>JAMPIV010007715.1:0-85000 GCA_024509875.1 Oreohelix idahoensis | reverse complement strand
TCAGCCAACCTTCGATGTGGAAATGAAGTAGCGAATTATTTTAATACACAATTGTTCTTCCAAGACATAATGACTATTTACCACATAAAAAGGGTCAGGTGTTCAAATTTCCTTCACAAAAGTATTCCTACATAAAAAAGGAAGCAATAGTATATTATCTTCTTCTTCTTTGATCCCTAGCCGCCGACCGTCAAAGCAGTCAGTGGCCATCACGCCTGGTGGCGTCTTGTTGAGCGACAAAAATTTGATTCCACTTTGCTCGGTCAGTGGCCACCCTTCGTACAGTGCCCCAACTCTGGTTCATACCTCGCATCTCAGCCTCCCCAGTCCTCTGCCAAGTTGTTTTTGGTCGGCCTCTCTTTCGTTTTCCTTCAGGGGTCCATAGCATAGCTGTTCTTGTGATGGCATCACATAGTATATAGTGATGGCAAAATAGTATATTATGAAGCATTTTAATTCAGCATTTACATTTATCAAACCCGTATGAATGTTTCACAAATATACAAAGTAAATTGTCAGTTAATTTAATGTAAAGTTGTCCTTACAAAACATAACAACTCAATGCAAAAGACACAAATATCACATGTCAAGTAATTAACTGTACAGTTTTCCATACAAAAGAAACAATAAGCAATTGTATGCTTTGAAGCAATTACGTTTAGCATCTGTATTTCTCTATCCGTAATTTAACAGATACAAATAGGTGAATTTGAATATTATTTAAATGCTCCATTTCGTGCTGTCTTGCATATTTCACCCAACTGTCGGGCAAGGTATACGTATGATAAGAAACACGACATAGTGTAATCGATGTTCATGCGGTTCTACAGACAAACGTTAAGCATGTCGTAAGAGAAAAGTAATATGAGTTTGTGCTTGGAACTAGCAACATCATCTCGTACAAATAAATTGCTATAAGAAACCGTACCAGCAAGAACAGATGAATGCATGCATTGAAGCTGATAAAACATAAAACAAATAAGACTAAAGTTGATAAAACATAAAACAAATAAGACTAACGTTGAAAAAACATAATACAAATAAGACTAAAGTTGACAAAACATAAAAGAAATAAGACTAAAGTTGACAAAACATAAAACAAATAAGTCTAAAGTTGACAAAACATAAAACAAATAAGACTAAAGTTGACAAAACATAAAACAAGTAAGACTAAAGTTGACAAAACATAAAACAAATAAGACTAAAGTTGACAAAACATAAAACAAATAAGACTAAAGTTGACAAAATATAAAACAAATAAGACTAAAGCTGACAATACAATTTACATCAGACACGAGGAGTGTGGAAGGGTTGTGTGTCTAGCACACAAGTACTTCTCTGGCACAATGCTGAGTGATTTGGTTCCACAGAAATAATGTTAGCATGTCGTAAGTAGAAACTAATATGAGTTTGTGCTTGGAGCTAGCAACATCATCTTGTAAAAAAAAATTGCTATAAAATATTGGCGCTGCAGTAGCACATGAATGCTTGCATGCACTATTCCTGCAGGAGAGGCCAGCTTCAGTGGACGCACCATGCTCCATGGTGAGGTCTGACAATGAGGGACAATTGTTTGCCTTTTGCCACATAAGTATGCTCTCATTACAGAGAATAATTTTCAGACAGGCAAAGAAGAAAGGAACTGAAAGGGTCTTCATTTCTACATGAACTTAGCCACAAAAATTCGTCAAGATATGAGGCAAACAATACCCTGCTCATTCCAAACTGTCGTTTAAATTTCCTTTTTGCACGCATCAACATGTTTCCAATAATTTGTGTGTGCACTCCGGGGTCATGAGGGTTCACAAAATTGAGCGCATGCACCACCACGGAATGCAAATAAACTCTACCTTTTAACATAGCTATGTTATTGTATGACCCAAATCCGTCTGATACAATATGACTTCCTGGTACAATGTATCGTTCTATAAGACCTTTTAGCGTTCCTGTTGAGCGGTCAGGAACTTCAAACAGGATACATTTCTTTGACACCCTCTCAATACCACCAAACACCCAGTGGCCTTTGTACCACCGACCTCTGTGATATTTTATGTGAAAGAATTTGGATTCATCAATTTCCGATACTATGGGTTCACCACTATCTGAGATACCCCCAATCTCAAGTGGTCTTTGTGCTAGCCACTTTCCACATTCCTCTCAACAAAAATTGCACCAGTCCACTATATTCTGTTTGCTCACATTCACTTCCTGCGTTATCCGTTTGCTGGGTGTATCAAATGCCCACAAATATATAATTAGCCCTATCTGTTGCAATTTGAGATGACTCCTGGCAAAAAAAAAGATTTACTCCGGACACTGACAGATTTATTGCATCGTGTTTTTCCATCAATGCCTCTCGCATAGTTCAGAATTGCTGGTTGGGAACAGCTATTACACTGCACTGAATTTCTTATCATATGCCTGCTTGCCAGCTATTTTAGGCAGCTCCCTGTGTCTCTTATTTCGTCATAAAGGCTAAGCCTATTCCACAGTTCCGCGCGTATTTGGCCATCATTTAAAACAGTGTTTGCACCGACCATTTTTGTTTGTGCAGCCATAGCACATAAAAAGACCTGTAGAGTATAGAAATAAAGCATACATTCAAGATATCAGAATTTTCAATAAATAAATGAAATAAAAGCACATATATCATTTATCAGAATTGTCATCTTCTTTCTAATTATATATACCTGTCACAAAAAGTAGGGGATATTGAATTTAAAAGTTATCCAAAGACAATATATTTCAAATTAGTTCATTTATTCCTTCGTACAAGTAAACTTGAGCATCATAACAAGACATTTGCGGTATAAGAAGTGTTATGGCTTTACTCACATGATTTTAGTCGCACTGGCAACCAAGGCGGGGTAGGTACTTCATTTTAACAAAAATATTCCAATATTTCTAAAAACGTGTAGGGCCCCTGTTTGCCGCTAAACATGCATTGCAACGACGTCTCATACTGCAAATAAGCCTTCTGATGTTGTCTTGAGGAATTCTCTGCCACTCCTGCTGAAGGGCCTGGGCTAACTGCTGAAGAGTCTATGGAGCGGCTGGACGTTGTTGGACGCATCTATTCAGGAGGTCCCACAAATGCTCAATAGGAGACAGGTCGGGGGACATCGGCGGCCACGGTAACGTTCGGATATGCTGCATCTGAAGGTGATCTTGGACGACGCGAGCACGGTGAGGACATGCATTGTCATCCTGGAAGATGAAATCTGGTCCGTGCCGTTGAGCAAATGGCACAATGATAGGCTCGATGATGTTGTCACGGTAGTAGAGCCCTGTGATATTGACCTGGCATATGTGAAGGTCGGTCCTGTCATTCATACAGATGCCTGCCCACACCATTACACTGCCACCTCCATAACGGTTGTGTGCAACAGTTGCAGGAGGCTGGTTACGCTTACCTCGCCGTCACCAGACACGTGTTCGACGATCATGAATATCCAAAACGAAACGGGACTCATCAGAAAACTTCATTGATGCCCACTGTTGACTGGTCCACCGATGATGATGTTGGCACCAATCCACTCTTGCTCGCCTGTGTTGTGGTAACATGGGCAAAGCTACAAACGGTCTGCGTGAGGTCAGTTGCACTTGGTGCAAACGGTTTCGTACTGTCTGAGTTGAGACCTGGATCCCAGTGGTCTGTTGAAGGTGTTGCTGAAGTTGAGTAGCATTTAGAGTCCGAGTTCTGAGGGCCTGAGTAACAAGAAGTTGATCTTGGCGGCGAGTAGTGACACTTGGGCGACCAGTCCGAGGCAGATCAGCCACTGTGCGAAAATTTTGATACCTGTTCCACAGTCTGCTGACAACTGACTGAGAAACATTGAGGTTCTGAGCAGCATCCACTAGTTGACTTACGGTTTGCAACATGCCTATGCCTATCCACCTCTGCTGTCTTGTCAAACGTTCCATGACGAAGAAAAGAAATTTTATCTGTTGCAGAGTCTTTTTATACCTGTCCATGGTGAGTAGTGTTCATCAAACTTGAGATACACGCATTTTTGTGAAAAAGAATAATGTGTGAACTTTACGGATGGGCCCCACCTCTGTTCTTGGGATTGGCTTACTCATCACGAGTCACCAGGTCAACATGATATTGCACGTGAGAGTGGAGAAGAGCGTGCTCGATATGTCAGTACAACCATTAAAATATGAAATCCACTCTTTTGTAACATAATACATACCATCTTAAAATATCCCCTACTTTTTGTGAGTAGTATATATAGACCTATTCTAAGCAAGAAAGAAGGCTCAATACCTTCCATTTACGGTGTCTACGCCACATCCTCGACATTTCGTGGAAAGATAAAGTGACAAATGTCGAGGTGTTGTCACGTGCTGGCCTTCAAAGTATGTATACACTGCTTAGACAGCGCAGACTTCGCTAGCTTGGCCATGTTCGCCGCATGGAAGATGGTCGCATCCCAAAACATATCTTCTACGGACAATTAGCAGATGGCAAGAGAACAGTTGGGCGACCACAGCTGAGGTTCAAGGATGTGTGCAAGAGAGATATGAGGGCACTGGACATGGATCCAGCAACATGGGAGGATGAAGCTGCCGATCACACTAAGTGCCGATGCTATTTACGGCGCCACCTCAGATTGGGCAAAAAGAGGCTCACACAACAGGCAGAGGAGACTAGAAAACGTCGAGAATAAGCATCTGAGGGTTGCAACCTTGGGAGCGCATTCCCATAGTCAGTTATGACTAAAGGGGCTATTATATATATATATATATATATATATATATATATATATATATATATATATATATATATATATATATATATATATATATATATATATATATATATATATATGTGTGCGTGTGCGCGCGTGCATGCATGCCTCCCATACCATAACATTGCACGCACGCACACACATACACATATATGTATGTGTGTGTGTGCTTGTGAAATATTTAATTTTCATATTTATACTCTATATGTTGTAGTTTAATGGGATATTTCCTTTTTAAATAATATTTGACATATTTCGTTACAAAAATTTTTCACTTGTTTTTTAATTAAAAAATGGATTGAGATTTTGGCAAAGATCAAAGTGTATAAGCCAGGGCCGAGATCAAACACATTTTACACAATAAAGTCATTGACCTCACTTTACGCCCCAAAAGGGGCATTTAATTAAAAAAAAAAAAGAGATTAGGAGATCTAACTCTAATAGAACTGAGTAAATAATGATGGTGCAGTACTGGGACAATTCAGGCTACACACACACACACATATATATATATATATATGTGTGTGTGTGTGTGTGTGTGTGTGTGGTGTGTGTATGAAATGAACAAGGCAGTTGTGAAATAAAAATACAAATTGTGAATGTGATTAAATAATAAAAAAATTAGGGATAAGTAGGTTTACAAGTAGAAAAATAGGACAAAGAAAACTGCAGCAGAATTTGACTGTAGAGAAAAACAAACGTACGCTACACGTACAAGAGGAAAAAAAGATTTTATTTTGAAAAACTCATATTTAGCATCACAGTATATTAATGGTTCTCTTCTTCCCTCCACAGGGGAAAAAATAAATGTTTAACATAAATACTGGACATTTGAATCACCGACACTGGAGCTAATAACAATATCTCATCTGAACAAAAGTATTAAATACACTCATTCAAACACTTTGTCATAATATGAAACACTCGGATACACTGAAGTAACAACTACTTTTGAATATTCAACATTAACAAGAATCACGACCATCTTGCGGGAGGATTTTACTGTTGTTGTGGGTCATTACTTGTTGAACAACGTTCCACATAATGTCAGCAAAGCAATTATAAATTTTTGGCCATTTAGTTGCGTGTTTATATGTTCTTTTTTCATTTAGTAATTTGAATCGTGCCTTTGGTGTTAATCAAGCGAATGCGGGGTAGAACTTGTGAAAACCATTTGAACATTGCAATTCGATCGACTTGATAAATCATCTCATTGAGTCCACACATTTAATTTACAGTTTTTACACAGCAAGACAATACACGCATGTTGATCATGAAAAGTACATAATAAACTTGATCATATATATATATATATATATATATATATATATATATATATATATATATATATATATATATATATATATATATATATATATATATATATATATATATATATATATATATATATATATATATATATATATATATATATATATATATATATATATATAACTATCAGTCCTTGTCCAATAAACGAATTACTGTAGGCAGAACGTCATAGCTATATGCACGCGCGGTTGGGGGTTCCAACGGCCGACAGGGAGTCTATGAGTCTGGCAATATAAAATATTATGGACTGTTAATTCATCCTTCCCTGAGTTCAGTTATGTACTAACCTTAATCATTTCATTTCTTCATAATAACAATGGACTGACCCTGTGTCCATACTTCGAATTAAATATATATATGCAGCAATACCATGCACCATACTGGAAGGGTATCGGACGCGTCTTTACAGCTTGACGGTCAACGTAGAAAAGGGTCTCGTATCTAAGTCACGGTGCGTGACCTATCAATGCTAACACGTCATAATTCGATTGTGTATGTAGCGTTCAGTAGACCGCGAATTCTTAACCTCAAATTATATTAAACGCTGTGACCCTAGAAATAGCACACTGCCAACCATAGCAGACGACTTCAATAAAATACCGTAACAGACCACATATGTGGAGACACTTATTAGCAATCTTAAAGAAATTTGCGTATAGATAAACACAGTCAATATTAAAACTAAATATATTAACCAGTTTGTCTTGACTGCATGCCAGTTATTTGTATTATATTTTTGTATTAACTTAAATGTTGAAGCATGATCCGACAACAGGCTTCTGTGCCTTACTTTCTCAAGGCTTATTTTCCCTTCTCAATGACTAGAGTATAGCAGTACGAGGTGCCATCAATAAAAACTAAGTTCTGACCGCTCCCATCACCTTCAAAGCAGCACCCATAAGAGCTGACAGCATTCAATGTTGTTCTTGACATCTTCTGTAATTTTTCGATGTTCTTGAATCTTCGTTCCTTCAACTGAATCTTTAAAGATCAGGAAGAAATCACACAGGGCCAAACTGGGATAGTAGGGAAGACAACCGCTAGGATAGTATGGCGCTCTCTTCCAAACATCTACATTTCACGGAAGAAGAAGAACGACTAAGTAAGTATTTCCTGGCAAAACTGCTGCTTCAACCCTTCCATTTAACTTGACTCATGAATCCATAGAAAAAAAAAACACGTGTAAAAAAAATATATGCATGAACCAAAATGAAATGAAAGTTTGTAGTTCTGTTTAGTGGGCCAGGTATGTACTAGTTCCAATTAGCTCTCAAAGCCAGTCCGGGGACCTTTGATAGCACAGCTTGTCCCTTCATCTTGAAACAACTCTGACTAGTTACCTTCAACACCTGCATCTTTCTAACACCTTAATGTAATTTAATAATTGTTACGATAAGTGTGTGGAGAAACTTACATGCTGAAGGTTATATTGTCTGTTATCTGCTGTGATTAGCCTTGGTAGAGAGTGGAGAACTTGGGATAATGGGAGAGCAGAGCTGGAAATTGATTAGCTTATAAATGTTAATGCTGCGGATGATGATGCCATTGTGTACACTACCGGATCTGTAATCCGTTGTAATAAATCAGGTTGAGGCTTCTCTGCTAGAGTAAATGGCAGAACCAACGCTGAACATAGCGGGGCTTACATGATAACAACCTCCAGCATGAGAATGGAGGTAGAGGCAGTTACTGCTGCCTTAAGATGGCTGTCTGAGGCTTTATTAACAAAGGCAATTATTGTTTCTGGCTCACAATCCAGGTTTCAAAAGGTCCAAAATGGATGGCTCCGACATGAATGGAAAACCTCTAAAGAAGCATCGATTCTTCAAGAACTGATGTGGATCTACTGTCATGGACTTATGAGAGGACACATCTGGCATGTATACAACCAGGGCACAACAGGAACAATTAGCATTCATACCCTTCAACATTTGCTGAGGGAGACTGAGCACCTATGGGTTTGCTCAGAGTGTGATGACGTTGATCCTCATTAACATTATCTGCTGTCTATGAGTCTACAACTACAGCTGGTCTTCAGTAAGTACTGTATTAATTCTTTTAACACTTTGAGATTGTCAGACCTATTCTTCTTTGATCCATAGCCGTCGACCGTCAAATCAGTCAGTGGCCATCACGCATGGTGGCGTCTTCTAGGGCAGCAAGAAATTGATTCCACTTTGTTAGATCGACGGCTATCCTTTTTACAGTGCCCAACTCTGGTTCATTTTTTGCAACTTGGCTTCCACAGATCTCCGCCATGTTGTTTTTGGTTGGCCTCTCTTTCGCTTAGGCATAGCTGTTTTTGTAATGGCATCAGGGTTCCTTCTGAGAACGTGGTTAACCCAACTCCAGCGTCTGCCAGCTATGATGGTGTACATGTCCTCCTGGTTATTCCGAATAAGTTTGTTTTTGGTTGCTGATGGTATTCGGCCAAAAGATTTGGAGAATTTTCTTTAGTCAAATTGTGTGGAAGGATGACAGTTTTGACATTTCCTTCTCTGTTACTCTCCAGCATTCCGCACCACAGAGAAGCACAGAAAGTTCACAGCTCTCATACAGTCTTAACTTAGTGTTTGTGCTGTACTTGGAAGACTTCCAGATGTTGTTGATACGAGCGAAGGCTGTTCTCACTTTATTCATTCTGTTGTTAATGTCCTTGCTTGTTCTGCCATCTGGTATTACTATGCATTCTAGGTAAGTAAATGTGTCTGTCTGTTCTAACTTCTTGTTATTGGTTCAGGATTGTCCACATTAAGTGTCATGACCTCTGTCTTTTTCAGACTGATGTTCAGACCAATCTGCTGGCTATACTTATTCCGTTTATTGGTTTTTTCCTGGATGTGTTGATGTGAATGTGCGATTACTGCAATGTCATCTGCATATTTCAGTGAAGTAAACTGTGTCCATCAAATTCCTCTTGGACTGTCCTCTGTTGTCTGGTGCATCACCCAATATATGACTGTCAAAAATAATGTTGTTGATAAGGGCATCCCTGTCGTTCTCCTGTTTTCACTTCGAAAGTTAGGTTGCTCAATCCAACACTGCACGTAAGTTAGAATAGAGGCTTTTTATAATGGAAACAATGATGTTTTAGACTGGGTAATTAATTTATGATCTGATCCACGGTGTATATTTGCGCTCATGCTGGCATTCTCACACTGGAGTGGGCAATCTAAATGAAACACATTGTTGCCGTCTTTGAAACGTGTCAGACGCAGCAAATATAACGAGAGATGCCCCTTGGTATTTGTGACGTACGTCTAAGTATGACAAATGAATTTCCCTGACTCGATGGATGATAACAGAATATTGGCCTCTCATAACTTTAGAACCCCTGATCATCTGTTGTAACTTTTACCGGCATGCAGCGGTACCATCAAAGAACAGGCTGATCTTCAGAATTCAACGTGGAGCGACCGCGATCTAAAGAATCAGGGACTTGCAGCTCACAGAGTTAGCTTCTCGGGAAATTTTCGCACCCTTATGCGAGCAGCCTGAGACGGAAGGAAATCGGTAGACCGGGGAAAACGAATGAATCGCAGATGTTAACACATCGGCGAGGTACCCCGGATTTGCTCAAGATCAAAAAAGGTGCGAAAATTTAACACGCCCCATTCAAGTTACATTCGATAAGTATAAATAGAGAACTCCGATAAACTGCATTTTATCGTTCGCTCTGTCAGAATCCTAGGTGCACTAGCATAGTCGGATTCCTGCTGGATTTCATCTACCTTCGTGACTATTGGAGTGTATTCTTTCTGTGCAGACGGTAATTTATACATTAGCTTCGAGTGATCATTGGTCGAGTTATTTCTATTGATTTCAATGGATTGTGGTGTAAATTTAACCTTATTAAATAAACCCATTTTCAAAGTTCTAGTGCAAACTAATGTTACAGCTAAAAGTATTTCCTAATACAATTGACGCGTAAATTTATTTTGCAGACGTTAAAGAGAATTATAACTTTAATACAGTTTAGTTCTGTATAGATAGATGTGCGTTTAATTATTTTTAACTCACGGGTAGTTTTCCTGATTTGTTAATTGACGACGCTAATAAGTAAATAGGCTAACTGTAATTTATCGCGTCAGATTATAATATGATTTGTAATGCATTTCTTGTTTTGATTATCTTTCATTCAGAACGATCATTCAACCTGCATCCCAGCAATTATTAACTATATACAGAGTTCTGCCAAACTCAATTTGATAACTCCAGTAACATATGAACCTTTTTAAAGCTAAACTTGTGGCGACCTGTAATGGGCCCCGCTCCTCCGAATTTAACTGAGAATAAGAGCCACCCAAGAAACACTTTTAAAATACTAGTTCATATAGGCGAGTCCTTAAAGGAAACTGGAAGCAGAACATATTTTATTCACTGCCCCTATTTGTGAAGAAAAAGCATCGATACCTGAACACTGTCCGTCACGCATATTCAGTGGATTTAAACCCCCCCCCCCCCCCCGAAGAAGAACTTACCTCAGTGTTCTTCTTAACTTGTGACATTACGGAAAAAGGAAGTTATCTCCACCAGCTGTGCCGATTTTATGAACCACACCATACCTCACGCTTAGCCAAGTGCCTGTGCCATTCATTAGGAACTTTATCTAAACCAACAGTAGCCTTTACGCTTCACCGTCTGGCGATTTTTTGAGACTGTTTGTTACCTCGTTAAATCTGGGGCCTGACACGGAAGAAATAAGAGGACCAGTCCATTATTCCACGGTATTAGCTGCTGTGATAAATAATTCCTAGATTGACAGAATTCACCATTTTGGTAAGTCTGCGTGTGTGTTTGTTGGGATGGCCAGCCCTAGTGTGTTTTTTTGAATGAAAGGAGATTTATCTTTTCTTTACCCTTTTAATTAGTTCGACCTTATACTAAGGTGCACTATATTCCTTGTACGGGATCTCTCCTAGCGGGATTGGGTAACTGTGTACATTTCCCCTCCCGTAAAAATTTGTTGATTTAAAGGGAGACAATTGAGAACCCTAGCTTTCCTACACACCCCCCCCCCTTTCTTCTGTAACCCCTTGCCTCATAGTAATAAATTTACCAGTGGGTTAAATTGCCTATCTCTGACCACCCCCCCCCCCCTTTTCTTGTCTTTTGGGACCGGGTTTTGTCTGTTAGTAGAGATAAACGGGAAACGGTGGATGGGATATTTCTCCTCAAAAACCCCTCTTCCCTAGTTATATTTGTATTCTGTAACTTTTTGATTTTTGACTGTAAATGTACAATTATGTGTGAGTCCATAATGATAATAAAGGTATGAATATTTATTTGTGTTGGTTGTCGGTTGGCCTAAAACTCCAAACATTTCCATCTGTGTAGTTTGTATTCATGTACGTTGAGCGACAGAATCACCAAATCGGTGAGCGCGCCTGAGCGACTGGAACTGACACAATTGTTTGTGCAGAAGAGAGATAGGAGTAGTCTGTGAGAAAACAGATATTGTCGTAATAAGAGACTGTCCTTGCTCCTTCCCAGCGCTTGTGAATCTACTACCTCATTCACCTAAATCCTTATTCTCACAGAGCCTTCAATATCACTTTACGCTCTAAAGGGACCAATATTCATCAGCACCCTCTCAGATAAAAATTACGACAATATATGGTTAGCTCGTTCGGGATTCTGAACTTAGTTAAAATAGAGTGTGGTTGATTGTCTTTGTGAAGTAGGGTATAATCTTTAAAAGTATTACTTCCCCTAGACCAAGCCGTTCAGTATTTTGGGCCAACCACACAATAATTTAGACAGGTTTGTTTTTCCACAGGAACAGGCAGTTAGTGATAATAAAAGATTGTCACATTTGTATTCTCTGGCAGAGGGAATTGAAAATTTTTGGTTATATAATTGCTGGGACTGCGTGATTGTTTTACAATCACTAAAGGTTATGAAGCGTTTGAGTTGAGCTAAGCTAAAGACGGATTGTTCTGATTTTTAAAATTAAGTTAACTTCGTCTCATCTCAAAAATTGTCTTCAGGGACGGAGTTTGTTGTTAGAGAATTAACATTTTCTGGGAAATTTTTTTTTTTTTTTTTTTTTTCCTTTTAAATTGTTTAATATAAATTTTTCTCTACTGTTAGTAAGAGTAGATTCTTTTCTAGTGTAACTTACCATTTAATTGGCATAGTTGCTTGCGTTACGAGTCTTAAGTGACAATAATAGCGGCGATAAGTTAACACACGAGGTCATTCAGTAAATTTTTTACTTTGTTTTTCTCGTAGCGGCTTTGAGTTTTTCCCCTTCTTGTTCCATCTTACTATTCTCTAGTCTTAGAAGCATCCAGTTCTTTGACAATGGCTGAGAGAATTAGGATAAGATCCATTTTGAGACAGGAAGCGAAAGACTCAGGATTAGACACAGAAGCCGCGAATCTGTTTATCACCCAGGAACTGCAAATATATGACGCGGAGCAACAAAGAGCAGAAGCTGAGAGGAAGGAAGAAAGAGAGAGAGAGAAGAGAGGGCAGAAGCTAGGAAGAAAGAAGCGGACGATCGTCAATTGGAACAGAAGAAAATTGAGGCAGAAATGGAAGCCCGCAGAGAGAGAGAAAGAGAGAGGGAAAGACAACATGAATTGGCGCTCAAGGCTTTAGAGAGCCAGAGTGCCTCTACTTCAAATAATGGAGAGCCGTCTTCGCCCCAGTCTCAAACAAGGGATCTCTCCAGCACTCAGTCTGCCCAATTAACTGCGATGTCTTTCGCTTTAGAGTCTTTTCCTAGCCCTAACGAAAAAATTGACAGCTACCTAGAAAAATTCGAGAGACTCGCGAATCTTTATGGGTTAGAGAGTACCCGCTGGGCGCTCAAACTTTCAACGTCACTGAAAGGCAATGCTTATGACGTGTACACAAAGCTGGGACGGAATCAACATGATTACGACATGTTGAAGAAGGCCTTACTACAGCAGTTTGAGATGACTGCCCGAAAGTTTCTGCAGTTGTTCAGAAACAGCCGAAAAGAGAGCACGGAAACATTTCCCCAGTTCTCTTCACGTCTCACGGGTTATCTGACAAAGTGCATTGAATTATCTGACCTACCTCTTACATATGAGGGACTACTTGAACTTGTTCTTGTGGAACAGATAAAGGCAACTATGTCAAACGAAACCCGTAGATTTTTGGCTGAACAGGGCGCAGTCAGGCTTGAGGACATACTCAATAAGGCCGAACGCTATACCAATGCAATGGCCGAACTTCCCAGCACTAAACGTAAACCCACAGATGAGCCATCTCGTAAACAAAATCTAGAGCAGTCATCCTATTCCTCTAATTCCTCTCAGAATTATAACCAACGAGAAAATAATACCCAGAGACCTCCCCAGGAAAAATCGAAATTCTACAAAACCCGATACCCCCCCCCCCTCCCCCCCAACAACAATTCTGATCAACCCACCAAGCCTACGTGGCAGCGCGGCCACCAAGGTCAAGGAAAAGGAAAGACCCCTACACCAGGAACGTCTGATCAGGGCAAACAAACCGGTCCAAACCGCGTTGGATGTTTGCATACAGCCTCGAAAGGTAGAGTCAATGTCAGTGATTCTCAACCTGAGGGGGACCGACCCTCAACTCGAGGAACTGTAATTTTGAATGGTACCTCAACCACTTGTCTCTTTGACACTGGATTAAGTTTTAGTTGTATTGTTGCTAGACACCTAGTCAAACCAGGTCAGGAGACAGAGGAAACCGTCAAACTTAGTGGAGTGTTTAAGAGTGATGAGCCCAGGACGCTGCCTATCGCACTGGTAGAAATACACTCTGATTTTGTCAGAGGAGTTATAAAAGCGGCCATTATGGATGATCCTATCTACCCAGTTATCCTGGGATGTAGATATGTGTTTATTGGGAGACCAAAGGAGCCGATTGTGGCAGCGGTAACCACAAGAGGGCAAGCCAAGAAGGAGAGGGAGCCTGCGCCAAATTTGTTGCCGAACGAACTGAAGGAGGCGCAACAAAAGGACCCTACTCTAGAGCTCTGCTTTAAAAAACTGCCCATGGCTAAGGACCCCAGACACAACGGAGACATCTTTTCTAAGGATGGCGTATTGTATCGTAGAACGGGAAACCCGGACACGGGGAATAACCAGCTCCTAGTTCCGACGCAGTACCGAAGCCAGATCTTAGAGATGGGGCACTCTCTTCCCTTTAGCGGACATATGGGACAAAACGCCACTATTCAGCGAATAAAAACCCACTATTGGTGGCCAGGAATGAACTCTGACATTGTCAGGTACGTGAAATCCTGCGCCCAGTGCCAACGGGTAGCACCCAAGCACTTGACACCCCCAGTACCTATGGGGCAAATGCCAATAGTAGGGACTCCATTTGAACGGGTTGCTGTCGACATTATTGGTCCTCTGGAAAAGACCAAAAGAAGGAACAGGTTCATCCTGACCTTAGTTGACACTTGCACTATGTGGGCCGAAGCCGTACCGCTACCATGCACTAATTCCAAGCATGTCGCAGAAGCCCTTGTGCAAATTTTTACACGGTTGGGATTCCCTCAACAAGTTTTGACGGACAATGGATCCCAATTCCGTAGCCTGTTAATGGAGGAGATCTTTAAGATCTTGAGGGCCAAACATATCCACACAAGTCCCTACCATCCGGCCGGAAATGGGCTCGTGGAACGTTTTAATGGCAGCCTCACCACCATGTTACGTAAGCTGGGTCAGGAGAAACCGGAAGACTGGGACCTATATATATCGGCTGCCTTATTCGCCTACCGAGAGGTTCCCCAAGCGTCTACGGGATTCCCGCCTGCTACACTTTTATTTGGCAGACCTATAAAGGGGCCATTAGAAGCCTTACTTCGGTCCCTGACAGACCAAAAGGCTGACGAGACAGTCGTCTCTGCAAGCAAGTATGTATCTGAGCTCAAGGAAAGGCTAAAGCTAGGATGGGATCTAGCTACAACCAACCTTACGAAAGCCCGCGCTAAACACGCTAAAAGATACAACAAAGCTGCAAAAGAGAGAGAGCTCCAACCAGGGGAGAAAGTCCTATTGCTACTTCCAACCGGAAGCAATAAACTTCGCATCGGATGGCAAGGGCCGTTTACCGTCCTTAAAAAGATCTCACGTACCAATTACAAGATCTCCATCAAAGGAAAGGAGAGGTCTTCCACATAAATCTGCTAAAGAAATATTTGGAAAGACCGGTGCCATCCTCCGAGCATCTCCTGGCTGTCGCCATAGCAACGGAAGACGAGGAAGATGATGATGGTTGCATGGAGTATCCACTGCAACCCACAGAATCCTTTAAAGATGTCAAGTTCGGCGACAATCTCTCACCTGAACAACAAACAGAAACCAGGGCTCTACTAAAACAGTACAGTGCAGTCTTAACGGATGTACCTGGTCGAACAAATCTCCTTGAATTTGATATGAAATTAACAAACGAGACCCCTGTTCAAACCAGAGTTTACCCCATCCCGTACGCTAAAGCGGATGCACTTCGCGGAGAAATAGACAAGCTGCGTCAGGCAGGAATTATCAGTGAGTCTACATCTCCTTACAGCTCGAGTGTAGTGCTGTTGCAGAAGCCCAATAAGGAAGTTCGGCTGTGTATTGATTACCGGTTGCTAAACGCTGTAACGGAATTCCAGCCCGAACCGCTCCAAACTGTTTCTGAGTTGTTCACCAAGCTCAGCAAAGCAAAGATCTTCTCCAAGATTGACCTCAGTAAAGGTTATTATCAAATACCAGTCAAGGAGGAAATTAAACCTTTGTTAGCTTTCAGCACTAGCGAAGGACATTACACATTTAATGTGATGCCGTTCGGTTTGCATAACGCACCAGGAGTGTTCACCAGGATGATGAGGAAGCTTCTAGAGCCTTTGCAAAGTCCCCATATCCATAATTTCATGGATGACATATTAATTGCATCGGAAACCTATGAAGAACATATTGCTACGGTTGCTATGCTCCTCAGGAGACTACAGGAAACGGGTCTCACAGCCAGACCTAGCAAATGTCTCATCGGGTTTGAACAGTTAGACTTCCTGGGGCATACTATTTCTCACGGATGCAGTTGGCCTATTAAGAAGAACGTGGAGAAAATTGTGGCAGCAAAAAGACCCCGAACGAAGAAAGACGTACGTTCCTTCATATCGCTATGTGCATACTATCAGAAATACATTCAGAACTTCAACGGACTGACAGCACCTCTGACTGACCTCACCAAGAAAGGTTGTCCTGATAAGGTCATATGGGATCAAAAGTGCGAACACGCGTATAGCACTTTGAAAGGACAGTTGTCGGCATACCCCATCCTAAGGTTACCTGACCTTAAGAAACCTTTCATACTGAGAGTTGACGCGTCAGGTCAGGGCATCGGATCAACATTGCTGCAAGCCGATGACAGTGACCTGAACATGCTATTTCCAGTTGCCTATGGCAGTCGGAAACTGAATAAAGCGGAACGCAACTACAGTGTCGTTGAAAGAGAATGTCTCGCTCTGATTCATGGCATCAGACGCCATCATGAGTTTCTGTATGGTACTTCTTTCACGGTGCAAACAGACCATGCTCCACTAGCTTTCCTGGGTGCCAAGAAGGAATTCAACGCAAGGATAATGCGTTGGGCCTTGCTATTGAGTGTTTACTCCTTCAAAGTGGAATATATTCCAGGAAAACAGAATGTCGGAGCTGACTTCTTGAGTAGAAACTGGACCACGGAGGAAGAGGAGAAAATCGACGATGCCAATCACCCTAAAACTACCGATCAGGGCAGCTTCATTGTCATAAATTAAACATGAAAACGAGTTTCCATGTCTCAAAAGTGGGGACGATTGTGACGTACGTCTAAGTATGACAAATGAATTTCCCTGACTCGATGGATGATAACAGAATATTGGCCTCTCATAACTTTAGAACCCCTGATCATCTGTTGTAACTTTTACCGGCATGCAGCGGTACCATCAAAGAACAGGCTGATCTTCAGAATTCAACGTGGAGCGACCGCGATCTAAAGAATCAGGGACTTGCAGCTCACAGAGTTAGCTTCTCGGGAAATTTTCGCACCCTTATGCGAGCAGCCTGAGACGGAAGGAAATCGGTAGACCGGGGAAAACGAATGAATCGCAGATGTTAACACATCGGCGAGGTACCCCGGATTTGCTCAAGATCAAAAAAGGTGCGAAAATTTAACACGCCCCATTCAAGTTACATTCGATAAGTATAAATAGAGAACTCCGATAAACTGCATTTTATCGTTCGCTCTGTCAGAATCCTAGGTGCACTAGCATAGTCGGATTCCTGCTGGATTTCATCTACCTTCGTGACTATTGGAGTGTATTCTTTCTGTGCAGACGGTAATTTATACATTAGCTTCGAGTGATCATTGGTCGAGTTATTTCTATTGATTTCAATGGATTGTGGTGTAAATTTAACCTTATTAAATAAACCCATTTTCAAAGTTCTAGTGCAAACTAATGTTACAGCTAAAAGTATTTCCTAATACAATTGACGCGTAAATTTATTTTGCAGACGTTAAAGAGAATTATAACTTTAATACAGTTTAGTTCTGTATAGATAGATGTGCGTTTAATTATTTTTAACTCACGGGTAGTTTTCCTGATTTGTTAATTGACGACGCTAATAAGTAAATAGGCTAACTGTAATTTATCGCGTCAGATTATAATATGATTTGTAATGCATTTCTTGTTTTGATTATCTTTCATTCAGAACGATCATTCAACCTGCATCCCAGCAATTATTAACTATATACAGAGTTCTGCCAAACTCAATTTGATAACTCCAGTAACATATGAACCTTTTTAAAGCTAAACTTGTGGCGACCTGTAATGGGCCCCGCTCCTCCGAATTTAACTGAGAATAAGAGCCACCCAAGAAACACTTTTAAAATACTAGTTCATATAGGCGAGTCCTTAAAGGAAACTGGAAGCAGAACATATTTTATTCACTGCCCCTATTTGTGAAGAAAAAGCATCGATACCTGAACACTGTCCGTCACGCATATTCAGTGGATTTAACCCCCCCCCCCCCCCCATACCCCTCCCCCCCCCCGAAGAAGAACTTACCTCAGTGTTCTTCTTAACTTGTGACATTACGGAAAAAGGAAGTTATCTCCACCAGCTGTGCCGATTTTATGAACCACACCATACCTCACGCTTAGCCAAGTGCCTGTGCCATTCATTAGGAACTTTATCTAAACCAACAGTAGCCTTTACGCTTCACCGTCTGGCGATTTTTTGAGACTGTTTGTTACCTCGTTAAATCTGGGGCCTGACACGGAAGAAATAAGAGGACCAGTCCATTATTCCACGGTATTAGCTGCTGTGATAAATAATTCCTAGATTGACAGAATTCACCATTTTGGTAAGTCTGCGTGTGTGTTTGTTGGGATGGCCAGCCCTAGTGTGTTTTTTTTGAATGAAAGGAGATTTATCTTTTCTTTACCCTTTTAATTAGTTCGACCTTATACTAAGGTGCACTATATTCTTTGTTGATTTAAAGGGAGACAATTGAGAACCCTAGCTTTCCTACACCCCCCCCCCTTTCTTCTGTAACCCCTTGCCTCAGAGTAATAAATTTACCAGTGGGTTAAATTGCCTATCTCTGATCACCCCCCCCCCCTTTTCTTGTCTTTTGGGACCGGGTTTTGTCTGTTAGTAGATATAAACGGGAAACGGTGGATGGGATATTTCTCCTCAAAAACCCCTCTTCCCTAGTTATATTTGTATTCTGTAACTTTTTGATTTTTGACTGTAAATGTACAATTATGTGTGAGTCCATAATGATAATAAAGGTATGAATATTTATTTGTGTTGGTTGTCGGTTGGCCTAAAACTCCAAACATTTCCATCTGTGTAGTTTGTATTCATGTACGTTGAGCGACAGAATCACCAAATCGGTGAGCGCGCCTGAGCGACTGGAACTGACACAATTGTTTGTGCAGAAGAGAGATAGGAGTAGTCTGTGAGAAAACAGATATTGTCGTAATAAGAGACTGTCCTTGCTCCTTCCCAGCGCTTGTGAATCTACTACCTCATTCACCTAAATCCTTATTCTCACAGAGCCTTCAATATCACTTTACGCTCTAAAGGGACCAATATTCATCAGCACCCTCTCAGATAAAAATTACGACAGTATTGGGCATCTCGGCGCTGTCTGACACCAGAGGAACACACCTTGGTTCCGCACAAAACCGCGAGGTGTGACTTCAGGCAAGAGATATCGTGGGAATGTAACGACCAGTGGGCGGAACTTGAATTGTGGGAATCTAGGAAGATAATTTTTACTAAGATGTGATCTCATGTCATCCATACTGAGCATGGGACTCCTGATTTGCCCCCTAGAGGAATGGGTGGAGTTTTGCCTGACATTTTGACGTGGCTATCATGTGTTACAGGAGTGGATATGTAGATTTAAACTAAAAGTGTTGAAGGCTTCAGTCAGAGCTGAGAAGTAGCCAGATAGTCTTCTTGTGCAAAACGCACCCTAGTACGATAACCAAGTGAAGTTCGGGCTGTTGCACAGTTGCGTCTGTGCTAAGAGAACTAACAACAAAGAGGTATGCTTGCATATGAGTACATTTTTATAATACTTTAGATTTAGTAATATTAGACGTTTCAGTTTTAAGTGTTATTGCTTATTAGCATTTGTCTATCTATAGTTTGATACACACTGATTTTCGATGTATGTGTTGTCTAGTGTAATTTTACACATATATATATATC
The DNA here is from genome assembly GCA_024509875.1 of Oreohelix idahoensis. NCBI lineage: Eukaryota > Metazoa > Mollusca > Gastropoda > Stylommatophora > Oreohelicidae > Oreohelix > Oreohelix idahoensis. The sequence continues at coordinate 65,203 of JAMPIV010007715.1, read as the reverse complement.
TCATCGCTATTTTCAACCGTGAGACTGTGTGTTAAATGTGTAAAGTACTAAGTGATTTTATAAAAGGAATTCTAGTGTCGCATTGCACTGTATACAAGTGTGTATTTATTACCATTATTATTATTATTTGTGTAGTGTTAAGTTATAGTTATATTGCATTCTTGTGAGCCGTAAGTGTGGTTAATTTGACATCAGTGGTTATTGTGAGAGAAAGATTAGCGTACCCTCTAGTTCCGTGAGAAGCCTATGCCCATTACATTTAGTATAGAGCTGTAAGAATAGAGTATATATCTGTTTGTTATTTGGAGCAGAGATTCCTCTAAGATACTGATAAATTGATGTCATTTAGAACAGTGCGCTGTGTGGAATATTTCATCATAGATAGAAGTGTTTCATTTAAGTTTTCTCTCGTGTGATGATGTAGTTAGTATTTAGTAGGAGTATGAAGGCATTATTGTTGACTGAGATATGTTTATTGTATGATTACACATATACACAGACCTGCATGAACACACACACACACACACATGGTCATTTAAGCGCATCTACTGGCATATTTTCACACATGTGTAACAATACACACAGACATGAACACATAAGTGCACGTACCGGTACTTGCACATTTTCACACATATGTATGTATTATTATGTAGATGATGTTTGTCCATTAGTACGATGCTAGTTTTTTTTTGTTTCATTTTATTTCAGAGTCCAGCAGTCTGTGCTGGGTTATATGGTGTTACGTAGAGAATACCTAAATAGCTTGGTTAAATGGTGTTGTATAGGAATTACCTACAAAAAGTAAACTTGTGGACAACATTGTTTTTCGTATGATTCGTGTGCTTTCTGGTAGGGTTTCATTAATAAAAGTGAGACCCCTGTCATCAAGAGAGTTTTTCTGTGACTGCGGAACGTGTGTGAAAGTAGGCCAGAGAGAGTGATGACAACATTACACACGATTTCTTATTCTTCTTCACACATCGTCTTCGCACTGTCAAAAGCCTTTTCAAAATGAACAAAGTTAATGTACAGCTGTCTCTGCCATGCTGAGCACTGCTCTATAATGTTCCTGTTGGTGAATATATGATCTGCACATCTTCAGTTCTTTCTAAATCATGCTTGTTCTTTCCTCAGTTTATGGTCAACTGCTTTTGAAATTCTCTGGATGATTATCCTATGTAGTATTTTACTGGGAACTGAGAGGAGAGTAATTCCTCTCTAGTTGTTGCAGTAGTCAGCCCTATGTACAACCATATTAATTCGCCTTTTAAGTCATGTCTGAGAGAGAGCAGTTCCCTTTCTCTATGTCTTGTTCAGTGTCCATCTACCTCTCTAACCCTGTATGTTCCAGAACAATGACTGCCAAGTGATGCTATCAGCAGGCTTCCTCAATGTATATCACCAGGGCTTGAGAGGGCAGCAAAGAAAAGAACAGTGCATCCTATCGTGCATGTCATAGGAGTTGAATATGGAAGGGTTGGCTACTCCACCGTGTACAAACGTTAAAAAAAGCACTTCAAAAACAACATGGTTAATTAACGAGAGTAAAAAAATGTAGGTAAAGTATCCTGTTACATGACCATTCAGGCATATTGGGAATACCTTCCACATATCCTGCCCACTGCTTTGAGAGCACTGGCCTCTTGATATAATTATTTGTTCCTCCAACTCTTTGTCTTGTCTCCACTGCTGCCAAGATATATGTATGATTGTTGAGAGTGATATTTTGATGATGGAGAAGATGTAGAGTATCACCCTCAGACACCAGAGATGATGGAGGCGTAGAACTATTGTGTCTTTGGTCTGGTTTGTGTATGCGTGTTGTAGATGTGTAGCTAAACAGTTACACAGGACAGTCCACACAGGACGTCAAATAAACACACGACGTGGAAGTCAATTAATCTTGTAACAGCTGGTTACGTTTCCAAACATTTATTGAGACGCCACAATAGTTACGATGACATCGACGATCAATCACAAGCAATGTAAAGCATATCAATCAGTATAAGGTAAGGTTCCCTCAATAAATGTGCATTCAAATAAGCTGATCTCATGGATCTGATAGCTTCAGCAGATTCAGCTCAGACATCCAAGATATGCGAGTTAATCAACTCTTCCCTGATATAAATACATCAGATATGTAGGCATGTTTAAATACCAGCCGCACGAGCATGGCGGACTATGAACTCAGTTCACGTTGACCTTCTGTGGACATATTTTATAAGTCTAACCTTCGTAAAGGCGTCTTCGCTGGCATAACGAAGTTCGAGAAACATAATATTAACTGTTCTGTGGGCATAAGTAGCCTGAACCATAGATACATTAGGCATCGAGATATCTGGTGTGCTTCTATTAATAAAGTCTCTCCCCGCCTGACAGTGCGAAACGAGTCGAACAATAATGTCTAACCTCTCAGACTACAGGACAAAATAGGAAGAGCAGTTTTACCTTTATGTTCGAAAAACACCACAATTCCAACCGTCTCCAGACGTTAGAATTACACACATGGGATTAATATGAATAAACTTGCCATCAACATCACAGAAGTTCCTTTCCCATGATGAAAGAATACTCGGGGACACAAGAACATATCTTGCCCCGACCGAATTCTGCCACACACTCTACTGGGCGGAAGCTTGTTCAATCTACAACCAAAAGACAGACATGCGCAGAGAACCATTCCCGTGAGAACAATTCAGAAAAGTACGTAGCTATGATCCTATACTGAGAACGACATATAAAATCGAGCCTTATAAGGAAAGAATTAGCAACATTGCAGGATGCCAACCATTTCCAAGAAAAGTAGATCTATACGCTCCTTAAAAGGACATGAACCGAGATCGGTATGACATTATACCGGCAACCTTCGGTCACACGAGAAGATAACTACACAAAGTAAAACAGTGAGTTCATTTCCCGAGTTCTATCCCCTTGCATAAGGAAAAATTAGCGTACACTGTTAACGTTGCATAATTCTTATGCAACATATTACCGCGACCTCCCGATAAAAAAAAATGAAACATTTTTTTTTTATATCCAAGAGCAAGCTAGAAGCGGCTCAAAACGCATGAATGATGCGCGGATAAATAGACCAACTGCCCAACATGAGGCTAAATCGACACATGGAGTGTCACGAGAGAATATATCTCAACAGAAAAAATCTGTCTCAAAAAAATATATACATATATCGGGGAGGTGCCACCAAAACACATCATACTAGCATGTAAACATAATATACATATGCAAGTGTAATAATATTCATTATCAAATAGCGGTGTCATACTCTAATACCGCTTCAAAAGGATGGACACATGTGATAGTAAATATTACATTACTTAAACATGTAATAATATTACAATACATAATGAAATAAGTTAAAAATATATGAAGATCCAGGACAAGGCGTAATGGATACAGCTTCTGTCTTCTCCTAGGTAAGTACATCCTCCATAATTCTACATGCTTGACAAGGAGTAAGGTAACTTCTCAGATCATCAATGACTTGCTGGGAAAATACAATCAATATAATTCTATTTAACAACCATTAGGATTCCTAATATACAATACATTATTATAAACAATTGTGGCCGAGCAAACTTTCGGCCCTTATATTGTCTACGTAGCCTTCTTCTGTTATACTAAAGATGGTAACAGAAGAAGATGATACAATAGTATGAGTTCACATAAAGTGAGGACAGGTGTGCTAATGTATTATAATAATATAAGAGTGTTATATGTTCAAAGTATATCTGGAAATATAGGACAGAAATATTAGTTAGGAATCATGTGGGCATCTAGACAGAATGTCAGCCATCACATTATCCGAACCACGGATAGCTCGTACCGTGAAGTGAAAAGGTTGAAGAGCAATGGCATATCGAGTGGATCTCGAACTCTTCAAATTCTTAGTTTGAATAGCTGTAAGAGCTTTTTGATCAGTTTCTAGAATGAAATGTGCGCCCAGGAGGAATCTTTGTAGTTTGAGCATTGACCAAACCATAGCCAACAATTCACGGTCTAGAACCGAGTAGTTCCTCTCTGCCGCATTTAGTTTTCTAGAAATGTACATAACAGGATGCAGAGTTTCAAAATATTCCTGCATAAGTGCTGCTCCGATACCAGTGGATGAAGCATCACTTCGAAGAACAAAAGTCCTATCAAGAGTAGGTAATCTTAGGATGGGAGGAGATGAGAATATATTCTTAATCTGGTCCAAGGAAGATTGGCATTCTTGAGACCAACAAACCAGATTAGGCGATCCTTTCTTCAACAACGTTGAGAGAGGTGCCATAATTGAAGATAGATTCGGAATCAATCTCCCATAAAATTGAATTAACCCCAAGAGACTACGAACTTGTTTCTTCATCTTGGGTACAGAGATGTTCAATATCTTCGAAGTATTGTGGTCTTCTGTCTTCAAAAGACCATGTCCAACACGATGACCCAGGAAAGAGATTTCACCAAACCCAACATAGGCTTTAGATGGTTTTGCTGTCAAATTATACTCACGTAGAGTCGACAGTAATTCGTATAAACCCAAGTAGTGATCTTCCCATGAATCACTGAAGAAACAGATATCATCTAAATATGCAATGACATCTGAACGATGAGAAAGAATTCGCCGCATCATGCGTACGAAAGTAGCAGGGGCGTTCATAAGACCGAAAGGCATAACATTCCATTGAAACAGACCCCTAGGTGTTGAGAAAGCAGTAAGAGGTTTGGCACGATCTGCTGAAGGCACTTGCCAATAACCTTTGGACAAGTCAAGTTTAGTGAAGAATCTAGAATTAGAAAGTCTAATAAGTAGATCTTCTAGTAAAGGTATCGGTTCAGCATCGAATTTTGTGACTTGATTCAATTTGCAATAATCAACACAAATTCGTATGTTCTTGTCTTTCTTCCGGACAATAACCATGGAAAAAGAATATGATGAAGTCGATGGTTCAATTATGTTTAATCGAATCATTTCATCTAATTCTTTCTCGACTTGTGACTGAAAGTGTATAGGGATAGGATAAGGTCTAACCCTAAGAGGATTATTGTCAGTAAGAATTATGTCATGTTCTATGACATGTGTGTGTCCAGGGATATCAGTGAGGACATCCTGGAATGTTTGTAACATCGACAAGACTTGTCGATGTTCTTCAGCTGAAAGATTAGGAGAAATAGAAACGTTTTTCCAGGATTCCGTGGAATGTAGTGGAACCACTGGAAGAGGAAGATTGACATCAGAAAAAGTAGTTTCCTCATCCTGTATGACTGACAGGGATGAATAATGACCATGAGGAACATGAGAATCTTCCGTTGCCTGGAAAATAGGCAGCAAATAGTCTGGACGTTCATGAAATTCCGTCAGCATGTTGATATGGAAAGTTTTATGTTTCCCATCAATATCGATCACATAGTCAACATCGGAAATTCTAGAGACTATTGCATACGGACCTTTCCATGCAATAAGAAGTCTATTTTCCCTACTGGGGAGTAGGACGAATGCTTTGTCGCCTGGACAAAGTTGTCGTAGACATCTATTCTTATTAGCAAACTGCCTTGCCTTTTCTTTAGCAATTTCAGACAATGAAGTAGCTAGTTTGCATGCCTCAATGATCTTTTGCCTCAGAGCAATGACATACTCATTTGAGGATTGAGTGTCATCACTAATATCATCGGCAGTGATAAGATCGTGTAGTAAAGACATAGGGCCGCGCGGACGCGCACCACAGACAAGTTCAAAGGGAGAAAATCCTGTGTGTTCGTTAGTGACCTCTCTATAAGCAAAGAGAGCCGCGGGTAAAACCCTGTCCCAATCTTGAGGATGATCTTCAGTTATCTTCCCAAGCAAAGTCTTGAGCGTTCTATTTAAACGCTCAACTAACCCATTTGACATTGGGTGATAGATACTACTAAGAGATCTTTCAATATGTAAGGTAGACATTACTTGAGACATAGTGTCAGATATAAGTTGTGTGCCATGGTCTGACAATATTTCTCCTGGGAAACCCAAACGAGAAAATATCAGCCAAAGAGCATCTGCGATATCGGCAGTAGATATGCTCTTAAGAGGGATAGCCTCTGGCCAACGTGTGCAATATCAACACAAGTAAGGATAAACTGATGTCCTCTGGCCGACTTGATCTTAAAAGGGCCAATAATATCTATAGCCATTTTCTGAAATGGCCAAATAGGGATGTCGGCAGCCTGGATAGGCGCAGCATGTCGTGGTCCTCTAGATTTGACCTCCTGACATACCTTACACGATCGGCAGTAGAGACGTATGTCCTTGTTTACAAAAGGCCAAAAGAAAGCCGCAAGGACTCTCGACTTTGTATGGGAAAAACCCATATGTCCAGCACATTGCGAATCATGAGCATGTTGCAATATTTGCACTCTCATACTCTTAGGAACAAGAATTTGCGAATGCGCAGACGTAGTCGAGTCTTGTACCATACGTACAAGCACGCCATTCTTCATAGCAATCCAAGATTTTCTATTTGTATCCATATTTGGATCACCTTTTGTTACAAGAATGAAGAATTTTTTTAAAGAAGGATCTTCTTCTTGTAATTTTATGAAAGAGTCACGAGAAATAACCAAGTGACTGTCTTGGCTATGCACTTCATTATTATTAGTCAATGAAGTTTGAGGCGTTTGTAGAGCTTGTGCTCTTGTGACCACTGCATTGGTAGCTTGCATATTATGATCTTCCCAAGCAGCAATCTGCTGTGGGGTACATTCCCTAACTCCATGAATATGACCGATAATAAGGTCCGCAATAGGATTAGGTAAGAGACAAGCGTGCACATCTCCAGTAAAGAAAGGAGTGGCAATGTGAATTACGGCAGTAGGATATTTCTCTAGAGTGCCGCCAAATGTGACACATTTAATTACTTTTCCTGTAGCACAAGAGGGATCTACAAGAGTTTGTCTAACACCAATAGTGGTGCATCCGGAATCGAAAAGGAGTGAGACCGGAATATCATTAACAAGACCCTTATGTAGAATTATAGAACCTCTCCCGTCATGCGCAACTGCAGCAGGAAGAGCGGGAAGAGGGTGACCACAGCTCAAAGTAGTTATGGTAGTTGGTTCAAACAAAGTACTGCATTGGGGGCACTTGTTTGCTCTCCCAAAGTCAAAGGCAGAACATGTGACAGCGTCAGGGTTTTTATTATCAACACCCTGATTACAGGCTCCCTGAGATTTTTGTTGTACAGAGTTAGCCAGCTGATATCTCTTTTTTTTGTATTGAGATCTACCGCGACTATTATTACCTCTGAAGTTATCAGAGTTATTATTATCTTTGAAGTTATTGTGTTCTCTATTGCCATTATTATCCTGGTTTGAATTCCAGTTTCCATAATTATTATCATGTCCACATTGATGCGAACATCTATTGAATTGGTTTTGAGGTCTTCGCGAGGAATATCCTCTGTTACCATATCCTCTTCTGAAATGTCTATAATTATTTGGTGCAAAATAACGAGGACTGTCAGCTCGTCTCCAATTCTTCGAAGAAGAATCACCATGAGATTGATTTCCATAATTTTGAACGTAATTATGGTTACTCTTCCTATCAAAATTTTGTTGAGTACCCTTGAATTTACGAACAAAGTTTTGACCATATGGTGCTGCTGAAGCAGCAGGCAAACCTTCTTTCACTTTAGAGTTACTAATGGTTATGTGAGGGTGCGCAGTTACATACTGGCAACCGAAATCTTCCATTTCTTTTATGGTTTTAGGTTTACGCTCATGAAGGAAAGCAAGAAAAGACTCATTGACAGAAGACATGACTTTGCCCCTAAGTATTAAGTCCATAAGTGCTTCATAAGTATGTTCTGTCTTTGACAGCTCAACCCAACGTGAAAAAGTAAGACGTATTTTTGCAATAAACTCAGAGAATTCTACTCCAGTTTCTGGCAACATATTTTTAAATTGCAAACGATAGCCGTCTTCGTTAAGTTGGTACTTCTTTAACAAAGCTGCCCTGACAACTTCATAATTGTTCTTGTCAGGCTCATCTACCATGCTTAACATACTTAGAGCTTCACCTTTTAGTATATTTGACAATTGATCAACATATAGCGATTTGTCTATGTTATGTGTTTTACATGATCGTTCAAATCTGTCAAGATAGAACGTTATGTCATCACATGAAGGACTAAATGCTGGTAGCTTAATCTTAAACGTGTTAGCTGATAAACTCTGTTTAGTTGTTAACTCATACTGGCTACTAGTTGTTGAATCATGCTTTATTTTCTAAATGATGTGAATGTCCACCAGTGGATAAATGTAGATGTTGGGACTGGTGTAGCAAAGTGTAACGATTGTCAACTCATCAAACCCAGCACAGTTTTGGTCATACAGGTCATCTTGTCCTGGAACGTGATGAGGCTCCGACAAGAATGTGAGTGTAAACAATGAGTGTGTATCTGAATGTCAGTACGCGAATGGTAGAATGATTCGATAGAGTTGACAGGTTGGTAGTACATCACTCATACTCACACTGTTCGAATTCAAGAAGTACTGGAACTACGGTGGTCTTTTTATAACATTTAATGGGACGCACACTTGGACAGTACGTGTATGGTTACAGGAACAAATGTCGACATAGACAGCATAATGTTGATCACAGGAATATCATCTTAAGTTAGCATTCATGCTTGGCAAATATCATAATGGAGCATTCGTAAATAAGCATTCAGCGTTCCATCATGTAAATCATCTGGCTTTACTGACTGGGCACGTCAGACCATAACCAAGATATAGGAAGGCTCCTAAACCTAACCTCGTCTAGCGAATATTCCTTCACGTAAAGTTCAATATATATATATATTTCATAATATAGGAATCCCAGACATGGGTTCTCACATGTAGCAGTGATCTCTTGGTTCATCGAGCGATAGTACAGGCATCCCTTTTTCTCACTCGATAAATACAAAGTATATGAATTTCAACATGGCTGTTCTCTCTCTCGTGAGCTTCACTCACTATAGAATATAGACCAAAATTGGTCATTCATTAAATGTCCTCATTTCTTCATAGGTTCTCTCATAGAGGTAATTGAATAATATCATACAATCCAGTGCTGATACATAGGAATGTCTTCTTCCTTTGAATGGATATTCTTTTTAAAAGTACCACTGTGCATCTGCTTATCAACAACGATGGCGAAGCCCAAGTTCATAATAAATTGTGGTTTTACCTTTTTATGCGAAATATAACTTTGCCATTCCTTGGCAAAAGAGAATAAACACTGGGGTAAAGTACATACAACATGTCTATATGACTATCACTTTTCCCCATCCATATATAGATCACTATTTCGGCAAAAAAGCCTGCTACAACAAAACTCAGCATCCTCACAGGATGGCAGCCATGAATCACACCCCTTCGCTAGCGATACTTCCGCTGCATAGCCTTTGACCTTTTCTAGCGACAACCAAATTAGTTCGGCTTAGAAATGCAAAGATATCCATATATAAGACAGACTCGTCCTACTCATACAAACACTACGTATAAATTCAGGCCATAGATATACTGAAGCAAGAACAATCTATTCCTACCCAGCCAAAGAATAAATCACAGTAGGCCTAGAGTCGTCTGCGGAGTCCGATCGAAGATGACGGACTATTTTCAAGGGAAGCAACCCAAAAATGACTTCTCCTTAAGCACTTAAAAAAGGAAATACTTTGCTTCCAAAATATTTGCGAACATAATAAGAATATAAATGTATTATATTGCAAGATAGTAAAAATTGCCCTTTACAGTCTTACCACACCTCCCGGGAAAAAAAAAATAAAATTTTTTTTTTTAAATACATCTAGGAGCACCGTAGAATAGGCTCACAACGCAAGAATACTGCGCAGATGAAAATATCAGGAATAACTATAATTCCTAATATGACTGGTGAGAATATATATCTCAAAATCTGAGAGAAATTGTTTCCCTACGAATAAATGTTTCCAGGAAGGTGTGATGTACGTATAATACAATTCTGGTAATTATACAATGCATACCAAAAATTCACACTATAATCTTAAATTTATGATTTATGAAGAAACAATCATCAAAGAACAGCGGTGAATTAACATCAATAAACCGCTAAGTAGAGATACCATCATTCTATTATTAAATTACAAATGTGTATCTTAATAAAGAAACAAAAAATAACTGTTGTAAAGTTATACATATTAAAAAGATCCAATATTTAACAGTTAAGTGGCATCATGTGGTCATCTGGACAGAATGTCCGCCATCACATTTTCTGAACCACGGATAGCTCGTACCGAAAAATGAAAAGGTTGAAGAGCGATTGCGTATCGAGTTGATCTCGAGCTCTTCAAGTTCTTACTTTGGATAGCCGTAAGAGCTTTTTGGTCAGTTTCCACTACGAAATGCGCGCCCAGAAGGAATCTTTGGAGTTTGAGAATTGACCAAACCATCGCCAATAATTCGCGGTCTAAAACCGAGTAATTCCTTTCTGCAGCATTAAGTTTTCTGGATATATACATTACAGGATGCAGAGTTCCAGAGTACTCTTGCATTAGTGCCGCTCCAATCCCAGTGGATGAAGCGTCACTACGAAGAACAAATGTCTTATCTGTTGTAGGTAACACTAAAATAGGTGGTGATGAAAACATAGTTTTGATCTTCTCTAGTGAAGATTGGCATTCATGAGACCAGTGAACCATGTTAGGCGACCCTTTCTTTAATAGTGTAGAGAGAGGTGCCATGATAGAGGACAGATTCGGAATGAAACGTCCATAAAATTGTATGAGACCTAAAAGACTTCGCACTTGCTTTTTAGTCCTAGGGATAGAGATGTTAAGTATCTTAGTGATATTATGGTCTTCTGTCTTCAAGAAACCGTGACCTACTCGATGGCCTAAGAAAGCAATTTCGCTAAAGCCAATACAAGCTTTAGATGGTTTTGCTGTCAGGTTATACTCACGCAGAGTTGATAATAATTCAACTAATCCTGAATAGTGATCTTCCCAAGTATCGCTGAAAAGACAGATGTCGTCTAGATAAGCAATGACATCTGACCGATACGATAGGATTCGACGCATCATGCGTACAAATGTAGCTGGTGCGTTCATAAGGCCGAAAGGCATAAAATTCCATTGGAAAAGGCCTCTGGGAGTAGAGAAAGCGGTAAGAGGTTTGGTGCGTTCGGATAATGGAACTTGCCAATATCCTTTAGACAAATCAAGTTTAGTGAAAAAATGCGATTTAGAAAGACGAGTAAGTAACTCTTCTAGTAAAGGCATAGGTTCAGCATCGAACTTCGTAACTTGATTCAATTTGCGATAGTCAACGCAAAGACGTATGTTATTGTCTTTTTTTCGAACAATAACCATCGGCGAAGAATATGCAGAAGTGGATGGTTAGATTATTTGTAAATCTATCATTTCATCCAACTCCTTTTCAACCTGTGTTTGGAAATGTATAGGGATAGGATAAGGCCTAACCCTAATTGGAGTATGTTCAGTTAGAACAATGTCATGCTCAATGACATGAGTTTGTCCAGGGATGTCAGTGAGGACATCCTGAAATGTTTGTAACATAGACGAAACTTGTCGCCGTTCTCCTAGAGACAAATCAGGAGAAACAGTAATGTCTTTCCATGATTCACTAGAATGAAGTGGGATCATTGGAAGCGGGAGATTAACATCCGAAAAACTTGTTTCCTCATCCTGTATTACAGACAGTGATGAGTAATGACCATGTTTGACATGAGAATCGTCCGTTGCCTGGAAAATAGGCTGTAAATAGTCAGGACGTTCATGGAACTCCGTAAGCATATTGATGTGGAAGGTTTTATGCTTCCCGTTAATATCGACGATGTAGTCAACATCTGAAATTTTCGATATTATATCGTACGGACCTTTCCAACTAATAAGGAGTCTATTTTCACGACAAGGTAGCAAAACAAATGCTTTGTCACCAGGACAAAGTTGTCGTAAAGTTCTCTTCTTATTAGCAAATTGTCTTGTGCAGTAGCCTCATCTTTTCTTTTCTCTTTTTCCATTTCCATCAGGAATCTTTTTTCATCAGTCTGTATCTGCAATCTCTTTTGTTCATCCTCTCTTTGTAATTTTTTTTCCTCAGCTTCTAATCTTTTCTCCTCAGCTGCTAATTTCTTTTTTTCAATCAATGCTTTTCTTTCTTCAGCAGCAGCAGCAAGTTTTCTCTCTTCTGCAGCTAATGCTTTGTCATATTGAGCAACTGCCCATTGTTCTAATTGCTGACCAGTCTTATCAAGAGCCCTGCCTTGTGTGATAAAATAATCTAAGGTAGACATCTTGTCTAATAAGATCAGTAATTTGCAAAAGTAAATAAATTCACTTTCTTAGTCTTAATCAAAGACCTTGTATGATAACTTTTTAACCTGTGGAAAAATAGTACTTAACTATCCCAATCACTGTGGGAAACAAGCCTTACAAAGGTCTTGTATAAATCCTTATATAATAACAGCTATAAGTTGCTGGTTCACTCTATAATATAAGTGCAGTGCACCAGAAATAGTGTTTTATATCATCAACTGTGTACCTTTAGTAATAGCAATTGACTATCAGTTGATTCTTGTACATCAATTTATATGATCAACTATATTTTAAATAGTGTATGTCGATCAGGCATCCCTTTTTCTCACTCGATAAATACAAAGTATATGAATTTCAACATGGCTGTTCTCTCTCTCGTGAGCTTCACTCACTATAGAATATAGACCAAAATTGGTCATTCATTAAATGTCCTCATTTCTTCATAGGTTCTCTCATAGAGGTAATTGAATAATATCTTACAATCCAGTGCTGATACATAGGAATGTCTTCTTCCTTTGAATGGATATTCTTTTTAAAAGTACCACTGTGCATCTGCTTATCAACAACGATGGCGAAGCCCAAGTTCATAATAAATTGTGGTTTTACCTTTTTATGCGAAATATAACTTTGCCATTCCTTGGCAAAAGAGAATAAACACTGGGGTAAAGTACATACAACATGTCTATATGACTATCACTTTTCCCCATCCATATATAGATCACTATTTCGGCAAAAAAGCCTGCTACAACAAAACTCAGCATCCTCACAGGATGGCAGCCATGAATCACACCCCTTCGCTAGCGATCCTTCCGCTGCATAGCCTTTGACCTTTTCTAGCGACAACCAAATTAGTTCGGCTTAGAAATGCAAAGATATCCATATATAAGACAGACTCGTCCTACTCATACAAACACTACGTATAAATTCAGGCCATAGATATACTGAAGCAAGAACAATCTATTCCTACCCAGCCAAAGAATAAATCACAGTAGGCCTAGAGTCGTCTGCGGAGTCCGATCGAAGATGACGGACTATTTTCAAGGGAAGCAACCCAAAAATGACTTCTCCTTAAGCACTTAAAAAAGGAAATACTTTGCTTCCAAAATATTTGCGAACATAATAAGAATATAAATGTATTATATTGCAAGATAGTAAAAATTGCCCTTTACATTAGCATTAGCCTTATCAGAAGATGAACCCTTATTTGCATCATTAGCATTACCCATGTTCATCAATTTCATCTTTTCCAACTCTAAAGCTAAGAGTTTTTCTTTATGCTCCATTTTTGCTTTTCTTTCATCAGCCTCTCTTTGTAACCTTCTTTCTTCAGCCTCAGCCTCTCTTTGTAACGTTTTCTCTTCAGCCTCAGCCTGTATTTCCAGCCTTTTATTTTCAGCCTCTTTTTCAAGTCTTTTATTCTCAGCCTCTTTTTAAAGTCTTTTATTCTCAGCCTCTTTTTCAAGTCTTTTATTCTCAGCCTCTTTTTCAAGTCTTTTATTCTCAGCCTCTTTTTCAAGCCTTTTATTCTCAGCCTCTTTTTCAAGTCTTTTAGCTTCCAGTTGTAGCTGGAGTTTTCTCTCTTCAGCTTCTGCTTCTCTTTGTTTCTGTTCAGAATCTCTTTTTTGCTTTTCCATTTCCATCTGGAATTTCCTTTCATCTGCCTGCATCTGCAGTCTCAGATTCTCAGCATCTATTTTTTTCTGCTCAGCTTCTGCTTTCTGTCTTTTTTCCTCAGACTTCAGCGCCTTGTTATATAGAGCAGTAGCATATTCCTCCAATTTATCACCAGTCTTGCCAAGGGATTTACCCTGCTCAATAAAGTACTTAAGTGTAGACATATTGTCTAATATTATGAGTCCAAAACCTGAAATAATTAACTATCTTATTTCAAACTTAATAATAACAAGTCTTAAATTAAGCACTTGAATATTCACTCATATTATATTACCCCAACCTCTGTGGGAAACAAGTTTTTGACAAAGAACTTGTATATGAACTTTTATGAAAATATCATCAGTCAATTCTTAATCATAGGTAGACTTCCCATTCAGTAGTGCACAACACTATTCATCATTTATTTATCATCAGTGTAGCAGTAGTGCATCAGCGTAATCCATTAATTAATTACCATAAGTGTAACTAATCACAATGTAAACAAAGTCACAATGTAAACAATAACAATGTAAATAATAACAATGATCAGAAACAATACGAAAACATCCGCAGAAATCAACTAAATAAACAGCGAAAAATAAAGAAAGTATCACAAAGAATGTGATGATATCTGCGATAGAATTTAAAAAAATACATGACACCACAGTGTATAAACATAAATGGTGTATAAAACTAAACAATAGAAATAAGGAGACCTACAATGTACAAACAAATCAAAACAAAACTAAAGAATGCGAAAAATAACGAAAACAAAACTGCACATGTCGTCACAACTAAACGTAAAAAGCAATGGATATTGCTAACAATTTCCAATTAAGGAAATTGCTCTGTTCCTAACGACACGCTCTCAATAGACTACCTCTGTTACGTGGTATGATCTAAAAGAAGACACCGCCCAACCGAAAACCCACTGAGATGTAAATATATAAATATACAAATAACATATAAACATATAACATATAACAATATGAGAAAAGAATGTGAAGAAACAGAAGGCTCAGTAGAAGTATAAGGGCACAGTTTACAAACAAAACAGGCCACTTAACTTATGGACATCCGACCGTCAGTAGAGCAAAGAACATGTGAAGATCAGCATTCTATGGACAGAAGATTTAACGTTGATCGGACATGTTGATCTTGCATGGTAACTGCCAGGACGATGGTAGAACTTGAGCTTCTGATAATCGTACAAGTAGAGTTGTTACGGAACTTGGCCTTCTTATCCAACAGTAACTTGATCTAATACGGAGCTTGTCTTTCTCAATACAAGAACTCGTAAGTACCGGCACTTGACCTTCTCATAGAACAGTAACTTGATGCCTAGATAGCAGCAAATGATTCAACCACAGCAGCAACTTGATAAATGGACAGCAGCAACTTGATTCTCGAAGGAACGTTACAAATCTTAATATATGCTGCAACGCCGGGTACTGTCATTTTCTTGCTTTAGGATCAGCGAAAATTCCAAGTCCAAAAAGATACCGTGCAACGCCGAGTAGTATCAGGTATACTGTATGTAGATATCTTGTAGAATGTAGCGGGTAAGGGACCCCGTGTATGCTGGCACCAGACCAAACCAGCTTATGACCATTAAATGTTGAGAGTGATATTTTGATGATGGAGAAGATGTAGAGTATCACCCTCAGACACCAGAGATGATGGAGGCGTAGAACTATTGTGTCTTTGGTCTGGTTTGTGTATGCGTGTTGTAGGTGTGTAGCTAAACAGTTACACAGGACAGTTTACACAGGACGTCAAATAAACACACGACGTGGAAGTCAATTAATCTTGTAATAGCTGGTTACGTTTCCAAACATTTATTGAGACGCCACAATTGTTACGATGACATCGACGATCAATCACAAGCAATGTAAAGCATATCAATCAGTATAAGGTAAGGTTCCCTCAATAAATGTGCATTCAAATAAGCTGATCTCATGGATCTGATAGCTTCAGCAGATTCAGCTCAGACATCCAAGATATGCGAGTTAATCAACTCTTCCCTGATATAAATACATCAGATATGTAGGCATGTTTAAATACCAGCCGCACGAGCATGGCGGACTATGAACTCAGTTCACGTTGACCTTCTGTGGACATATTTTATAAGTCTAACCTTCGTAAAGGCGTCTTCGCTGGCATAACGAAGTTCGAGGAACATAATATTAACTGTTCTGTGGGCATAAGTAGCCTGAACCATAGATACATTAGGCATCGAGATATCTGGTGTGCTTCTATTAATAAAGTCTCTCCCCGCCTGACAGTGCGAAACGAGTCGAACAATAATGTCTAACCTCTCAGACTACAGGACAAAATAGGAAGAGCAGTGTAGCCGCGTATACCGTGAGTTCTTCACATACAGATTATATTAACATATAAAATTAATTCTTATAAGAAACCTAGATTAGAAAAGACCATGACACGCATTTTAAAATCGGGGTTAAGCGTAGCTTCAAGTGTCACAGAGGCTCATGGGAAATCTCCAAACAATAGGAGGGCTCAGTTGTGTTACCGGCAGAGATGTAGAACAAGACGCCATAGCAGTCATGAATTTAGAGCGGTCTAGAGAAGACATACTTTTTCTTGCTCAGTGATATTCTAATAGAGGAGATTGAATTCGCACAATTAATGCAACTGTGTAACTTCAAAATGTAGAATGATTTGTTTGTGAATTCACGAGAACTGTAAGTAGTGCTAAGAATTGAATGCAATAGCTGTTAGAGCCCACAGTCATAACTGAAACAGAGCAACGCTCGAAAACTGGGTAAAGAATTGTAAACCCAGGCATATATCTGAACCTTTTACCAAGGATGAAGGTCCTTAAGCTGAGAGAACGTCAAACTAAGGAATACTAATGAATAAGAGAAAGTTTGGCTCTTCATTGAAATGAAGAGATAAGATAAATGTCGTGGAATCTAGACCACATTAACAAAAAAATGAAGGAACACTAGAAGGATAGAGGAGCCACGCCATGTTTTTTGCAAGTTGAAAAGATCACGAGATGCAATAAGGAATATTGCATCATTAAAATAATGTATTGACTTTTTATGCTTGTTTATTAAATGTCAACATGCCATTATGCAAGAACCTGTTACCATTTGACTTAATCAGTTCCTGTTGAGAGTTGAATAAACAATTGTTTCATTGAACACTAAGGCTGTTGAAGAATTATTAAGTTGGGCAAATTATGTAGAGCATTAAACCCATTCTTACTAAATTCGCTAATCTACATCAACAAGAGAAGAAATCGAACCTGGTAACCCCAATTTAGGAGAGAAATCTAGAACTCTGGCGATTAAGCCAGTTAAACATCTGCTCTCTGGTATATAACAAAAAAGGAAAACTCTCAGTAAGACATAAGAGCCATTTCCCTGCACCGCCACATATTGTTAATTGGTGCCCGTGACCACTTCTCTTTGATAAAGCGAATAACTAGAGATCACAGACCATGGAGAATTTACTACATAATTTTCAACAGCTTGGTGTGGACCAACAACAACAACAACCACAGAACCAACCTGTAAATGCACAACCGTTGCAGCCCCCAGTCAATCCAAATATGGAGGAACCCACATTGATAGCGCTACAGCGCTTTACTGAGAACTTAGAAAAGAATAGCAATTATGCAAAATTATCCCAAGTTAGGTCCATAGTACAACCATTCGAGGGAGATAAGAAGAAATTCATGAGATGGTTGGCTGACATAGAACAATTTGCGGCAATAGCAGAAACAACAAATGATGAAGAGAAAAAGAAAATCGCTCTGTTGAGCTCTGATTCGTTCGTAAATGATTTTTTAAGAAGGAGGTCCCAGCAGTACCCCACAGAGACCTACAAGTCCCTAAAAAAAGAGCTCACCCAGAGATATGGGGAAATAATAGACAAAATGCATGCTTGGTCAGTCCTTAGAAGCATGAAACAGGAAAGGGACGAATCAGTACAACTCTTTGGAGATAGATTCCTCAATATGGCAGAAGAGGCGTTTTGTGGAGAAATCCCTACCACACCTGAGGTAGAAATACAGTTAGTGGGGATATTTGCCGATGGCCTTAGGGCAGAAAATATCAGAAGGCATATCATTAGAAAAGACACCAAGACCATTGCTGAAACAATCCAAGCAGCAATACAAGAATAAAATCTTCACCGAAGGTTCCAACAAAGAGTAGGTAGGGAACCCCGACCAGAATATAGGGACTATAATGAACATGAGCCTATGGAAGTTGACCATGCCAAGAGGCAATGGACTCACCCACGACAACAAGATGATAGGCCCCGCAACTACAGACCCCCCACACAGAGGCAAAATGACGTTAATAATGTCAATCCAAATGGATGCTTCACATGCGGTAGATTCGGACATGGGTACAAGTCCTGCAGAGCAAATCACAATAATGCACCGTTCAGAAGAGAAAGAGGTTATCAACCACAACAACCCGCACCACCCCGACGTGATTACACCAGAAATCAGTATACCAGAGGCACACCTCAACCCCTCATGCGTCAGGGAAACGGCTGCGCCACTCACTAAACAGGACCGTTCGTGAGGGCAACAATTATAGAAAATGGTCCAAAACAAAAGAAACAACACAGAACAGAAATTGTCAAATAGGCCCATCCAGAAAAATACATTATGAAGAAATGCTGAATGATGGAACTAAAATACATCCGGACCCCAGTTCCTGCATCATGTCTATACAGGGCCAACAATATAGAGCGCTGGTAGATACAGGAGCGTCCAGGAGCCTTATTAGGTTCCAGCTGTTCAAGAAGACCCAACATTTAGTAAGATTTCAACCGTCCAAAACACACCTAGCTTCAGTCACGGGACAAAGACTACATTCAGTTGGGATAGCATGGGTAAAATTTTCTTTAGGGGAAACAAATTTTGAACACCCATTTGTTATTACAAAGGACATGTCTAGAAATTGTATCCTAGGGAGAGACTTCTTTAACAAACACAAGGTTCGAATATATTATGACCTACAGAAAATCAAAGTCAACAATATTTATATCGATCTCCAGGACGATATCCACATAGCATCCTTGGTAAGGCTCACAGCTCCCATAACGGTGGCCCCAAATTCCCTAGTTATAGCAAAAGGCAGAGTAAAAAATTCTGAGTACATAACACCAGGGCAATCAGTCCAAATACAGCCCCTAGCAGAAGAAGGCATTATCGATGACCCATTGTTGCAAATTACAGAGGGAATTGCTGAAGTCTAGAAGTCCAGAGATTTCCCCATTATGATATTGAATATGTCAGGAAAAACTACCACTATAAATAGAGGCACAATTGTAGCACAAGTGGATACGTCAACGATAAGACAAACCTCAACCACTCCCACTGGAAATAATGCACGAAATCGCAGTACAAATAACCATGGTACACGAAAAGTAAACATTTATAACTCATATGCAGAAAAAGGCAGAAATACCAGTCACAGTTATGTTATACCACAGCAAACCCCACCCAGACCGCAGAAACAAACCAGTCCGTGGATAAGAAGGAAAGAAAAAATGCAGCCACGGTATGAAAATGACTATAATTACTCATTTTTGCGCCCCAGCACACCAAGAGAAAACATGAAGTGCTGTATATCACAGAGTAACAGAGCAACAGAAATTGTCTTGCCAGGAGGATATCCGAAGCGACAAGACAGAGATACATGCCCCATGGAGTATCAATATAACTCAAAAACAGGTGGATATGATAAAGTCCCAAAACCAATTGAATGTTCAGAAGAAAAGGAAGAATTCTTCTACGACTTCACCACAGGAGGATACTATAGCAGCAAATTTGGAAAAATTTTCACCCAGGGAAAGAAGATAGCCCTATAGCACAAACGGAAGAAATACAGTAACGTACGAAGATAAGCGCAGTTACGGCAGAAATAATCAGAAACAATGGCACAATAACGAATACCCCAGGAATAATACAAGAAACGTATATACAGTAAATGCGGTGACAAATGGAAATGCACACAACACATGGCAGAGGAGACAATACCAAGCACAACCCAGCGAACGGCAAAGAAATATACAGAAGAAGGTTACATACCAGGAGCAGAGATTTTCACAAGATGTAAGAAAAATGCCCCAATACTATGGGAAGGAAACGGAGGCAGCAAGACAGACCAGAAATATCGTGGCAGATCATAAATACAAAGAGAGAATAGCTCAGTTACTTGCAACCCTGAACGCCACAGAAGATAATGAGCCACGCTTGAAAACGTTTGTAGAAAAGCACCAGGATGTATTCGCACTTAATGACATGGAATTAGGCAGAACTAACACTGTCACAATGGACATTCAAACAACTACAGAGGAGCCAATACATATGAAACCCTATCATACGCCCTTGAAAAACAGAGAACTCGTGGAAAGGTCTATAAATGAAATGCTACAGGCAGGAATCATTGAAAGATCTAGATCACAATGGTCCTCCCCCATCGTTATCGTAACAAAGAAAGATGGTTCCAGCCGCTTTTGCTGCGACTACCGTGCCCTTAACAAAATCACGAAAGTCATTTCCTACCCCCTGCCCAGAATAGACGATCTACTTGCGACGTTGGGAAAGTCTACCTACTTTACCACACTTGATGCAAGGTCAGGCTTTTGGTGCATTCCCATGACACCTGAGGCAAAACAGAAATCCACATTCTGTTCACATATCGGAAGCTTTTTTTGGAATGTGATGCCATTTGGTCTAAAAGGATCGCCAGCAACATATATGTCACTCATGGACGAAGTGTTAAAAGGCTTACAACCATTCGCCCTAGCATATATAGACGATATACTGATACATACAGCAGGCACGATAGAAGACCACCTTCGCAAGGTAGAAATAGTCCTCGACAGACTCAGGCATCACCAAATAAAGTTAAAACTGTCAAAGTGTGAGTTTCTAAAAATATTTAGGCTTTGTCATAAATAGACATGGCATCAGACCTGATGAAGATAAAGTCAAAGACATAAGAGAAATGCCTAGCCCCAAGACAGTCAGACAAACACGCTCATTTATCGGTACAGTGGGTTACTATAGACGCTACATCATCAATTTCTCCAGAGCAGCTGAGCCTTTGATAGCCCTTACCCGCAAGTATGCACGTTTCAAATGGACAGAAGACTGCCAGAGATCTTTTGAGTATCTTAAAAATGCCCTAACTACCATCCCACTGCTCGGACATCCAGACATTTCTCAGCCCATGATACTATACGCCGATGCCTTGAATAAAGCAATTGGTGCTTGTTTGGTCCAACCGGTACTAGAAGATGAAACACCCATCCTACCAAACATCCCCAATGAGAAACCCATTGCATTCCTATCACACGCACTATCGAAGACACAGAAAAACTGGACCACCATTGAGAAAGAAGCATACGCCATACACTATGCAGTACAAAAGTTTGACTTTTATGTCAGGGGAACTAAACTCATTATAAGAACTGATCATCAACCTTTGGTTAACTGGCTCACCAAAACACAGGAACAGCCTAAGAAGTTACAGACATGGGCAATGAATTTGCAGTCCTACGACACCACTATCGAACATATCCCAGGCGAAACGAACACCTGTGCAGACCTCCTATCTAGAATAAAACATGATGATGAGGAAACTGAAGTGAAAACAAATAGAGTCAAAAATGATGGCACATCCTCAGAGATTGACGATAATGCTAAAGAAATTAACGAAGTTACTTCACCAGGTCGAAGAAGTACTTCAGATTCCGCCACTCAAGTAGAAGAAGAAAGTCAAGATATGTTTGACATGAGAGTAGAACAAGCGAAAGATGCAGAAATAGTTAAGCTGCTCACATACGTGAAGGAAAACCCAACAAAAAGTAAAGATTTTACAGTACACCCAACGGATGGAGCTCTATACCATATTGATCATAAACAAGAAGGGACACTAAGAAAAGTCATTCCAGCACATCTAATCCCAGAAGTACTGCTACAGTTTCATGATAACAACGGGCACATGGGAAGGGACAAAACAATTGATGTTATAAAGAAAAGGTATTATTGGCAAACCTTCTACAAAGACATTACAGAGTATGTGGCCACCTGCAAAACATGTAAATTGAGAAACATGAAGCCGCATTTAATTCCCCTTCAAGAAATGCAACCTTCCCATTATCCCATGCAAACAGTAAGCATTGACATATCAGATCCTTACCCACTCACCCAATCAGGCAACAAATACCTCCTGCACATAGTTGACCAATACTCCGTATGGCCAGAAAGCTACCCACTCAGTGATGCCACATCGCAGTCCATCACGCAAATTTTTTTTACAAGAATTCATTCCCAGGCATGGTTGTCCAAAACGAATCATTTCAGACAACGGTAAAACAGTTTATCGGTAACCCATTTAAAGCCACCTTACACCAGCTGAATATTGAACATACGACAACCAGCTATTATTCCCCAAATGCAAATGGCAGAAATGAACGCATGCATGCCACCCTACATGATATTATTAGCAAATATATCAAAGGGAACCATCAATACTGGGACCTATATATTAACCAAGCTCTTGAAGCCATCCGAGTAAATGTGAATGATACCACAGGGATGTCACCATTTTACATGCTGTATGGAAGAGAGCCAAATTTTCCTTTAGACAACCTCCTTCGTCCACGGTGGAAATATATGGGAGAAGACCCCATGGAAATTATTCTTCAAGAAAAGTATAAAGCTCACCAGATTGCACAACGAAACACGCAGAAGGCATTTCACAAGAAACAGAAACAACATGATAAATCAGCCAAGCTACCAACGTACAAAATAGGAGACAGAGTATACTACAAGAAACATGTACACAGTTCAAAATTCGATGACCGATGGTTGGATGGCTACAAAATCATGAAACAAACTACGCCTGTAAACTTCATTATCTGGAATGAAGAGAAACAACACCAAACAAAAGCTCACGTAAAACAACTCAAAATTGATAATCACCGACCCATTCCGCCTCTGACGACAAATACAAGACCAGTCAGAAAGGCCACCCTAAATTATAATCCATCCAGTACAGATTCGTCTGACACATCAGAGTCAGAGATGACAGACTCTGAACTCTACCAAGATGACCACCTACCCAGACCACCCACCGATGCAGTACATCGAGCAAGACAACAACGAGATGCGTCCGAAAGCGAGGAAGATATTCCGCCGGCAGAATTGCGTAATCGACTCCAAGACAGAGACCTGCGTATTAGAAATGAAGAAATAATGCCTCAAACGTCAAGAGATGATAATACCAAGTCAACGTTTATCCACACTCAAACTTACTCCCGCAGTGACCATTCTTCAGTCGATACGTACCACACTCCCACTTCAGGCAGTTCCAGTTGGAATACCAGCGAGGGACAAACACTGCTATACCACAAGAACAAACTTAAGAGCCCCGAGCAATCAGATCATGAAGAAACTATACCCAAGCAGATTGTTGAACCATATACCAGCAATCTTTATGGGGACGAGACGGAACAAGACATGAGAGAAGACAGTGTCGGCCCCGGTACAGCTTTGTCAGACCCCAACCAACAAAATAACAGAGAAATGGTAGAACTATATGACCAAGAAACAGACATTGATACCGCCAGTTCTATTGAAACCAGTGATGCGGATAGCACATTATTTATACCAGTCAGGTCCAGTGTCAAACGCGCCTATACAACAGAATCGGATGACTCACCTCCTCTCGTTAAATGCATGAAATTGCCACAAAACGAGATCAGAAGAAAAATTTTGAAGAAACGCAGAAATGTTCCAAAGCCAAGCCGAGGAGTAATACCCTCAGCTCAACCTGTCAAAAACAACAGTGTGCAGAGTACTGTGCCCACCGTAAACAGTGTTAATATATCGCAGACCCAGGGCAGACGAAAAATCAAGGCGAAACATACATCTGCTTCAAAACTAACAGATGTCCCAGCCATGCAAACCCCAATCACAGTGAAACCATCACCGCAATCAAAAGATGTTAAGCCATCACCACATTCGTCGATGTCTTCAGAGCCCCAGCAATCAGCAAATGCAGTGTCGCCTACCACACCCACGGCAACCACTGCTACCCAATATGATGCTCGCCTATCCAGTCGGGAGATTATAATGCTAGAAATGATGAAACTCCTATAAACACGCCCAAGTGCTATGTGCAAGCAATCCCTTGCACGGTCAACGCATATGTGCAATTACTTTTTAACAATGTACTAACTTTCCCATGTACTCTATTTTCAGTTTTTGACAGTTCGAATGACTTTCTTGCAGACTATGATGTCACAGCCTAACTGAGGAAGTTTTTCCACTAAGGACCAGCCCACGGAAGATTTTCATTGGACATATTATAGGGTTGTGAAATAAAAATGACAAAACAATTGATAAGACACGGTGTTACGAGTTTACAGACATTATTTAGTTACAGACATTTTCTTAATGTTGAGAATGTTAATGTACAACCCCACCTTTAGCACATGTGTCACACTATTCTGTTGTAATATTGATCTCTACTTTTGAAACTAATCATATTCCACGCTTCATTCACCAGACTTCTTGTCCTTGCAGCTCCAGAGTTCTGTACTTTCGCATCTTAGTGCATTTTCATGCAGGCACTTTACACCAGTAGTTTTTTTTTTCTTACCTCATACTAATATTTCTTTGATTTCAATTATGCTAAATTCCTTTATATCTATCACCTTGATCAATCATACTGTTCCTACTATGACATTCTGTTAACAGCATATAATTCATACCCAAACTAGTATTGTATGTTATGCTATCTTTCTCCACAGGATTATTTATGTCCTCAATGTACATTATTATTTTAGACCCAGATGTATATTAGTACTGTCAAGATTTTAAACATTCTCCAAAAGAGATTCCATATCCAAACCTTGACTCTCTATAGTAAGATTTTCTTCACTCCACTGGTACACCATCTTCAACTTACTATTTTTCCTGTCCACTATATTGAGACGACATTCTAGACTTTTGATCTTTTCAATCCCAATCATATCCATTCCTTGGAATTACAATCATGTTGTAATCGGGAGATCCTTGATGTACCCTTTCCTAGCCACTTATTGACAACAGATACTGCTACAATATTCAGTCTGTTCTAACCTAATCTATTCCTTACAGCCCTATTGGTTAGATTTACTATTAAGAATATTGGTAGTAGCTAGAATGTTTAGTGAATTGATTTTTATCATTTTTTCGTACTTGTGATACAAAAAGAAAAGAGAAATGAAATTGAAAAAGGAAAAAAAGAAAAGAAATCACAAGAAAACAAGAAAAGAAAAATGAAAAAAGAAAATGCAATGAAAAAGAAATGACATTGAAAAAATGAAAAAAGAAATGATATTGAAAAAAAAATGAAGAGAGAAAAGACACAAAGAAAAAAAAAGAAAACTTCGAATGTTTCTTATAAGATGTATTATATGTTTATATGCCACCCTCACACATTTTGATGATGATAAGCCAATATTGTAAAACATTGACTGCCCTGACGTTAGCAGCCGACATGAAAGGAAAAAGAGAAAAATAATAAATCACCCTATACCAGTCATACCCTCACCAGCATGATCTCTGACACTCCAGCAATATTTTGTTGATACTGCCCATAACAGATACCCCAAATGACATTTGCGCATACTGATTTTTGCAAATGAAAATATTCTTTGAGAGCATTTGCATATGCTGACCCCATATGGAATGAATTGCTACTATTTGTTGATGATGCCTTTGCCCCATGTCAGAAATAACATTTGCACATGCTGACTTAGCAAATGAAATACCCCTCTATAGCATTTGTATATGCTGAACCCACATTGAACACCCCATTACCAGATGATAGCCACAGATGGCACATGAGATGAAGAAGCAACTGTTTATGTATGATGAAGATGCAAATTTTCTATTAAGGTGAAACCTTATGTTGTCACAGCTGAGATTTTGTTGTAATGTTTATGCACAAAATCCCCCACATTAACATTGGAGGAGGAATAATGTTAGTCTTTCGTGGTTACGAGATAAGACAAGGATATAATGAAATATTTTATGAATACCACGGACATGGAACAAATCAGAGCAGAGGATTGCTGCACATATGAGGACCATATTTGAAGTCATTATTGAAGTGATTATCAGTGGACAAGAGACAAATAGATTATGATAATCCCAACACAAAATGGAGATTAAATAATGAAAAAAAAAATAATGACTGAATAATTGCTACGCCCAGAGGTAGGAGAAATAGAGATACATCCGCATTTTCGGAGAAGATATCTCTTTGATTTTGCTTATTGCCTTTGTAAAATGAACATTGTTGTATAACAAATGACTATTCCTTATCACGAATTACAGAATGTTGTAAGATAGTTGAAATAAATTGACGATGTACTATACTCATAACATACCCAGAATTACAGGAAAAAAAAAATATACATGATTGATGAAATCGGATGTACTGAGATTTGCTCACCCCGAGGATATTGGATAATAATAATGTTATCCCAAGGACAGACATGTCACAGATATATCATGGAGATATTATGACATAAGAAAAGAATACCTAGATTGGAAATGCTGCGGACTTTGCCAAGGACACCATGTAATAGACCCCCGCCCCACACTTAAGATAACTGACGGACGAGATTTTTGAATTATAAGTACCATAAGTCACCCATCTGGCTGTAGTCAGCGGATGTTACAGGCACCACATAACTCTGACTAACCTTCGACCTGCGAAGGCAGAGTTGGTGTCGAAATTTTGCACATATGTAAAAAGATATGTTTTTGTTCATGTTGTGGTAAAGTCTAGACATTTGTGTTAATGGTTCCATAAATGATTAGTTGAGATATTGTTGATAAATATTCGCAGATATCGGACATAGAAAATTAATAAGGATGTATTTCCAGTACAGAATAAGAGGAATAGGAAGGATCCACATTTTAAATATTGGAGCACCATGAGAGATGAATTGGACTTATAAAGAAAATGGAAATGGTACACTGCATGCAAGGATAACCAGAAATAATATGGATAAATAGTAGTCAGAGTGCCAGGAACTTTGTCTTATGAGAATATTGTAGATTCCTCACGATAAATTGCATATTTTTTTCTTCCCTTCTATTTCACATGGCTATTATACAATGTTACAAATATGTTACTTTCATAAATTGCAGAGTGGTTATATGTAAAATAGTAGCAATAGTCTAAATCAGGAAAAGACCCACATAGGTAACAATGTGCTGACAGGACGAGGATACTGTTATGAATAATTGGACATACCAGAATCATTTTGGATAGGATCACTACAAGTTTTATACCCCATATAGTCATTGGAAAAATATAATAAACAACATAGCACATTTTAAAAGAAAAAAATCGCACATCCTCTACAGTGATGAAGAATTGAAATTGCAAGCCATGATAACAGGTGAAAATAACTAAAAATTTTTTTGGGTTACTTGAAGCTTTAGGGTATTGAACAAATGATGGGAACAGAAATAATACTACACCCTGCCTCTCATAATATGTGTCCAACATGTACTTGAATTATGCTAATGGTGTTTGGCCAATGTGAAAATGTGATGTAAAATGATGGATAGTTTAAAATTTTTTTTTGAGGTGGATGTCCATCATTAAGTTTTTATATAGAAGTTGATCTCATATAGACATAGGACCCCGGTGCAGGAATTAGATTAAATTTTTTCGAAAATTTTTTTGACTTAGAACATTTTTGGACTTTAAATTTTTTTTTTTTTTTTAAATTTTTTGGACTTAGGAAATTTTTGGGATATCTTTTTAAGATTTGATAGTATACAAATGTCTCCCTACGGGATACATTTGCAGGGCCCTGGGATCTGTATGTAGCCACGTATACCGTGAGTTCTTCACATACAGATTATATTAACATATAAAATTAATTCTTATAAGAAACCTAGATTAGAAAAGACCATGACACGCATTTTAAAATCGGGGTTAAGCGTAGCTTCAAGTGTCACAGAGGCTCATGGGAAATCTCCAACCAATAGGAGGGTTCAGTTGTGTTACCGGCAGAGATGTAGAACAAGACGCCATAGCAGTCATGAATTTAGAGCGGTCTAGAGAAGACATACTTTTTCTTGCTCAGTGATATTCTAATAGAGGAGATTGACTTCGCACAATTAATGCAACTGTGTAACTTCGAAATGTAGAATGATTTGTTTGTGAATTCACGAGAACTGTAAGTAGTGCTAAGAATTGAATGCAATAGCTGTTAGAGCCCACAGTCATAACCGAAACAGAGCTATGCTCGAAAACTGGGTAAAGAATTGTAAACCCAGGCATATATCTGAACCTTTTACCAAGGATGAAGGTCCTTAAATTGAGAGAACGTCAAACTAAGGAATACTAATGAATAAGAGAAAGTTTGGCTCTTCATTGAAATGAAGAGATAAGATAAATGTCGTGGAATCTAGACCACATTAACAAAAAAATGAAGGAACACTAGAAGGATAGAGGAGCCACGCCATGTTTTTTGCAAGTTGAAAAGATCACGAGATGCAATAAGGAATATTGCATCATTAAAATAATGTATTGACTTTTTATGCTTGTTTATTAAATGTCAACATGCCATTATGCAAGAACCTGTTACCATTTGACTTAAACCAGTTCCTGTTGAGAGTTGAATAAACAATTGTTTCATTGAACACTAAGGCTGTTGAAGAATTATTAAGTTGGGCAAATTATGTAGATCATTAAACCCATTCTTACTAAATTCGCTAATCTACATCAACAAGAGAAGAAATCGAACCTGGTAACCCCAATTTAGGAGAGAAATCTAGAACTCTGGCGATTAAGCCAGTTAAACATCTGCTCTCTGGTATATAACAAAAAAGGAAAACTCTCAGTAAGACATAAGAGCCATTTCCCTGCACCGCCACAGCAGTTTTACCTTTATGTTCGAAAAACACCACAATTCCAACCGTCTCCAGACGTTAGAATTACACACATGGGATTAATATGAATAAACTTGCCATCAACATCACAGAAGTTCCTTTCCCATGATGAAAGAATACTCGGGGACTCAAGAACGTATCTTGCCCCGACCGAATTCTGCCACACACTCTACTGGGCGGAAGCTTGTTCAATCTACAACCAAAAGACAGACATGCGCAGAGAACCATTCCCGTGAGAACAATTCAGAAAAGTACGTAGCTATGATCCTATACTGAGAATGACATATAAAATCGAGCCTTATAAGGAAAGAATTAAAAACATTGCAGGATGCCAACCATTTCCAAGAAAAGTAGACCTGTACGCTCCTTAAAAGGACATGAACCGAGATCGGTATGACATTATACCGGCAACCTTCGGTCACACGAGAAGATAACTACACAAAGTAAAACAGTGAGTTCATTTCCCGAGTTCTATCCCTTTGCATAAGGAAAAATTAGCGTACATTGTTAACGTTGCATAATTCTTATGCAACAATGATTCTACATGCTGCAAGGATGTAATTTCCAGTGCTACCTGCCAAGATATATGTATGATTCTACATGCTGCAAGGATGCAATTTCCAGTGCTACCTGCCAAGATATATGTATGATTCTACATGCTGCAAGGATGCAATTTCCAGTGCTACCTGGCTATTGCATCCATTTTCCTTCCCCATATGATGCATATCATCAGCTATCTAGGTGAGACTTTGTCACCATTTTTTGGCCCATGCACTGGACACAACAGATTGAGATACCATCTATACCACAAGTACAGAATAGGTGCAACAGATCTGTGGCACCAGCCCAATGGCAGCCAAACACCTTCTGAAGTCCTGCCCAACATACATCAATGGAGTAGCATATGGCAACAACCTACTTCAGTCCCCAAAGACTGTTTGGAGATGTCATGAGCCTTGAGCTGACTACGGCCTTATTCAAGTCATTAATATGGAAGTCTGAAGACAAACGAGGACGTCCCTCCATTAAGCACTTACATTCTGCCCCCCACATCTATCTTGTCCCACACAAATTTTGCAGACATTGTAAGTCAGACCCAAAAATCAAAATCTTCAAATTGAAATGTCAAGTCAGTCCTATTGTATGGCTCTGAAACATGAACAACAAAAACAACAACCAAAAAGCTACAGACTTTCATAAATGGGTACTTGCGTACATTAGAAGGATTGAAGTGGTATAAGATTACTAATGTGGAACTGATAAAAACCAGACAAGTGCCAGTGGAACAAGAGATAAGATGACACTGGAGATGGATAGGACACACACCAAGATGAAATCTTTTGACATCATTATCAGGCAGTCCTTGTTCTGTAATCCCTAGGGTGAGAGAGGGAGACCTAGGAACACACGAAAAAGACACAAATGACATAAAACTAAAACATCCCATACAAGTCCACTGCAGCTATCAATTCTCAAAACACGTGGCAACATTAGTAATACAGTTTATTAGTATACACCAAACCACTGAAAAAATTGAGTTCATATAAATGTTCACAATTAACAAAAACTAATAAATGACACAAACTTTGGACATACACAAATTCAAAATAAAATGAACAGCAACAAAGTATAAAGCATCAACCATTATTAATGGCATTAACTGTACAGCAGTGCTTCTTAAATGTGGGTGTGAAACCTGACATGATAGCTTGGAAGGCATATCAACATAAACATAGAGAATGAATTGTGTACCAAATATAACACTGACAATGTGAATTCTGGGAAAATATATATATAGTCCACTGAAGGCCAACGACCCATTAGGTTGTCCACTGAAGGCCAAGGACTCCTTAGAAAGAATGTACATATACACAATGACATTTTTGGCATACAAGTAATACATTTTATTACAAAGAAAAAATTATTAAGCTTACATAGTCATACTGAAATACAAAAACAATCTGTAAAAAGAAGATATTTACTTACATGCAAAAATCTATCATAATTTTCCAGAGTAAAATTAAATTAAGAAATTTTAAGGATATGTACAGCCTAACCGAACCCCCTCCCCCCAACTATGGGCTCTTTGAACCACTGGTTAAGAAGGCCCGATATAACCATAATTTACAATTAGCCATCCCCCTAAATGACTTGAGTTGTACAGCAGATAAAATGAGATCACAACAAAGGCATATGATGGCTAACCATTACCATACATAATTGTATGAATGTACACACCCATCCCATGTACACACCCATCTCATGTAGACAGCCATCCCATGTACACACCCATCTCATGTACACATCTATCCATTGAACACACCCATCTCAAGTACACGTTTCTAATAATGAAATGAAGAAATGAGATCAAAATCAGGTGAACAAGTTTTAAAACACAAAAGGTCAAAGTTGACCCATAGCAGATACTGCTGTAGGGGAGTGGAGTGTTAGAGAACTTCACCATACTAGGTCCAGCTCTTTGAATTTAGCTGACCAGTTCCTGTCCCTGCTGCCTTTGCCTTCCATAAATCAAGAGCACATTATGGTACTCATTTACAGCTGGGTAGATGAGCATGATGATACCGGTTTAGAACACAGTACCTTTGCAGCTGGGAAGAGTTGAGTGTAGAGGAAGACAGTGCTGTAAGTGGGAAGTTAACATCTAGCGATAGACAGGAAAGAGTATCAGAGTGCACAATCAAGACAAGAGACAGAAGATGGAGATATATTCAATGCTAAGATGGCAGTTGATAGATCAAATTGGATACCTTCAAGGAAAAAAATGCCACACGTCAATTATACATCTATATAAACGTAAAGGTAATCGCCAAGACTGTAAACAAACATTCAAAAAATCAAGGAGAGCATCTTTGAATCAACTTTCTTAATACAGTGTGTCTTTCAGGTCTCAGTTAGTTAGTCTAGGAATGATTTAATTTAATATTACAGTTTGTGAAAGAAATACATCTTTTGAATCGCCTTACAGCTCATCGTGACAAAGGTCTTTTACCTGAAAGTCAGTGTGGATTCCAGAAAGAACGTGGAACCACAGATATGGTGTTCGCTGCAAGACAGCTACAAGAAAAATGCCAAGAACAGCACTGTGACCTGTACACAGCTTTCATCGACTTAACAAAGGCGTTCCACACGGTCAGTAGAGAGGGTCTATGGAAGATCATGGCAAAATACGGCTCTTTGCTTTGCTCATCTGTAAGAATAGAAATGACAAAATTATTTCTTAGTTAAACTTATTGGTGTCCCACCACCATCTTAGGTGGTGCAGCACCATGAAAAACGTTGCCATATACTTGGTGCGATTGGAAGCTTCATCCTCCCAGGCTGTTGGATTTATGTCCAGTGCTCTCATGTCTCTCTTGCACAAATCTTTGAATCTCAGCTGTAGTCATCGAATTGTTCTTTTGCGATATATATATATAGTATTTTATCAATGCCACTGTTACACTCATCAGTAGCTCCGATCTTTAATTTTTGTTGAGGTGGTAATATGTACCATTTTGTGTGTGTACACATGTATATGTATTTATTTATTTTTAGAGAGATAGACAGAAGGAGCGAAACCAAAAAACACTTTGAGATGGGAACTGGAGGCAGACATGAAAGAGTTATGGTAAGACATTTAACAGATGACACAGGAAGTAAAGGCTTGACATACATTTGTTGAGGTCCCACTGCTCCTTTGGGAACTGAAAAATAATTCATTCATAACCTTCCACTCCCAAAGGAGAATAGGCTTTCAACAAACACATGCCAAGTCCTCCTGTCACGTGCCATCATCTCAAGTTCTTTACACGTTATCCTCATCATTTTCACTTCTGTTTCCAGCTCTCTTCTCCATGTGCTTCTTGGTCTACCTCTGCCTCTCTTGCCCTGGGGGTTCCAGAACAAGGACTGCCTTGTAATGCTATCAACAAGTTTCCTCAGTGTGTGTCCTATCCATCGCCATCATCTTCTCCTCATCTCTTGTTCAACTGGCACTTGTCTGGTTCTTGTCATCAGTTCCACGTTGGTAACCTTGTCATACCATTTTAATCCTTCTATTCTATGCAAGCACCCATTTATGAAAGTCTGTAGCTTTTTGGTTGTTGTCTTTGTTGTTCTCCATGTCTCAGAACCATACAATAGGACTGACTTCACATTTGAGTTGAAGATTCTTATTTTCGTGTTGGATCTGATTTCTCTTGATCTCCATATATTTCCCAATGCAATGAAAGCTCCTCTTGCTTTTTGTATTCTTATTTTGATATCACTGTCTGTCCCTCCAACTTTGTCTATATTGCTGCCAAGATATGTGTACGCTTCTACATCTTGTAGTGGTGTTATTTCAAGTTCAACCCTGTTATCATTACCTGCATTTATTCTCATTATTTTTGTCTTTTCCCTGTGTATTTTCAGACCCAATTGCTGTGATCTCTCATCAAGTGTTTTCAATTTGTCCTGTATCTGATTACGGTTATGGGACAGAAGAGCCAAGTCATCAGCAAAATCCAGATCATCCAACTGCTTTGTCAGAGTCCACTGGATTCCATTTCTGTTGTAGCACACATAAAATATTTATAGCACTTTTCTTTTTAATGGCACAATTTGAGCATCCATAGAAAACACTGCATCAGAAACATCATAATTACATGGCTTCTTTTCTGTATGTCTGAATATGTTCTTAGCTAACAGGCAGAGGCCACACTTTACAACAAACAAAATCACATTTATAAGACCTCTCTGTAGTATATCACAAAATATAGCACCACAAAGATTACATTTATCTTGATGAGATGCATGGAGGCATATCTGGAGTCATCTTTAACTGACCACCAGCTATACTCAATGCTGCAGTGTACATATGTGGAAGTGAATCTCTGTGAGGCTAATTACACCCTCAATGATGCTTGAAATCATCCACACACTTCCATGGATTCCCTCTGTGGTGAGACGTAGTGTATTCAAAAAATCTCAAACTTATAAGGTTTCTGTGTCCTTTTGTGTCTCTTTACCTACTTACTTAGTCATTCCCCTTCTACCGTGAGATGTACAGGTTTGGAAGAGAGGGCGCCAGACTATCCTATTGGCTGTCTTCCTCCTGGCATGGTTCCATTCTAGTCCTCGGTCCTTCAAAGATTGTCTATTGTAGTCTTCCCAGTGGACTCTGGGTCATCCTGGGGGTCTGGATCCCTGGCTCTTTGTTTCCCATGCTTGTCATGGTAGCCGATCTTCTCCCATTCTGCAGACATGGCCAAACCATCTTCTACTTGGGTCTGCAGGGGGTGGGATTTTAGGCCTTGACGTATCATCTGGTTGTGGACCATGTCTCCTCTTGTTACTTCAACCATCTTCCTCAGATACCTCATTTCTGAGGTTTGGATCTGGCTTTTGTAGATTGTAGTCATTGTCCATGACTTGCATCCATATGTCAAGACTGGGACATAGGTGGAGTGGTATACATCCATCTTCATTTTCTTACCAACCTCTCTCTTGCTAAGGAATCCTCGACTTATGGCCTGACAAAGTCTCCCAGCTGCTGCTTTTTGAGTGGCCAACTCTTCAATGATGCCTCCCTGTTGGTCTATAATAGCTCTGACGTATTTAAAGTGGTCGACCTGCCCCAGGACCTGTTTTCCCAGCTTAATCTGATGTCTTCTTTCTTTCTATGTTTTAGAGCTGATTATGACTATCCCTGTCTTCTCCAGCTCTTCCTTCCAGACTTACAGGTTGAAATGAAGATGTGCCTCTGATTTAGCAATCAAGGCAACATTATCAGCAAATGCCAGCTCTGAAATACAGACCTGTCTCATCTTCCAGTACCCCACTGAATACTTTCCTGTCTTCTCCTTACATGCCTTGAAGACATCGTCCATGAGGAGTATGAAAAGATAAGGTGACAGGATATCACCTTGTCTTACACCAGTGGTGGTATAAAACTCTTCTGATTTATGGTTTGCTGTCCTCATAATTTCTGCAAGACTTGTAGAAGCTCTGTATAGCATGAATCAAAGGTGCTGGAATGTTCTTCCTTGCCAAACAGTCCCAAAGTTTGCTCCAGGGAACCCTGTCAGATGCCTTTTCCAGATCTATGAAACAAAGATGGATCTCACTCTTATACTCAAGGGCCTTTTCACTCAGCTGTCTGAGTGTGAAGATTAGGTCTCGAGTACTTCAGTTTGCTCAGAATCCGCACTGGACCTCATCCAACTGTGGCTCAGCTAGGCATCTAATTCTCTGAGAAGGGATATTCTCTATGGTTTCCACATCGTCGATTGTCACCGTTTTTGAAAATCAGTGTTATGATGGCAATCTCCTAATCCTTTAGTATGGTCTTGTTGCACCACGCTGCCTGTAGGACCCATAACTCTTTGATTCCATAATTATTTTCCACCCTGTGCCATAATTATTTTTTGAAGAATTCTAAACGGTGAAGTGTACTGACTTTTAGTGTAAATTTTATGTTGATCTTTTTCTGTGAACCTGTACTTATTATATACCAAACTGTAGGGAAATGGATAGAGAATTGTAATATATAATGTCTTTGGTAGTATTAACACAAGTGTGTTCGTTATACTTAAAACATTTTGCATGTAAATTTGAAAAACACTAAAAAGTTAACTGTAGAATACATCTTACCAAAGACAAATTACTGTTGTAGACAATAAAACTTTCTTTTTAGTCTTCAAACGTCAAGTTAATCCATATACGAAGTAAAAAAAAAAACATGCTTATGGCCACAATTAGTACATTTAGTGTTATTCACACCAATTTTTCTGTAGTCTCTTGTAAGAAAAAACAAATTATGCAATCGTGCATTACGTAATTTTCAAACAAATAAAGAAGAATAACGTCATATAAAAACTTTGTTATTCTTGTTTAATGTTTTAATAGTATCCCTAGCTTCATCTTCTACCTAGGACTAGTGATTAGATATTACGGTAGGTCTAGTTTTGTTGCTTTTTGATCGGCCAGAATATGACTACGCCCACTCATCAACTAAATCTAGTGTGTCTAGCGTTTCTGCACAGATTCCGTATTTTGACAACAAACTGTGACTACCAAACAATCATCATCAATGCCAGCAATGTTTCAAAGTAGTATGACAAAATTATGTGCTTGGGAGACTTAGAAAATGTAAATATAAAGCGTGACATATTTCTCTAGCAATAACAACGAAAAACGCAAACACGCGAATCTTCACAAAAATTGTGATAATAACATCAAAACACACACATGTGCTGATTAACTACAGTCAAATTAGTTGTTTAAATAGTAGCGGAAGTCATTCTATGAGTTTTAATATATGAATTGCATTAAACGGACGATTTTTAGGGTTTATACGTGATAAACTAAAAACCAAGCTCTGAGTGTTGCTCTGGCATGGCACGTTGAATTTTGCAATGCTCAGAGCGTTGGTCTGGAGTCAAAGAGTTAAGAGTAATAGGTCGCCTGATGCTCCCATGTACTTAACCATTTCTGGTGTTATACCATCATGCTCTGCTGCTTTGCCCATCTTGATTTTCTCCAGGGCTGCCTTCAGTTCTTCCATCTTCATGTCATCTTCACCACCAGTGGTTTTCTCTTCCATGCTAGTGGTTATCATTTCTGATGCTTGACCTTGCTCACCATCCAGGAGTTCTGAGAAATATTCTTTCCATTTTTCCATTGCTTCCTTTGGGGCAGTAAGCAATTTGCCTTGCTTGTCCTTTATAAATTTGAGAGGGCATTGTTTTTTCCTTCCTCATGTTCTTTAGGGTCTTATAGAACAATTTCTGGTTTTCTTGCACATCTTTTTCTAGCTTTTCTTCAAATTCTTCTTAGGACTTTTTTTTGTGCTGCTAGCACCTTGTTCTTTGCTTCTGTTCTGAGTATCACATATTCTCTATATTTCTCTATATGTCTGGCTGTGTTTTTAGCTCCTAAATAATGCTTCCATGCCTTTTTATTATCTCTTATTTTCTCTTTGACTTCCTCTGTCCACCAAGGTGTCCTCTTTCTCTTGTTTTCAAGTCGGACTTCACCACATGCTTCTGCAGCAGCTGTCTTCATGATGTCCTTGAATTTAAGCCAGAGGGTTTCCAAGTCATCAGGTTGTTCTTCTGTGTTTCTCACCACTGTAGCAATAAGCCCCTGATATCTGGTCCTAATTTCTGGCTCTCTCAGCTTGTAGGTCTTAATGCTCATTTCTCTCATTCATTTACTTAGTTTCTTGCATGCTGTTGGGCAGTTCCTAGGCTGAGAAACTCTTTCAGTTGTTCTTTTGATTGTAAGCAGGTAGTGATCACTTCCAATCTCTGGCCCCCTCCAGACTCTAGCATTCCAGACATACTTGAATGAGCTCCTCCTAATCACTGACTTTTCATTCCTTGTTGGTTCACATCTAGTATACGCATGTATGCGCTTATGGGGGAACTTAGTGTTTGTAATGATCAGATTCTGCTCACTGCAGAATCTAAGGAGTTGCTTTCCATTGTCATTGAGAGTATCTTCTCCATATCTTCCGCTAACTCCACCCCATCTAGCATGGTCATTTCCAACTCTGGCATTGAAATCTCCGAGCATGATTTCATCTATGCAGTCATTCACTGTCCTTTGAAGCAGCTTGAAGAATTCCTCCTTGATCTCTGCTCTTTCATCCTCATTTGGAGCATACACTATGACAAGGTTGACTTTGGTTTCTCATTCATTTAGTTTTACAACCATAATGTGCTCCGAGACAAAGTTTCATCCCTTGATACTATGTTTTTGGTTTTTTGCTATGATGCAACCCACGCCCCCTTTAGCTCTTTCAGATGTGGGTACACCACTGTAAAGCAGCATGTTGCCATCAAGATCCATGACTCCTTGTCCCCTTTTCTTTGTTTCCGTTATAGCTAGGATTTCTAGTTTTGCTTTCCTCATCTCTTCCACCAGCTCCTCTTCTTTCCCATTTATACTTCTTGTGTTCGAATTTCCATAAGTCATAGTCCGTAGTCCGTTCCAGTTCATCACCTTTAGAATCCGTCCAGTTTTCTCTCTTGTAGTTTGCGTAATCATGGTTTAAAGCAAACAGGTGATTGGCCTGTTGTGTCTTTGCATGGTGGAGGGGCTTAAAAAGAAAATTCTGCTCCACAAACATCACACTTAAAAGGTTTCTTTCCTGTTTGTGTCTTTTTGTGACTCTTTAAAGCACCACTAAGAGAAAATTCTGCTCCACAAATATCACACTTATAAGGTTTCTCTCCTGTGTGTGTCCTTTTGTGTATCTTAAAATGATTATTGAGACAAAATTTTGCTTCAACAAACATCACAGTTATAAGGTTTCTCTCCTGTGCGTGTCCTTTTGTGACTCTTTAAAGTACCATTCTGAGAAAATTCTGCTCCACAAACATGACACTTATAAGGTTTCTCACCTGTGAGTGTCAATTTTCAACTCTTTAAAGCCAGATTCTGAGAAAATTCAGGTCCACAGACTTCACCGTTATAAGGTTTCTCTCCTGTGTGTGTCCTTTTGTGTTTATTCAAATGATTATTTAGAGAAAATTTTGCTCCACAAGCATCACACTTATAAAAGTTTCTCTCCTGTGTGTGTCATTTTGTGACTCTTTAAAGAACCACTGTGAGAAAAATCTGCTCCACAAACATCACACTTATAAGGTTTCTCTCCTGTGTGTGTCCTTTTGTGACTTATTAAAGTACCATTCCGAGAAAATTCTGCTCCACAAACATCACACTTATAAGGTTTCTCTCCTGTGTGTATCCTTTTGTGACTCTTTAAAGCACCACTATGAGAAAATTCTGCTCCACAAACATCACACTTATAAGGTTTCTCTCCTGTGTGTGTCATTTTGTGACTCTTTAATGAACCACTGCGAGAAAATTCTGCTCCACAAACATCACACTTATAACGTTTCTCTCCTGTGTGTGTCATTTTGTGTTTCTTTAAATCCGCATTGTCAGAAACTGCTGCTCCACAAACATCACACATATAAGGTTTCTCTCCTGTGTGTGTCCTTTTGTGACTTTTTAAAGAACCATTTCAAGAAAACCCTGCTCCACAAAAATCACACTTATAAGGTTTCTCTCCTGTGTGTGTCATTTTGTGACACTTTAAATGACCATTTTGAAAAAATTCTGCTCCACAAACATCACACTTATAAGGTTTCTCTCCTGTGTGTGTCATTTTGTGACTCTTTAAAGCACCACTATGAGAAAATTCTGCTCCACAAACATCACACTTATAAGGTTTCTCTCCTGTGTGTATCCTTTTGTGACTCTTTAAAGCACCACTTTGAGAAAATTCTGCTCCACAAACATCACACTTATAAGGTTTCTCTCCTGTGTGTGTCCTCTTGTGACTCTTTAAAGAACCACTATAAGAAAATTCTGCTCCACAAACATCACACTTGTAAGGTTTCTCTCCTGTGTGTGTCCTTTTGTGTTTATGTAAAGCTGCATTCTCAGAAAATTCTGCTCCACAAACATCACACTTATAAGGTTTTTCACCTGTGTGTGTCCTTTTGTGATTCTTTAAAGATCCATTTTGAGAAAATTCTGCTCCACAAACATCACACTTATAAGGTTTCTCTCCTGTGTGTGTCATTTTGTGACTCTTTAAAGAAACACTATGTGAAAATTCTGCTCCACAAACATCACATTTATAAGGTTTCTCTCCTGTGTGTGTCCTTTTGTGACTCTTTAAATGACCATTTTCAGAAAATTCTGCTCCACAAACATCACACTTATAAGGTTTCTCTCCTGTGTGTGTCCTCTTGTGACTCTTTAAATGACCATTTTCAGAAAATTCTGCTCCACAAACATCACACTTATAAGGTTTCTCTCCTGTGTGTGTCCTTTTGTGACTCTTTAAAGCACCACTATGAGAAAATTCTGCTCCACAAACATCACACTTATAAGGTTTCTCTCCTGTGTGTATCCTTTTGTGACTCTTTAAAGCACCACTATGAGAAAATTCTGCTCCACAAACATAACACTTATAAGGTTTCTCTCCTGTGTGTGTCCTCTTGTGAGTCTTTAAATGACCATTTTCAGAAAATTCTGCTCCACAAACATCACACTTATAAGGTTTCTCTCCTGTGTGTGTCCTCTTGTGACTCTTTAAAGTACCATTGTGAGAAAATTCTGCTCCACAAACATCACACTTATAAGGTTTCTCTCCTGTGTGTATCCTTTTGTGACTCTTTAAAGTACCATTGTGAGAAAATTCTGCTCCACAAACATCACACTTATAAGGTTTCTCTCCTGTGTGTGTCCTTTTGTGTTTATTTAAAGCTGCATTCTCAGAAAATTCTGCTCCACAAACATCACACTTATAAGGTTTCTCTCCTGTGTGTGTCCTCTTGTGACTCTTTAAATTATCATTTTGAGAAAATTTTGCTCCACAAACATCACACTTATAAGGTTTCTCTCCTGTGTGTGCCATTTTGTGACTAATTAAAGCACCACTATGAGAAAATTCTGCTCCACAAACATTACATTTATAAGGTTTTTCTTCTGTATGTTGACTTTTGTGCCATTTTGAATAAAGTTTTTGTCCTGTAAGTTCATCACACATGTAAGATTCTCCTTCTGTATTTGTCACCTTGTGATCACTTTGATAAAATTCTGCTTCACTGACATCATATTGTGTCATTTTGTGACTCTTTAAAGAACCACTATGAGAAAGTTCTGCTCCATAAACATCACACTTATAAAGTTTCTCTCCTATGTGTGCCATTTTGTGACTAATTAAAGCACCACTATGAGAAAATTCTGCTCCACAAACATTACATTTATAAGGTTTTTCTTCTGTATGTTGACTTTTGTGCCATTTTGAATAAAGTTTTTGTCCTGTAAGTTCATCACACATGTAAGATTCTCCTTCTGTATTTGTCACCTTGTGATCACTTTGATAAAATTCTGCTTCACTGACATCATATTTGTAACGTGAATCACTATTATGCTGCATTATGAGTTTCTTTGGATAATCAGTCCTAGAAAACCTACTAAGACCACCACACTTGTTAGGTAGTTCTTCTTTATGCTGCATTACATGTGCCTTTAGATAACCAAAATGAGCAGCCCCCATACCAATAAGATCATATTTAGAATGCTTCTGTGCTTTTTGTATTCTTTCTTGTTTGATATAGACTGAATTTTTTGCTAATTCTGAACATTACTTATATAAAGCACTTCACATATGTGAAAGTTCATGTTCATTATGGTCACATTTCTTGCTAACCTGCACTCCACAAACATGACAAGCTCGAAAAAGTAATTCTTTTTGTAAACATTAATTTATAATGGCCACAAAAGTTTCCTTCTCTACTATGTTGTACAATTATCATAGGACTATTTTTGATTTCCTGCTGCAGTTTTTCATTTTGTAAGTTTTTGCAGTATGAAGGATGTCCTAGATTCATGTAAAGATACCTCATTATCTCAGAGTCTGTATGGGACATTCTGTGATTTGTAACTTCTTAATCTTGACTTCAAAAATCTTGGCCTTTTGTATTAGTGTTGCAGCTGCCATATTATCATCACCTTTCACTCACAATTTTTCTGTGATTCTTTTGGGCAATCACCTAATTGAATGCAGCTTAATTTTCACTTCACTCTCATCTAAACTGTTCATAATTTTATTCAAAAAATCCCTGGAAATTCATATTATGCTGCATTGCTGAGTTATTTGGCTGATCATGGTCACCTGAAAATCATCCTATAAGAAAATCCTAAAAACTAGTAGTCAATTATGGCATAGAACCATCCCTCTATTCTGTTTATGTCCCTTGAACCCCGCGTCATTGTTACCTAGTATACCCCCATCTTTATCTTCTTTATATGCTGCATTACTGTGCCCACCCCTTTGTCTAATTTCTAAGTCTGTATTCTCCGTAAACTTACGGTGACCCATTCCGGATCCCAAATAAGATAAAGGCCCCCTAGCCCCTTCCACCCATGTAAAGGCATTGGGCCAATCACCTGTTGTGCTTTTAAAAACCGATGAGCTTTCAGTGAGACAATTTTTCAAAGCCTGGCCACCGTATGGAAATGGTCTTTCTTGTTATGGGATAGAACTGAAGTTTTTGTAGAATTGGTTGAGAAGAGATTCTATACTTATAATATTACTTTTAACATGTGAGGGACAAGGAGCCATGTGATCCCTTAACAGTGGTGTACCACTTTTGTTTTGTCATAAAAATCAAAAAGATTTTTCAGGCCGTCATGTGGATGGAACTCATTCGGCAATGGGCATGGGACGCATTATGGTTGTCATCCACCCCAAATGACCTTGGAGGAAGGAGAACCATTTTCTTGGTTTCATTTGTATGGGCCATAATGAAAATTTTACAAGAATAAAGTCATTCTTCTGAGGTTAAAATAGAAGACAAAAGTTATTGTTCGAAGATAAAAGCAAATCAATTTTTGGTGGGGGAAGCTTATTACATTGTAGAGAAGTATGGAACGAGTTTTGTACATGGTGGATTTTCAGATTGTAGACAACAAAAATTTGATCATACGCTCTGGGTTCGGTGTAAAGTTCCCCCAACTTATTTCATAAGATGCAAAACGTAGATGTGAACCAACAAAGAATTTTTGTTTCGAAGCTCATTTCTGTTAGATTGTTGGAGGACAACAGAGGCCAGAAATTGGAAGTGATCATAACCTGCTCCCAACCAAAAGAAAATTAGTTAGGAATTTCCCTTCAATGCAAGTCACTAGTGGTAATGTTAGCGGCCCAATATCGACTAAATATGAATTAGGACACTACAAGCTGAGAGAGCCAAAAATTCATAGACTTGTTTTCATTATCGCAGTTTCAAAGAATTGACTTGGATCTAATTACTGATACAACTGTTCCCTTTCAACAAATGTTTGGAAAGAAGAGAGCGCCTCTGTCTTTTTGGCTAAGAATTCTAGTCCTCGGTCCTTCAAAGATTACAATTAAGTTTGTCATCAAGCAGATCTGGGTCGTTGGGATGGAGTCCACAGGGGTCACTCGAGTGGTAGCCGATTTCTCCCATTAAGAAATGGCCAAACCATCTCAGGGGGGGACCTATTTGGGTCTGAAGGTGGTGGGATTTTAAGACCTTGACGCACAAGTGGTTTGCCAATGTCTTTCTTGTTTCACTTCAAACAAAAAAGATTACCTCACTTCTGAGGTTTATCTGGATTTCTGTGCTGGGGTTTAGGGTTTGCCATGATGAACCATTATGGTAAAGACTTGGGGGAATAGGTTGTGAAACCTTGGTATACAGCCCATCTTTTTGGCGCAACCTCTTTCTTGCTGAGGAATACATTTTAAAGGGTTCCCCCCCCCCGCTGATTACTTTTCAGAGGTGTGCCCAACATCTTTCATATTGTTCTCAAATGTTTTAACTTGGTAAAGAAGCGGGCTTGGACGTACTCCCTCCTGGATATTCCCCAGTGGTCATTTTTACAGAAGCATTTTCTGTTGAATTTAGAACAAGAGAATGCAGGACACCTTCCCAATGGAAAAGTTCACTTTTTATGGCATGCAAAAACAAACAAGGAAAAATATAGTGTGAATTTTGTGAGACCTCAGAAAAGACTCAAAGTGTGCTAGCAGCAAAACAGAAGTCACAAGAAATTTGGAGCCAACAGGGAAAACCTTATAAGTTTTTGTTCTATTTGCAGGAATATGGCAAGGAAAAAACCAATGGTTCTACCCCCTCAAAGGTAAAGGAAAAAAACAGGCAAGTTTTTACTAAGTACAAGCATGTAATTAGGCGGAAAGAAGAAAACTCCTGGAGCTGCATGGTGGAAGCCATCATTTATAAAGTAGACCAAATAATGGTGAAAACATGACATTTCCAGGACACGGCACCACTGGAGAAAACGCTTAAAAGTGGGCAAAGCAGGGGCATGAGGGTATTTGGTCAGAAATAACTTCATCAAAGCGAACCAATTATGCTTTAAGGGTTTTTCCTGGGTCAGGCTCGTGTGCAGTTTACAACAACAAGGATTTTAGATTCCATTTAGCAATTTTCTTCAAGGGTGTTTGACATTGTGGAAACGTAAGAGGCATTTTTAAACTCACCTTTAAATAACTTGTGTAAAAATATATTTTATGGCTGTTAACAGCAAGTCAGCAATATCTCTAGACTTTCAGACTAGCAATAAAGGCTTAGTATTAGGGTTTATTTTAGCTAACGAAGTACTCAAGACCTTCAGCAGATCTTCAATCAATGAGTAAAAATTTAGTTTGAGATGCATTACTTCTGTTTCAACATTTTAGAAAGGCACTTGACAGGGTTCCCAGCAACCAAAGCGATTTGGGGAACTTGTTTGGGGAAGAATATTCCAGCACTTATCGATACCCTACCATTTTTTGCAAGTTTGCAGACAGAGTCAGACCCAAACCATTAGCAGAGTTAATATAGACTTTTAAATACCCTTCCTCTTAATTCTTACTTTTTTACGATGTACACAAAGTTTGTGTTCTGTTTTGAAATGAACAGATATAATTTCACACTAGAGGCATTAATTGTATTTGAAACGATGTTGCCTGATTTAAATCAGTGCGCACATCTAATCCCCCCAAGTTTACCTTGAACAGTGGCGAAAAGATCATCAAGAAGCTCTAAACTTTTCTTGGACAAAACGCGCATATCAGGATTAATGGTGACTTAATTTTCCTGTGACTCTAACACTTGTAAAATACTTAATTAGACAGAAACATTAAAATCTAAAACAGCATTTGCAAATCCTTGGGACAGAATAACTAAATC
The DNA here is from genome assembly GCA_024509875.1 of Oreohelix idahoensis. Classification (NCBI taxonomy): domain Eukaryota; kingdom Metazoa; phylum Mollusca; class Gastropoda; order Stylommatophora; family Oreohelicidae; genus Oreohelix; species Oreohelix idahoensis. Next base: position 20,528 of record JAMPIV010007715.1, on the reverse strand, counting down.
ATTTTATTCCTCAGCATTAGAGTTAGGTGTAAGATCATTGGTTAAACCTTGGATGTCACATTCTTCGACATTATTTGCTTATGGGCAATTACAACCATGAAAAGCTTTTATACTTACATTCTGTATAAAGAGTAAGTCAGAAAATGACTATTTGCATGTTTGAGGAAAAGATACAGTAAATGTGAAGTAAGTCGAGAAGCTTCATAGAAATCCAGAATTAGAGAACAGATGATATGTACAAGGCGTTAAATCGCTATTTATAACAAAACTTATGCCCAATTCAGCATGTATATACACAAGAAAGTAAATAATACAAGATATTCAGGGAATGCACTGGGATGCAACGAACCAGAGTGGATGGGAGGGACAAATTTGTTCCAAACAACAACAATAAAAATGCACTGGGGTACCCATTTTTGCTTGGGGCAAACCCACTTTTTTGCTTGGGACTGAAAGAGTTAAGTATGATTTAAAAGTTATGCAACTTTAAGATTATTTAAAAAAGTATTTGTTTCTGTCTGATATGTTAATTGTTCATGGTGTAATGCGTACTATGAAACTTTCTCTTCTTCCTTCTTCTCCATTAAGGTTTTTCTCCTGTGTACAAAAGCGTGCAGTGCATCTAGTTTCTGACAACTGCTAAACACAGTGTGTATATCTATATAAAGATCTCAAAATACTGCCTCTAAGAAAGCGCTTTCTGTTCAACAAAGCTAAATTGTTCACAAAATCCTGTCACAGAATGCTCCAGCATATCTGTGGCCAATGTTCAAATACAATGAAAGAAACAGTCAACGCCTTAACAAAATACAAGTGCCCAAGCCTAGGCTTGACTTATTCAAGAAAAGCTTAGCTTACTCTGCTGCTCATCTTTGGAACTATCTTCCACATTATCTAAAACATAACAACCTCATTCCCTGTTCATACAATCGTAGACTTTTTGAATACTTTATGAGTTCTGATTATCTGCCCCTCTAATGTGATTATTTTTCCGAACAAATGATATAATATTGAATGTAGGTTTAATGATGATGTTTGTACTTTTCAACATATTTTATTTCATGTTTATAATTAGATATTGTATATGTGAGTATGCTATTATTTTACCTTTACAACGTTGAATTACTTTACATTGATGGGTAAAATGCATGTGAGAATAAATGAAATCAGAATAAAAGACGAGAGAAAGGAAGGGCAGAACGTCAGACGGGCCTGCGTGCCAAATTCTCAACCCTTTGAAAATAAAGTTCATTCGTTTCCTCGTTCATCCTGAAAAGGATGTTGGTTGCACTGTGTCACAGTTTACAGCACCTTTTGGCCCGACACATCCGACTTCTGCACAGCATTTTCTGGGACTTGGTTTGCCTTCCCTCTTCAATCCCTACTCACTCAGCTAGACTGCAATGATGCAGCCTGTTTCCAGGACCACCACTTGGAGGTGGAGTAGGGTTTTGGTCAGCTCTGGTTCACTGACCCTGATGCAAGGTCAAGCTGTGGGTCACTGACTGCATTTATTTCTCTTGCTGAGTCTTCAGTCCCTATGAAACTAATAGTATACATTTATTAATTTTAAATGGTGTCGAAAAATATATTTTTTTATGTGGTTGCTAATCGCATATATTCATTAATATTTTTATTGTTTGATTACTGCCCTTGGATGTCAGAAATGAGTAATAACAATTTATTTCCAAATTACTTCCCTCCAAACATTCCCACCCATGTGTTATCGGGGTCCAAAAGGGAAGCAAAGAATAGTAACACTGTACCCTACCACGCATGTCATAAAAAGCGACCAAGGAGGGTTGGGCATGGGGCTGGTTACCCCATCCTGTAAAAACTTTTTACCACAAAAATTTCAACAAACATGGACAAGTCAAATAAAGAATATAAATCAACTCAGCCGCCCAAGACAGAAGAAGGTCCTCTCGAAAGGAGGCGCATGAAGCAACCTAGAGAAAGCCAAAAGGAGTATGGGTTGCCGACTAAACTTTTTTCGTCTAGGAAAATCTCCAGGATTGGCACCTGGAATATTCGCACTCTGTGTGAACAAGGGAAAACTGCACAGGTAGCAGCAGAAATTACAAATTACAGGATAGATATCCTGGGTTTCTGCGAGACATGGTGGAAAGGCATAGAGAAGAGGAGATTGATCACAGGAGAAATGGTGTTGTCCTCAGGACATGAGGAGGAAAGAGCCCACCACAGTGAAGAAGTGGCTCTAATGCTGTCCAAGGAAGCACAGAAGGCACTTATAGAATGGGAAGCAATGGGACCCCGAATAATAACAGCAAGGTTTAAATCAGCCAAAAAGAAAGTAAATATAAACATCATTCAGTGTTATGCACCAACAAACGATAAAGAAGAATCTGTGAAAGAAGACTTTTACACCAGACTACAAAGTGTCTTGGGAGCTGTGGTAGCATAGTGGTTAGTGCATTGGCTTCCTAGCACAGTGGTCTATGGTTCAATCCCCAGATGAGGTGGGATTTTTTAGGCCACAAATGGCTCCGGGTCAACCCAGCCCCAAATGGGTACCAGAGCAACTCTGGGAAGGTTAAGGTGGCCAGTGTGATGCTGACCACATCTCCCCTAGTGTGCCAACGGTCAAGAAAATGTGGGCCTTACACCATATTCCCAATATGCCTCAATGGGCATGTAACGGGATCCTTTACCTTTTTACAAAGTGTCTTGGACAATAAGAAAAGAAAGGACATCACAATTTTGATGGGGGACCTAAATGCGAAAATAGGAACAGACAACACTGGCTTTGAAGAAATCATGGGAAAGCATGGATTAGGTATGATGAACGAGAACGGGGAACTATTAGCAAACTTCTGTGCTTCAAATCAACTAGCTATAGAAGGAAGCATATTTCCACATACAAGAATACATAAAGCAACATGGATATCACCAGACCACAGAACTGAGAATTAGATTGATCACATATGCATAAGCAAGAAGTTTAGGTCATCATTGCATGATGTGAAAGTATGTAGAGGAGCAGATGTGGTATCAGACCACCATCTTCTGTTGGCTAAAACAAAATTAAAACTCAAGAAATTTACAACAGTATATAGCTATAGACAACAGTATAATGTGGGATATCTAAGAAATCAGGAAATAAGAGAAACATTTTCAATCACAGTATCCAACATATACCAAGTACTCCAACAGCTGGAAGATGAAACAAATACGGAAGACCACTGGCAACAAGTAAAAAATATATAGAATGAAACATGTGAAAAAGTACTGAGAAAAAGAGAACATCAGCACAAAGCATGGATAACAACAGAAACCATTAGTAAGAATCAAGATGAAATATATTGATGATTTGGCAAAGGAAGCAGAGGAAGCTGCAGCCAGAAAGAAATATGAGGGGATATGTACAACAACACAAAGAAGCTAACAAGGAAATATAAGCAAGCAAATGGCCTCATAAAAGATAAGAATGGAAAATTGCTTAGTAATTTACAAGAATAAATGAAGAGATGGACAGAACTTTTTGAGGAACTTCTCAATAGACCATCTCCAACTAATCCCTTCAGCCAGCAGAAGAGGAGATACAAATCAGCTGTGAACGACCAAGTAGAGAAGAAATACAGAAAGCCATAAAGCTTCTGAAAGATGGAAAAGCAGCTGGTCCAGATTGCATTCCAGCAGAGGCCATTAAAACAGATATTGATACCTCTAAAGAGATATACAAACTACTTGGCAAAGTCTTGGAGAGAGAGGAAATACCAGCAGAATGGAAGGAAGTTTATCTGGTCAAGTTCCTAAGAAGGGAAATTTACAACAGTGCATAAATTATAGAGGAATAATGTTACTATCAGTGCCAGCAAAAGTATTAAACAGAATCATCCTGGAGAGATTAAAAGTGTCCATAGACAAGCAACTGAGAGATGAACAAGCAGGTTTTTGACAAAATAGATCCTGTACAGACCAGATAGCTACATAGAGAATAATAGTTGAACAAAGTCTGGGATGGAATTCACCGCTATACTTCGGATTCGTGGCATTTGACAGTGTAGACAGAGAATCGTTTTGGAAATTGATGAGGCATTATGGAGTTCCCATGAAGATCATTAACTTAATAAAGAAGACCTATGAAAACATGACATGCAGAGTTCTTCATGAAGGACAACTTACAGAACCGTTTAGGATTAAAACGGGAGTGAGACAGGGATCTGCCATCAATGGTACCTATACCTTGTAGCGGTATGGCAGCTTGTGTACCCTGACAATAACCAGAGCTATGCCAGTGGGAGATTTACTCCTGGTAGGTTCAACCAAGCTGGACTGGTCTGCATGGGTAGGGGTCGGACAAAAGCTGGTACCCTGGTCCTCCAGGTTTGGGGTTTTAGCACAGGGCTGACACCCCTGTCTATGTAAACAAAAATCGCACGTTACGGAAACGGTAACAAATGAAAAAACTTTGATGCAGGACGGACATCCGGAGTCTCATGCTTGTATGACTGACAGTGGTGAAAGCTGAAACGAAGCCATTGGAATGAAAACGGATGCCCTGACCACAAAACATGAAACCAGAATTGGTTTTTGGAACGTCAGAACTATGAATGAGGCAGGAAAGCTGAGACAAATCACCACAGAGATTAGGAATTACACATTACATATCCTGGGAATAAGCGAGAGCAGATGGACAGGGATGGGGAGAATAACAACAGCTACAGGGGAAACAGTGCTTTATTCTGGTAGAGAAGATGGTCAGCACAATGAAGGTGTAGCCATTATCCTGAAGAAAGGAATGGAAAGGTCTTTACTGAAATAGAAACCCATCAACAACAGACTGATAAGAGCAAGACTGAGAGGGAGATTCACCAACACCACAATTATACAATGCTATGCACCAATAAACAACAGTGATGAAGAGATCAAGGACGAGTTCTATCAACAGATACAAAAGGAAATGGAAACTGTAATCAGGTACAATCTTATTATAGTAATGGGAGACCTAAATGCGAAAGTTGGAACACACAATAATTATAATGAAAGAGTAATGGGGAAATGGGGCAGTAGAATAGTAAATGAGAATGGGGACAAATTAATAAACTTCTGCAGTATTAACAACCTGGTCATTGGAGGAACACTTTTTCAACACAAAGAAGTGCACAAGTTAACATGGGAATCACCAAACGGACAAGACAAAAACCAGATAGATCACATAATGATCAATGGCAGATGGAGACATGCACTACAAGATGTGAAAGTATGAAGAGGCGCAGATGTGGAAAGTGATCATCACCTAGTAGTAGCAAAACTGAAGGTGAAACTCAGAGCTGCTGGACCAGTTGCAGTCAAACAGAAAAGATACAACATCACGAAACTGAAGGATCCCCTCACCAGAAAAGCTTTCGTGGTCGGCGTAAAGAGACAATATCAGATTACCAAAAGCCAGGAAAGAACAGTGTTAAGTCATGTTTTTGAGTAGGAGTTAAGTGTTTGGGATTCTTGCGTACGGGTCTGATTTTTTATAGACACGCTAGTAAGCACGTTTAAAGTTATGAGATGATTTTTTACTTGGGTGCTTTGTACGCTATAGTTTTGAACATAGCTCAACTGAGTATGTGTTAGTTTTTTTTTAAATAAAGAAAATGTTCAAATGTTCTTAGTAGTAGTTGGGGGAGAGATACGGGTGAGCTGAGCTCACACCTCAAGCTGTTAGTTTGCGCTTGAGCGAATATTATACTGAGTGATAATGAGAAACTATACTACTCGTCAAAAGTCAAGGGCCACTTTGAAAAACCTTGGTTGAAACCATAAAACAAATCTGATATAAACGTAATTGGTATCAGTCAAAACGGCATTTACTGAATACCAAATTGACATGTCACGTAAAGAAATGGAAACACACATTCAAACGCAATGAAGGTGTGAAGTGTGTCAGCCACCTTTTCAAAAGTCACACAATAGATATTGGACAAATAGACATTTCAAAATCGGGTATGACCACCTTTTGCAGCAAGGCATTCAAGACAGCGTAGACGCATCGAGTCCACAAGGGTCCGAAGAGTATCCTGAGGAACAGCTTGCCATTCCTGAAGCAGAAATGCAGTCAGCTGTGCAACATCCATTGGCAGGGGGTGATTTGTTGACAATCTTCGACCAAGGACATCCCAGAGGTGCTCTATAGGAGAAAGGTCAGATGAATGAGCTGGCCACGCCATGCTGATGATCTCATGTTGCTGAATAAACTCATTCATCACACGAGCTTAATGGGGTTGAGCGTTATCATCTTGGAAGATGGCATTACCACCTATGGCCTCCAGAGCAGGCTGAACAATTGGTCTCAAGATTTCGTTCTGGTATCTTGGGCAGGTCAAGTTGCCTTGGATGATGTAGAGTGGGGTCCTGCCATGTCTGTAGAAGCCTCCCCAGACCATGACAGAACTCCTACCATAACGATCCACCTCTCGAATTGTGTCATCAGTAAATCGCTCTCCTGGTCATCTCCAAACTCGAATCCTGCCTTCATTGAATGACACAGTGAAGCGAGATTCATCAGTGAAGAGAACTTAACTCCATTGTTGCCTTGTCCATCAGATGTGCTCACGACACCAAGCAACACGGGCTCTGCGATGAGCAGGAGTAAGAGGGATTCTGAATGCAGGACGTCGAGCAGCCAGTCCAAATTCATGTAAACGTCTGTGAATGGTGCTTTGACTGACATTACCGTTTACAGTTTGTCTCAGCTGACATCTTATAGTGGAACAAGTCACTGTTCGATAGCACAGGGCTGACAACAAGAGGTACCGATCAACATGTCTCTTGGTGCATCTAGGGCGACCTGGCCGGTGGCGATCCTCCACACTTCCTGTGGCCTGAAGTCTCTCCAAAATTCTTTGGATAGTGGAGTGTGACACTGCAAGCCATCTAGAAACCTCACGGACAGATAAACCACTTTCAACCCACGCTATAGCCCTCATTCTTTCTAAGGTGTCAAGACTTCTTCTCGGTGGCATGGTTTTTGCAAGTGATGAAACTACCCTAAGTCTGCTGATTGTAAAACAAATTAAGAGTGAACTCTGTTCACGAAAAGTCGCCATTGCACGTGGAATGTCAATCAGCACGATTACTTCACCTGTTTGGTTGTACGGAAGTTTGAGAAAACAGATTAAAAATGTGAATTTATGGTCAGCAAACGAAATTGCATGTGATCACCATGGTTGTCGGTTAGTTAATTTTATGCTTAACGTGCATAGAGGACTGTCAGAGGAAGATATTGTACCCATTTTTACTAAAAACTTCCTTCATTTAATCATTTTACGTGCTTATATAACAGTGTATTGAAAATAACAGGGTGGCCCTTGACTTTTGACGAGTAGTATATAATCTCGGGCAGTATGTATCTGGCAGAGCTTTGAGATGGTTTTTTAGTCTCATTGATATGTCCAGTGTGTTTTTGAGTCTTGATTCAGGGATTGTATGAAGAAGAACGCATTATTCTCTTCATAGAAGCTTGATAATGAAGAATCTAAGGATATAAGATTTCATCATGGTAAAGCTTCCACCATCTATGAGTGAGCCCGATCAGATTCTATATGTATTATTTGCATAAATGACATTGTAACATTGGATATTTTCTAATGCGATATATAGTGAGTTGCTGTGTATGCATAAATATATAAATTAAAAAATAATATGGTATGAAATCAGTTTTACAAGTAAACGGTACACATGAGACAAGGGACGTTTCGGGTTTTACCCTTCGTCAGCCACAGTTACGAACAGGTGACAAGGACAATAACTACATATAGGTACTACAAAGATCTGTGATGATGAGGAAAACGTCAAATGAGCAATACAAGCAGATGAAACCACGGTGATGAGCAAAACGATAACAGTAATAATGCAAGAAAATCGTGAAACCAGAAAGACATGTCGAAACAAGAAAGTAAATAATCAACGAAACGAAGACAGGAATGAACAACACTAATAAAATGCGTGAAAAATCACTTAGCTGTGTCGAGGAAGGAAACATTCAAAATGGATGAAAAACTAAGGTGTCATGCGGAAGTGACGTAGGAGCTAGTGACGGCTAAGAACAGAAAATTGAGGAAACGAGACGAACCAAAACAAAAACAAGGATAGATAGGAAAATAACGACAGAAGCCACCAGAATTATGCAAAATGATGCTGGATATTCATCCCAGCAGGAGCTAAAATGCCCATTTGAAAAATGAGGCGATTCTCCAACGAAAAGCGAGTTCGATTGTCGCCGATACATGAACGGAGGGCAGTGACATGAATGTCAGAGTTACCCGAATGGTCAGGGCTGTTGAAGTGAAGGGCCACTGGTAAATGTTTGCCATGATGGATGTCATTCAAGTGTTCACGAAACCTGTCTGCCAAACGTCTGCCAGTCTCACCAATATAGGTCATGTCACACCTCTTGCAGATGATAGCATAAATCAGGTTTCTGGATTCGCACGTGAAAGACTCCCCAATGGTAAATTTACCATTCGGAAAGGAGACTGACTGCGTTTGGAGTACAAAAGGACAGGTCTTACATATGGGGCGTTGGCACGGTTTAGTACCAAAGTGAGAAGGACTAGTTTGTCTCAAGCAACAATGCACAAGAATATCCCTAAAATTCTTATCCCTACGATATGCCAACAAAGGGGTATCACGAAACAACTCTCTAGTATTAGGATCAGAGTGGAGAATAGGCAGATGATGGAACAGAATTTTTTTCACCGCCAAACAGTAAGGGTGGAAAGTTAAGACAAGTTTGAGTCTGTCAGATGTAGTAGTAGGTTTAGCAGTGAGTGCAACCTGGCGAGTAACGGGACTAATGCAATTAAGGGCATCAGATAAGACTCTTTCAGGATAGTTACGTCGGCGAAAAAACTCGAGCATTTCTTGAGCTCGTTCACAGAAATCATCTTCATCGTGACATATCCGACGTAAGCGTAGAAGTTGAGAGTAGGGAATGGAATTTTTACAGCTGGGAGGGTGAGAAGAGGTGTAAAGAAGGAAACCATGGGCATCAGTAGGTTTATAAAAGACAGAGGTGGTAAGGCCAGTAGGAGTAATATTGACAGTGAGGTCAAGGAAGTTAACTGAAGTGGTAGAAATCTGAGAAGTGAATTTGATTGCAGGATGGAAATTGCCAACATAGTCAATGAATCTTCTGAGGTTAGCTTCAGACATGTCTGTGACACCAATACCATCGTCGATATAGCGACGGTAAAACTCAGGTAATGGTCCATCGTAACTTTGAAGCACCAAATATTCAAAGTGACCCATGAAGAGGCAGGCATAACTCGGGCCCATTTTGGTGCCCATAGCAACGCCACTAATTTGATTAAAGAACTGGCCATTGAATTCAAAAGAGTTGAGAGTGAGGACCAATTCCGCAAGGCGAAGAAGAGTGCCGGTGCTAAAAGTAAGGTCAGTGCGTCTGTCGAGAAAAAATTGTAGTGCTTTAAGGCCATCAGAGTGTGGAATGGAGGTATAAAGTGAACAAACATCCAGAAGGAAAAGACGGTAAGTGTGGTCAGATGTGAATGGGATGGAATCAAAAGTAGTGATAGCATGGGTGGTGTCCTTAAGATAGGAAGGTAGATTGGCCACTAATGGTTGCAAAATACTATCCAGGAAATCAGAGATATGTTCAGTGGGCCAAGAGCAGGCTGAAACAATAGGTCGACCCGGATTGTCAATTTTATGAACCTTAGGAAGCATGTAGAAGGAAGGTTTACCTAGACTACTATCAAGAATATGGAGAGACATGGCACTAGAAGGAAGGAGGTTATCTTGGATGAGATCACAAATAGTAGCATGAACAGTAAGATTATGGCGGACTGTGGCATCCCCAGAACTGGGTGAGTAAAAGGTGGAGTTGCCGAGCTGTGAGACTCCTTCTTGAATGTACAAGTCCTTTCGCCAAACTACCACTGCACCACCTTTATTGGCAGGTTTGATGATAATGTCATCCCGCTTTTTAAGGGATGTCAATGACCGCCACTGAGAAGTAGTCAGGTTAGATCGACGTAGATGGGGTAGAGAAAGTTGATTAATGTCATGCAAAGTGTTGGCAATATATAAATCAAGAGCAGCAGAGGCACCTGGAGCCGGAGTCCAGTCTGACTTGGGTTTATTAAAATGATGAAAGATGTCCCTGTCTGGCTGAGAATCATTACCATTCCTATGGTAATACTGAAGACGCATGCGACGATGGAAACGGTAGACGTCTTGGAGCATAGAGTATTTATCAAATGTCGAGCGAAGAGGAACAAACTGGAGACCTTTACTAAGAACAGATAATTCATCAGGAGATAGTTGAAGATCAGGAGGAATGCAAATAACTTTGGTGGAAGTAGGAACAGGGGACACTGAAGATTCAGAAGGAACCTGAGGGCGGAGGCGACGCAATTTTTCTTTTTTTATGCGTGCTCAGCCGAGGGTAGAGCTCCTTATTAGTATCATGAATAATAGTACGAATAAGGAGCAAGGCTGTCGGGTACGAAGAAGTCAGTAGACGAAGTTGGTGAGTGAGGTTGGATTTCAAAAGTTCCAAGTCAGTGAGCAAGCGTTTATGCATAGCAATAACACACCTCATGCGTTGAAAGGAACACTTTTTTTCAATTAATTGCAAGCGGTGCAATGCAGAAGGATGAAAGTGTCCAGTTGAAGGATGGAAGTGGGAAAGAAACCCTTTAGGGATAACTCTAACCCGAAGACGGTTATTAAGAAAATTAGAGTGACATGTGAATTGTGTTTTTTTTGTATGTGGTGAAGGCTAAGGCAGTGGCAGTCCGAGATATGTCCGAAGGCGTGAGAGAAAAAGAATTGGTGATAAAGGCATGAAGAGAAGAAATCAAGTGTTTCTGGTAGGACATATTGAAGGGATCCAAAGATGCAGCAATAGTGAATGCCCCAGTAGGATCCATAGCTTTGACTGACTTGCATAGGACCACGAACCATGAGCTGGTCAAGACACCTCCACGTGTTCTGGAAACAATTGCATCATTGCAGTCTGGCTAGCGAGTAGGGATCGCAAGCCCTGGAAGGCAAACCCGGTCCTGAAAAAAAATTGCCAGCTATGCTGTTGTCCATGAAACCTCCTCAGTGTTCAGTTCGGATTGTCGTAAAAAAAACGAATGTTCGTGTCCATCAACCTCCTGATGGTTAGAATCACATTACTTAGGCGTAAACAGACACAACGCAACCACCGTCCTTTTCAGGGCGAACGAGGAAGAAGGAAGAAGGACATATTGAAGAAACGCAAAAATATGAAAGAAGAGACGTGGACAATATAAAATGATCACAAAACAGAAACAGGGTAGCAGCAAATCAAAACTGTATGGAATGAGACGTGAAGAAATACTGGGGAAAAGTGAACGACAACAAAAAGCATGGATAACAACACATAAACCATTTAAAAAAAGACAAAAAAACAAGATTTAAAAGATTTAAACACAAGCAAAACCAGAAGTTCCAAAGCCAAGGCTCAATAGTGAACAAGAAGCAAACAAAGAAAAAACAAAAGAGACAAAAAATATTGAGGAATTAAAAGAGGCAGAAGATGCTGCAGCCAAAGAAATATGAGAGAACTGTTTATAGCAGCAAAAAGAAGCTAACAGGGAAATACAAGCAAAAGTTGCCTCTTAAAAGACGGGGGAAAACTGCTCAGCAATATACAAGAGCAAATGAGGAGGTAGACAGAATATTTTTTGGGGACCTTCTCAATAGACCAGCTCCACAAAACCCGCCGGACATCCAGCCAGCAGAAGAAGAGCTACAAATTAACGGTGAAAGACCAACGAAGGAAGAAATAAAGAAAGCCATAAAGCTTCTAAGAGAGGGAAAAGCGTCTGAAAATGATTCCAGCAGAGAAATCAAAGCAAATCGACAACTGTTTACAGAGATGTTATATAAATTACTTGGTAAAGTCTGGGAAAAGGAAGAGATACCAGCAGAATGGAAGGAAGGATATCTGGTTAAGTTGCCTAAGAAGGGAAATTTACAAGAGTGCACAAATTATAGAGGAAAAATGTTACTATCAGTGCCAGGAAAAGTATTAAACATGATTATCCTTGAGAGATTAAAAGAGTCCATAGACAAGAAACAGAGAGATAAACAAGCAGGTTTTCGACAAAACAGATCATGTAATGACCAGATAGACACTTTGAGAATAATACATCGGGAAATACATGGAGATCAAGAGAAATGGGATCCAACATGAAAATAAGAATCTTCAACTCAAATGTGAAGTCAGTCCTATTGTATGGCTCTGAGACATGGAGAACAACAAAGACAACAACCAAAAAGCTACAGACTTTCATAAATGGGTGCTTGCGTAGAATAGAGGGATTAAAATGGTATGACAAGGTTACCAACGTGGAACTGATGACAAGAACTAGACACGTGCCAGTGGAACAAGAGATGAGAAGAAGACAATGGCAATGGATAGGACACACAATGAGGAAACCTGTTGATAGCATTACAAGGCAGTCCTTGTTCTGGAATCTCCAGGGCAAGAGAGGCAGAGGTAGACCAAGAAGCACGTGGAGAAGAGAGCTGGAAAAAGAGGTGAAAATGATGAAGAGAACGTGGAAAAAACTTGAGATGATGGCACGTAACAGGAGGACTTGGCATGTGTTTGTTGAAGGCCTATGCTCCTTTGGGAGTGGAGGGTTATGAATGAATGCATTACTAGCACATTTACATCAACACATCCAGGAAAAAACAGATAAAGTTAATAAGTATAGCCAGCAGGGTGGCCTGAACATAAATCTAAAGAAGACAGAGGTCATGACGCTCAATGTGAGCAACCCTGAGCCCATATCAGTAAGGATTCAGCAACTGGAACAGACAGACACCTTCACATACCTAGGATGCATGGTAACACCAGATGGCAGAGCAAGCAAAGACATCAACAACAGAATGAACAAAGCTAGAACAGCCTTTTCTAGTCCAAGCAACATCTGGAAGTCCTCTCAGTACAGCACGAACACAAAATTAAGACTATATGAGAGTTGTGTACTTTCTGTGCTTCTTTATGGTGTGGAATGCTGGAGAGTAACCGAGAAGGAAATGTCGAAACTGTCCTCTTTCCACACAACCTGCCTAAGAAGAATGTTCAGAATCTTTTGGTCGAATACCACTACCAACCAAGAACTGCTTATTCGGAGCAAGCAAGAGGACATGCACACCATCATAACTGGCAGATGCTGGAATTGGGTTGGCCATGTCCTCAGAAGAGACCCTGATGCCATCACAAGAACAGCTATGCTATGGACCACGGAAGGAAAATGAAAGAGAGGCCGACCAAAAACAACTTGGCAGAGGATTGTGGAGGCTGAGATGCAAAGAATGAACCAGAATTAGGGCACTGTACGAAGGATGGCCACTGACCAAGCAAAGTGGAATCAATTTGTTGCTGCCCTACAAGATGCCACCAGCATAATGGCCACTGACTGCTTTGACGGTCGGCGGCTAAGGATATAAGAAGAAGAGACATTTACTTAATCTTTTTATACTGTTATTTTCAATCAGGTCTACAGTTCACAAGACAGACATTTTTTCACATAATATAATAATTTTAAAATATTTCAGAAGATTTCTAAACCCTTTTCCCAGCTAGGATGAAATATCTTTGAAAATGACTGCTAGCTCTACTATGATTGATAGACAATAGGTTCTAAAAAAGAACATCATTTATCTGCTAGCGTCATGAAGCCCTGAAAAGGACTTGTCCTGAAAAAGACTGCCAGCTATGCCAATGTTGTCCATACCTCCTCAGTGTTCAGATTTTTTTAAAACAAAGTATCTCGTTCAACCCTTGATGGGTTATAATTACGATATATAGTGTAATAAATTCAAGACAATAAATCTGATTTTCGATATTTAAATATTGTATCTTCTTCCCCCCTCCACTCAGTCCAAATAAAGTAAATCAAAACCAAAATTGTGTGAATGTATGTGTGTGTGACCTCCCCTTTCCAAGAAACAAACAATAAAATTTAAAAAAACAAACAAACAAATTTTAAAAATTAATAAAAAAAATAAAGACACTAATAAACCAAGACAAATAAAGAAAAACAAACAAATAAAAAAATAACTAAAATGAAGTCTTTCACAAATACCCTGTTGTTAACAAGGTGAAAATGGGTGAAAAAAAAAAGGGGGGCGGGGGGGTAGTGTGTATGTGTGTCCAAGATTGCATCAAATCCACCAATAACACTAGTCAACAACCAAAATGTACCAGAAATGAAAATAGCTGATCTTAACTAATTTTGGTGTGCTAAAAACGAAAATGACATTAAAAAATGTTGATTGGCTCTAGTTTTCAAGATATATGCTACTAGTTTATTTAATTATGGTCAATTTATATATATGACGCAACTGTTGTGGGCGATATAATAATTTTATCTAATGACCAATAAGAATGTAACTAGAAGTTGATGATGCAATCCTACCTATGATTACATCACCTTTGTGTATAAATATCTTATCTCTGATAAAATTTTGCCATTAGTTAGTGCATTTGTCCTTATCAAAAGTATCGTAGTTAGAAATGCCTAGGACATGTGTGAACAGTGCTAATAATTTCTGTTATATATGTGGTGAGGTGACATTTGTATCACAAAAACGAAATATAACTAAAGTGATTAAGAAGGCGTACATTTTGTATTTTGGCTGCAGAATAGGAGATCAAGATAAGAGCTGGGCGCCACACATATGCTGCAATACATGTGCAGCACATCTTAAACTGTGGTTGACTGGCAAAAGGCAAGCTATGCCTTTTGCAGTCCCAATGATTTGGAGAGAGCCCACTGATCATCTCAACAACTGTTACTTTTGCATGGTCCCTCCAATTGGGAAAGGCATATCAAAGAAGAAAAAATGAACTCTGGAATATCCAAACATCCCCTCTGCAATACGTCAGGTACCACATGGCGATGACCTACCAGTTCCCAAAGTGCCAGAATCATTTTCAGCTGCTTCCACTGATGAAGAAGAGGACATTGGTTGTCCTGAACCATCAACCTCAAGCGACCCAGATTTTGAGCAAACTACATCCACTAAACCACACTTAATAACCCAAGGTGAACTGAATGATCTTGTAAGAGATCTGAATTTACCAAAGAACAAGGCAGAGCATTTGGGTTCCAGATTGCAACAGTGGAATCTCCTGGCAGAAGATGTTACAATTTCTGTGTATAGGAACCATCAGAAGCCGCTTATTACATTCTTTTTCAAAGAGGGTGACCTTTCTGCGTGCCACAACATTTCTGGTTTAATGGCAGACCTCAAAATCAATTACATACCGGAAGAGTGGAGGCTTTTCATTGATTCATCCAAGATGAGTCTTAAAGCTGTTTTGTTGAATAATGGTAATGTATTACCGTCAATTCCAGTTGGTCACGCAGTTCATAAGAAAGAAACTTATGAAAACATTAAGCAGCTTTTGAAGTGTATAAACTACGATCATTATCATTGGTCACTTTGCGGTGACTTGAAAGTGGTCGCTCTTTTGCTTGGACTACAGGATGGATACACCAAGTACTGTTGCTTTCTCTGTGAGTGGGATAGCCATGCACAAAGTGACCATTACATCAGAAGACATTGGCCAATCAGGCAGTCATTGCAGCCTGGCAGTAAGAACGTTGAGAACCCAGCACTTGTCGACACCAGCAAGATTTTGTTGCCACCCTTGCACATTAACATATTATGCAAATCTCTAGGTCTGTCTATTCTCAATACCTGTTCCACAGTTATGGATGCATTACATGCCTGTAAATAACCTAATATTGGTTTTCTCTGTTGTTCATACTTCCTATATTTTAATAGGAAATGCTCTATATCATTTTTTTTCTAGACAGTCTGCACAGTATGGTTCTTCTATTCTAAAATAGCCCATTCCTAGTTGCAGTCTAAGAAGTTTCTTATTGCTGGAATTTTTAGTTCTCTTGACACGTTCTTGTTGGAGCGTTGAACAATTTATATGCAAGTTTGCCCTTCAGACTTCCATCCCACTCTACTGTCCATTCCTCAGTTATTTTTATTTTAATTAAGCTTTTGATTTCTCTTTTACTCATCCCAACATTTATTTGGTTTCTAATATTTGTACTTTTCTTAGCTTCTGTATCCGCCTTTTCATTTCCTTCTTTGCCAACTTTTTTTTTTTTAAATTAAAGAAGAACAATATCCTGTTCAACCTCTGATGGGTTATAATGGGGATGTATATTGTTTTCAATTCCAAATAATATGAACAACTGCCGATATAAGAAAGTGGCATCACATTTGTCAAATCATTGTAAATAGGGAAAATCACAATTATCAATTGTGCTTGTATGTTAAAATACAAATGAACAAAAACAAAATCAAGAAGAAACTCTAAACAACAATAATATTAAAGTGGAGGGATGTAAAGGCCTGGTGGTTCCAGTTATATAACTGACTTTTAACAGATATTTAATTGACTTTCATCTGTTAAAAGTCTTAAGCATTGTAAGAACTTACTATGAGACTCTGACTAAGCAGTTGGGTGATCTGGATTTTGCTGATGACTTGGCTCTTCTGTCCTATAACCATAATCAGATGCAGGACAAATTGAAAACACTCGATGAGAGGTCACAGCAATTGGGTCTGAAAATACACAGGGAAAAGACAAAAATAATGAGAATAAATGCAGGTAATGATAACAGGGTTGAACTTGAAGAAACACCAATACAAAATGTGGAATCGTACACATATCTTATCAGCAATATATACAAAGTTGGAGGGACAGACAGTGATATCAAACTAAGAATATAAAAAGCAAGAGGAGCTTTCGTTGCATTGGGAAATATATGGAGATCAAGAGAAATCGGATCCAACACGAAATTAAGAATCTTGAAATCAAATGTGAAGTCAGTCCTATTGTATGGCTCTGAGACATGGAGAACGACAAAGACAACAACCAAAAAGCTACAGACATTCATAAATGGGTGTTTGCGTAGAATAGAGGGATTAAAATGGTATGACAAGGTTACCAACATGGAACTGATGACAAGAACTAGACACGTGCCAGTGGAACAAGAGATGAGAAGAAGATGATGGAGATGGATAGGACACACACTGAGGAAACCTGTTGATAGCATTACAAGGCAGTCCTTGTTCTGGAACCCCCAGGGCAAGAGAGGCAGTGGTAGACCAAGAAGCACATGGAGAAGAGAGCTGGAAACAGAGGTGAAAATGATGAGGAGAACGTGGAAAGAACTTGAGATGATGGCACGTGACAGGAGGACTTGGCATGTGTTTGTTGAAGGCCTATGCTCCTTTGGGAATGGAGGGTTATGAATAATGAATTGTAAGAACAGTATCAGACCGTCACATTCCCAACCACTATATATTAACATTTGTTCATGTAAAATATTTTTTGACCGTATTATGCAGCTCCCTAGGTCTGTCTATTCTTAACACCTCTTCTATATTTGTAGGTAAGTTTGATGCTTGCAAATAATCTAATATTGGTTGTCTCATTTGTTCATAACTCTTACATTTTAACAAGAAATGTTCTATATTATTGTCTTGAAGACATCCTGCACAGTAAGGTTCTTCTGTTCTGAAATAGCCCTTTCCCAGCTGTAGTCTGAGAAGTTTCTTATTACTGGGAATGTTCAATTCTCTAGATATCTGACATTTTCTTGTTGGAGCCTTGAACATCTTATATGCATGTCTTCCTTTCAGATTGTTATCCCACTCTGCTTTCCATTCATCTGTTATTAAATCTTTAATTAAGCTCTTAATTTCTGATTTACTCTTCCCTACATTTATTAGATTTTTATCAGATTTACCTTTCTTGGCTTCTTCATTTCCTTCTATGCCAACATGTGAAGGTATCCAAGCAATTAAGATTGAACATCCTCTGGAATATAAGTATGTAGTAGCCAGAAATATCTCCTCTGCTTTATCAGGTCTACTACATTATCATAAGTTTCTAAGTGCTTTAATTGTTGAAAGAGAGTCAGTTAAAACTGTTTGTTTTTTGGGAGGGTTATTAGAGAATATTTCTAGTGCTTTTAGTATTGCCACCATCTCTGCAGTGAAAATGAATGTATTTTCCATGATGCTATATTCTTTCACCATTTTCCCTATTGGAATATATATTCCTATCCCCAATTTGCCATCCTCTCCCTTGGATCCATCTGTGTACACAGTAATGCTGTCTTTTGATATTTGTTGTATATATTTATTGGCTGTGTTTTTAATATTTTCTTAATTATTTGTTTTCTTAAGTATTTCTGCTAGGTGGTAGACTGTGTCTGATTTCTTGATCTCCCAGGGTGGAATCACTGGCTTGTATTCACAACTGTTAGTAATTGATGTAATTAATGTACCCAGATGGACAATTTCCTCCATATGCTTCCATCATGTAGGGTATCTACTGGTATTCATTGGATTGGCCTGAGTTGTTAGTTGGCATCTGGCACATGTCTAGTGAACGGGCTGTGACTCAGGGGTGACAGGCGGTGTATACTATAAGGGGTGTCAGTATCAGAATTTCAGTGGCGACCACGCAGTGGCTAGACTCGTTGACTTTTCGATGGTGTCTCAGTGTGTGCGACGGAACGAACGGAATTATTTGTCTTCTCTTTGTTACTTTCACAATTGCCTCCACGGCTGGCGGAGTTGTGGATTTTAAAGTTGCTACCATAAGTGAAATGGGTTCATTTTCGATACAAGACAACAGGAAGCTGAGACGCTTGGGAGTCATGACCCAAGTGGGCCCGCCCCCCTTAGAGTGTAAAGGAGTATATCGGGCCGAAACACTTGTCGGATGGGGGGGACGTCTTCTGTTGATCAGAATGCTTCCTGTTGTATCGCTCTGTAAAGATTTTCCTATCATAGTTGTATGTGCTGGGTGAAACTTATCTAACATAACTCTGTTCATGTAATTTAGTCTTAACTCCTTTCTCCGTAATTCTAAGGGTAGAATTCCTAAAGCCACCTCAATAGCTCCCATTGACGTTGATCTGATTGCACCTGCTATTGTACATAAAGCCTCATGCTGAATTCTGTCTAATTTAATCTTGTTACTGTGTGCAGCAGAGTCATATATACTATACTTCCATAATCTATTTTTCCTCTAACAAAAGATTTTAAAAAAGTGAGCATTGTCTTAGTGCTTGCACCCCATCCATTACCTTTCAAATATCTTAATAAGTTAGTCAATCCTCTGCAAGACTCCACTAGTTTATCTATGTGTGAAGGTATCCAAGCTATAAGAACAGAACATCCTATGGACCTTAGGGAAGTATTTGCCAGTAATATCTCTTCTGCTATATCAGGTCGACTGCATTCTCGTAAGTTTCTTATAGCTTGAATAGCAGAAAGTGAGTCTGTTAATACTGTCAATTTATGAGGAAAGTTGCTAGAGAAGATTTCCAGAGCTTTCAGAATTGCAACCATCTCTGCTGTGAAAAGATGTATTATCTGTTATAGACTACTATATTAGGGTGGCCAGATGTCCGGATTTGCCCAGCTTTTTGCGACAAAACTGAGCGTCTGGCCGGATTTTTTTTAAATGTTGAAATATCCGGCTTTTATGTGATTGGCTAAATTACTAACGTTAAAGACACCATTTTGAAAAATCTTTCCTGGAATCCGATTTCTGAGTACAGAAATTCTGTCAGAATTAAGAATTTTTATTCCGCAAAATCGACGGATCGCGCAAATTGCCAACAACACTACCGTAAGTTGTCATGTTGTTCGGTAGTTTGTAATAGATTACTATCATATTTTAACCCAGGTTAAACAATGTTTAGGTTTATTGACATTTGTTAAGGGAAAATTTAACAGACAAAACGGCATGAATAAGAACTTGGGGCTGGATTTAGTCACTTATAACTTCGTTGTCTATTGCAAATTACAAATATTAATTTTGTTCGTACTGCTTTTATATTTATTGCAATTTGTTTATTATAAATACACGAGTAGTTACTAGTATAGTAATGAGTTTGTTAAAATTAAAACCTCGTCTGTTGCATTTTACAAATAATTTTAACTTTCACATCGAATGTACCATTGATTTATGGTATTATATTATATTTATGTTACAGATACCCGCTCAAAAAGCCATAACGGAAGTGTGTGTTCACCGATGAATTGAAACAAAAATTTCAGTGCTTTTACAGTGGGCGACCAGAGTATGAAGCAGAATGTCTTGTATGCAGAGGCAGCACATTTGTATCAGCAGCAAATGAAGCTGCAGCTGATTTTTAAAAAAAAATATGATAGGAAACTCTTTACAGAGTGATACAACAGGAAGAATTCTGATCATCACAAGGAGTCCCGCCGTCCCACAAGTGTTTCGGCCCAATATACTCCTTTACACTCTAAGCGGGGCCCTAAGCACACTTGGGTCATGACTCCCAAGCATCTCAGCCTCCTGTTGTCTTGTATCGAAAATGAACCCATTTCACTTATGGTAGCAACTATAAAATCCACAACTCCGCCAGCCGTGGAGGCAATTGTGAAAGTAACAAAGAGAAGACAAATTATTCCATTCTTTCCATCGC
>JAMPIV010007714.1:0-166623 GCA_024509875.1 Oreohelix idahoensis | reverse complement strand
CCAAGCGCCGCCCGTTCTCACATTGTCAACCCCCCCACCTCTCAAAGACTGTAATGATAAATACTGGGCCAGTGAACCAGATCTTAATTCCTTCCATAAACTCTACGTAGATTTTCTGCCTGGCGGCGTGAAGATTACAAGAAGATCAGAAACATTCCGACAGAGTTTTGACTAGTACTGTGGCGACCAAATATAGTAACTTCCTGAAAGTAGACACCGATCCGACATTCCTTAAATTCTAGAAACCAAAGCTAATGACATTGTGCTCTGCTAACTTTCGTGCCTGGACAATATTTTATGTGACTTAATCAGACATTCGAAAAATTAGAACACCCAAGGAATCGTTCCCTGAGAGTTTAGTACGTCTTTTGGAACTGGGGACTTCTTGGGCAAGGACTGCATTTCGGGTCTGTGTGAAGGTCCTAGAATTGAGTATGTTCCCAGAGGCTGCGAGCAAAGTTGTGAGTATAACTGCATGGCCATGGCTGAATGAATGAGTGTACGCAGATCGGAGTGTTATTTTACAGTTATAGATTGTCGCCCATGTACTGTCTTAATTCTTTGGTTTAACCTGCAGAATTTGTTACTATTTGCTAGAGTTTCTTTACTTCTTAGGTTAAATCAGATTATTCAAATCTGTGCATACATTTACGAGAAAAGAAGAAAAACTCTTAGCCTAAACCCTATGTATCTATAACTCTTTGGGCCATCATCTGTTCTCTTAACGGGGCTGTGGGCTAAATCTAGAGCTAAGATCATAACGGGGATATCATCCTTGTAGCATTTTTCTTAAGTTTTATGACTATTTGTATATGTTTTTCCTTGATGTAATTTTGGTGTTGTGAGAAGATTTTTGTTGATGATAATAATAAAAATCTCTCTTGAACTAAAGCAGTGCGTGGTCAGCTCGTTCTATATACACATATTCATTGTTATAGATTTCCCACGTCTGTGTGTTTAACCGTCGTCACGTGCATGTGCGTGCCCGTGAGTAGATAGAGATTTATGTAATATATATCTGTGGTTTAGACTGTCGGACTCTGTAAAAGCGGTCGTAGATGATAGGTGAGAGAGAGAAGATTATCTCGATTCTCAAAGACAGCCTCTATATCACATTCTATCATCTCACGTGTGGAAATTCTATTGGTTTTTTTTTTCTCCAGCTCTCACTGTATCCATCACTCATTCTAAGCTATTCAGAAGGGACCAACCCTAGTCTTAATACTCCTATCGAAAATCTACGACATCCTGCCACAGCCACCAATGCAGAAATGTTGAAATGCGCTGAGGGCATTATTCTTACTGATAGGCGAACCACTACTCAACAATTGGCCTTACAGCTGTCAGTCAGCATTGGTAGTGCAAATGCAGTTATAAAAACTCTCGGATTTTCTAAGGTTTGCGCAAGATGGGTTCCTCGAAGTCTCACAAATGACCACCGATTGCAAAGGAAAGCAATTTCTTCTGAATTGTTGGAGCGTTTCAGTGCTGATGGAGAGAACTTTTTTGGCTAAGATCGTTACAGGTGACGAAACCTGGGCACATCATTTTGAACCTGAGACAAAAAGACAGTCAATGGAATGGC
Source organism: Oreohelix idahoensis (assembly GCA_024509875.1). NCBI lineage: Eukaryota > Metazoa > Mollusca > Gastropoda > Stylommatophora > Oreohelicidae > Oreohelix > Oreohelix idahoensis. Next base: position 165,038 of record JAMPIV010007714.1, on the reverse strand, counting down.
ATCATCCGCAATCACCACGAAGAAAGAAATTCAAGACAATTCCTTCAGCTGGAAAGGTCATGATCACTGTCTTTTGGGACACTGAAGGTGTGATTCTTGTGGACGTTATGCCAAGAGGAGAGACAATCAATTCGCAAGCTTACATTAAGACATTGAAAAAACTCAATCAACGTTTTCGCAGAGTTCGGCCGCACAAGAATCCAACAGACCTGCTTCTCCTTCACGACAATGCGCGACCTAACACCAGTCTGGCAACACGGGAAGCAATCACCAAATTGGGTTGGACAGTACTACCCCATCCACCCTATAGTCCCGATTTGGCACCCTCTGATTTTCATCTGTTTGGTCCACTTAAAAATGCACTCCATGGGACAAGGTTTGAAGATGATGAACGAGTGATTCATGCAGCGAAGAAATGGCTACATGATCAAGACAAAATCTGGTACGGGCTAGGAATACATGCACTTGTTTCGCACTGGCATAAAGCCATACAAGTTTATGGGGATTATGTTGAATAATACCGATGTTTACATGACATATTCATGTATATTGTGTATTTTGAATAAACAGCTCCTGAAAAAAAAACGATGTGGTGCATTACTTTCTGAACTCCCCTATATATATGAGAGCTATTCCAAAATCAACCTCCGATTGGCTGTTAAAAATTTTTTTAAATTGACAATAACATCTAAATACATACAAAAGTTACATACATCACTGCTTTACTTTTCCACATAGTCACCACCCAAATTCAGGCACTTGTCGTACCGTGGCACGAGTTTTTGTAACTCCTGGTCAAGGAACGGTGCCGCCAGGGTACTTAGCCAGTTGTTGACTCCATCCATGAGCTCTTCGGCGGGGTCGAAGCGCCGGATAGCCAGCCAGACCTTCATCTTGCCGAAGAGATGATAATCGCTTGGTGCCAAGTCCGGGCTGTAAGAGGGGTGGTTGAAAATTTCCCACTTAAACTGCTCATATATATATGAGTGGAGTAGGAGTAATCTTACTCAAGGGAATGTCCATCCCTAGTACACAAAGACTGACATTGTGAGTGAGGCGGAGGAATCTAAGAAGATCAACAGCTCGCTAAGCGGAACAGCAAAGTGTGTGGCGCACTAGAGGCGTGTCGGACACAGAAAAAGACAACGGCTAGCCCCCGTGGAAGAGATTGGGGCCTTACCACGTACATCCTACAGAACGTAATGAGATCACAACAAGATAAGAACCGATGTGTAGAGAACTCTCTGTCCCCTGGGGAAGAATCTACTGTACAAGTTAACAGGGAAGGGGCAACTCCTCTAATGAGTAAGGAAGTACATAATGACGAGTGTTCCTCAAATTCTGTTGAAAGGGAGCATTCTGAGAAAGACCACCTAAAAACTAGTAGGAAAAGCCTAAAAATAGGAACATGGAATGTTAGAACTCTAAACGGAGAAGGAAAGCTTGACAATTTAATATTAGAGGCATCAGATATGAAAATCGATATACTGGGAGTTGCAGAGGCAAGACTATTGGATACAGGCTACATAAAAAGAGACCAATACACGCTTATACACCCAGGAGGAGAAAAACATGAAAGAGGGGTAGGAATGTTGATAAAGAAGGAGTTAGAAAAATACGTATGTGGATACTGGACGCACGACAGAATGATGTTACTAAAGATGAGAGCAAAGCCATTCGACATATCAATCTTACAAACTTATGCACCAACTAAAGATCACAGCGAGGAAGAAATAGAGGAATACTATGAAGAGCTACAACACACACTTAAACCAGTAAAATCTACAGATGTGTTGATAGTAATGGGTGATATGAATGCAAAGGTAGGAAAAGAAAAATACAAGAAAATAGTAGGACAGTATGGATTAGGGACAAGAAATGATAGAGGAGACAGTTCTGTGAAGAAAACCAGCTGTCATTTGTAACACCTTTTTTGAACACCACCCAAGGAAATTATACACATGGAAAAGCCCAGGAGATGTAACAAGAAATCAAATTGACTATATCATGATAAAACATAGATTTAAGAACAGTGTCACAAGTGCAAAGACACATCCTGGCGCCGATATATATTCAGATCACAATCCGGTCGTCATCAAAGTAAATATAAAGCTGAAAAGAACAGGAAACAGAAGACAGGAGGAACCCCAGATAGAAATATCAGCATTGAAACAACCAGATATAAAACAAAAATATCTAATCGACGTCAAAAATAAATATGAACAGTTACTGACAGAAAGTATAATAATAATAATAAATTCTTTAAGCACCAAACACGGCGCATAAGGCAGAAACCAGTGCTCTCCAGGTTGTTCGTTGTGACGCCACTCCTCTTAGCTCTTGCACATTGTTTAATCCCAACGTTCTTCCTTCTCTTATTATTGTTCTTCTGAGTGTTTCTTTTGGTCTTCCTTTTTTCCTCTTACCCTCAGGAACCCAAGTGAGTGCCTGCAATGGTATTCTGTTGTATGGAGCAGTATAAAAGAGAAAACCCAGAAAAAAAAGTAACCACAAAATGGGAATGCTTAAAAACAAGCATACAATCAGCAAATGCAAATTTACCTAAAAAGAGCCTAAGAAAAAATCAAATTTGGATGACCGATGACATCTTAAAATAGCAGAAAGACGGAAAGCAAAAAACACTCCAGAATATAAAACAATAGACAATGACATACGTACTATGTGTAGACAAGCAAAAGAACGGTGGATAGAAACAAAATGCAAGGAAATAGAAGACTTGGAAGCAAAGCACATGACAAGAGATATGCCTGAAGAAATAAAGAAATTATCAAATAGGTCGAGGTTTGCATAAGGAGGAAGCTGTATCAAGAACAAAAATGGTGTAATATTGTTTGATGAGAAAGACATATCAAACAGATGGGCAGAATACGTAAAAGAACTATTCGAGGACAACAGAGGTAAAAAACCATCACCAGATTCTAATGAAGGCCCAAACATTCTCAGATCAGAAGTAGAGAATGCCATACTTATGATACAAAAAGGAAAATCAGCAGGCACGGATAACATAAAAATTGAAATGATAGAAGCCCTGGAGAGCTTTGGTATAGATACAATCACTGATCTATGCAACGATATATACAATACAGGATATATACCACATGACATGAAGACATCAGTCTTTATAACATTGCCCAAAAAACCTAATGCAACAGAATGTTCAGACTTCAGAACAATTAGCCTGATGAGTCATGCAATTAAGATACTGCTCAAAATCATACAGGAAAGAATAAAAAGTAAGGTAGACAGCGAAGTCCAAGAAGAGCAGTTTGGTTTTAGACGGAACAGTGGAACAAGAGAGGCAATATTTTGCCTAAGAATATTAGCAGAAAAATATACAGAGGTCCAAAAATGTATGTACATGTGCTTCATTGACTATAAGAAGGCTTTTGACAGAGTCCATCATGAGAAAATAATTGAATGCCTCGAAGACATAGTCTAGGTATTGATGGAAAAGATATAAGAATACTCAGTAACCTTTATTGGGAGCAAACTGCCACAGTAAGATCTGGAAGGAATTATTCACCATACATAGACATAAAAAGAGGTGTCAGACAAGATTGTGTGCTGTCCCCCTGCCTATTTAATCTATACACCGAAAAAAATTTCAAACAGATACAGGAAATACCAGGACTAAACATCAGTGGAAGATCAATAAACAACCTTAGATATGCAGATGATACCGTGTTGTTAGCTGAAAGCGAACAGGAGTTACAAGAACTAGTGAAGCAAGTGAACAGTATAAGTCATGAATATGGACTCGACATTAATATTGAGAAAACAAAAACTATGATAATTAGCAAAACAGACGATAAACCCACACAGAGTGCACCACTAAGACAAGAGACAGAAGACGTTGGAGATCCATTACAGCCAATCTTCGTTGTGGAGATGGCAGCTAATGATGATGATCTCTCTCTCTCTTTCTCTCTCTCTCTCTCTCTCTCTCTATATATATATATATATCTATATATATATATATATATATATATATATATATATATATATATATATATATATATATATATATATATATATATATATATATATATATATATCATGAGCTGTTTGCTTAGGGCGCCATTTACCCTGTTTGCCTGGGATGTCAAATAGGCCTAACCCAGCACCGGCCCTGATGAAGGTATATTGTAGGACATTTTTTGAAGTAAACGGAAAGGATAGTTTAGATATTTATGTTCAATCTTGTGGTAGATAAATCTTTTGAAAACCTTGGAGCAGTGCACTTGTTTCAATGATCTACCAGTATGCTGGATAAATTCAGCGAGACGAGATAACAGATGGTCCCTGTTTCTCTGAGATCAGTTCCTGAAAATTCATCAGAAAAAAGTAAGCTGGCATATTCCAGTTCTGTTTTTATCTCCTTTACTGTTGCTTTGGACTCACAGATTTTGCATGAACTGAGTGTTATGTAAGCCAGCCGTTATGTATCTTCTACTAGGTTAATTATCGTGAATTAGATTGTGGATACTAGATGTATGTTGAATGAAGAACCTTTTAGTTATTATCCATACTGTGTTGTACATATTGTCCTGACTAGACTTAATTTAACTGAAAACAATATTCATTATTTAAATAAAAGTGCTTCCCTGGTGTATATTTTTAACCGTTTTACAGTAAGGAAGGTGATAGATACCTTTAGCAACTCTGTGGAGTACACCTGGCCAACATTTTCATTCTGCGTTCCCCTCTCCCCGCCCTACCATATATCATATATATCTGCAGTATTATTTGTTTCTTCTGATCTTGTTCTTAGTTTCCATTCTTGAATCACGGAGCGGAAAATAAAGGAGGAGGTAAGCTTCGCTAATTTAATTATTCTTAGCCCTTTCTCTACATTTATAAATGTGACAGGGGCTAGGTGTGCCTCACACCCAAGACCCGTGCACTAAGAAAATTTATAAAGGATCGTTTGACAGGGGTTGCAATTATTGGTTGCTTGCAACCCTCTCAGCAGCAGACTTAACAATTCAAGCAACCCAAAGCCTTATGCAGGTCAACATTTAATTCTACCGAACAGAACCGAACACCAAACAAACAATCAAACAAACACCCAGTCAGTGTTCATAGACTGTGTGCTCAAGGCATTTACAGCTTGGCTCTGTGGGTCTTCTTCGTCTGTTCTCACTGGGCGGCTCTCTCAAACATAGACCAGTTTCGCCGCTTGCTACCCCTTTTATAAGCCCTGGCCTAACCACTCAACTTACTGCGCGCTTACGCGCATTAATCTGCTCCACACAGATAACACACGCGATTATTGCTCCAGAATGCATGAAAACACAAATTTACACAACTATTTCTAGAGCAAAAACACAACTAATATGTAGGCTTTATTATGGCCTTGCAACAAATCTTCTTCTCGAAGATAATGGGGTGAAAAGGCACTAAACCACATAGACAATATGACTGCCCAGATGGGGCCAGCGCCGAGAACGACAGATCTCAAGATGGCGCTGTCACATATTCCCAGCCTGATTTTGTTGTCGTCCCGACAACTACTCTAAATCAGGCGCTTCAGTCGTATTCTCTCAGAATGTCTCGGGGCAGGACCTTCTATCGGCTGCAGGGCATACCAGCCTGGTTCGGGCGTTAAATCATTTCCGTCCTCCCTATGGTCTGTCTCCTCTGGCAAAGCTGGTGCTTCAGGTAGGCCTAGTAATGTATCTACCAAGTCTGGGGAATCATCTTTGTCTTCACTACGTCTGAGTTCGTTGCCAGTGACTCTAATGCTCGGACTCGCTCTGTCTGTTCGTTGGATGATATACGGACCTCCTGTCATTGTGGGAGCACGAACTACAACGTACTCGTCTTCTGACGACATATCACGAAACTCGGATCTCTCAGCGTTGTGCATTCTCTTCTTCACCAATTCTCCGACCTGTAGTGGAGTAGAACACGACAGCTTGTCACATCTCTCTTTCCGGACTGCTGCAAAACTCTGCAACGGTGGCTCTGCTCTTACGTGCGCCCCTCGTAGCCTGGAAACGTGTCCTTCAACGAGTTTTAGATGAGTCTCCTCCTCTAAATGTCGACCACTTTTCCTGGCGCCCTTATGGTGACAGTTGCCACGGCCATCTCTTGGCTTGCACTGTGACTGCAATCTAGATGTGTTGGTACGCCTAGAGAGGGCGCTCTTTGATGGACAAACCGATATCAAATGGTCCTGGGACTTACAATGGAAACATCGCTTAGGAAGCGGGCCCTGGGGACACTTGGCTGTAATGTGGTTCGAAAGGTCTCCACAGTTGAAGCATCTTATTTTCCTAGGCTTCCTCGGTACCCTGGGTCGCCTCCTGCTACCCTTACATCCCTGGCTGCCTTCGACTTTCTTCACTGCAATAAGCGCCTCACACTCCGGTCGACCACCAACCATCTTTATCTTTGAGCCATTCTGCTCCCCTTCTGTAACCTGACTCCCAGCCGCAGAGGGGTCTAGTTTAACGCCTGTGGACATCGATTCTGTACGTGGCCTAGTTCTCTGCATCTAAAACAACGAACTGTCCTGGTACGTCTCCCCTGCTCCTGAGACATCGCATCAATTTTAGCCTCTAATTGAATTGAGCCACCTGTGCGCTAGTAGAGTTGACTAGAAATCTTGACAAACTGGATGATCCCGTCCCTCGCCTTGCACTGAACTGGGTGTTCTACTGTTTCGGCTGTTGCTGCTCTGATTGCTGAAGAGTTGCTTCACTGCGTGCTGTCTGTCAATCCTGCCGACGACGCCACTTGTGACAGGGGCTAGGTGTGCCTCACACCCACCCGTGCACTAAGAAAATTTATAAAGGATCGTTTGACAGGGGTTGCAATTATTGGTTGCTTGCAACCCTCTCAGCAGCAGACTTAACAATTCAAGCAACCCAAAGCCTTATGCAGGTCAACATTTAATTCTACCGAACAGAACCGAACACCAAACAAACAATCAAACAAACACCCAGTCAGTGTTCATAGACTGTGTGCTCAAGGCATTTACAGCTTGGCTCTGTGTGTCTTCTTCGTCTGTTCTCACTGGGCGGCTCTCTCAAACATAGACCAGTTTCGCCGCTTGCTACCCCTTTTATAAGCCCTGGCCTAACCACTCAACTTACTGCGCGCTTACGCGCATTAATCTGCTCCACACAGATAACACACGCGATTATTGCTCCAGAATGCATGAAAACACAAATTTACACAACTATATCTAGAGCAAAAACACAACTAATATGTAGGCTTTATTATGGCCTTGCAACAAATCTTCTTCTCGAAGATAATGGGGTGAAAAGGCACTAAACCAGATAGACAATATGACTGCCCAGATGGGGCCAGCGCCGAGAACGACAGATCTCAAGATGGCGCTGTCACATAAAGATTAGTCAGTAACAGTATTTTTATAATTTGATCATGTTCTCTTTTCACTGCAGGTACTTTCAGTGACCCTCTACCCCACTGGAGTGAGATTTTGTACCACTTGCTTCGTTTGTGGAAAAATGTGTAACGCGACACACACACACACACACACACACACACGCACGCACGCACGCACACACACACACACACACACACCAAATCCAGAAGCCAAAGTGAGAAACTGGAAGACAGCATCTGCAAGAAAAGTTCTTTTTTCACGCTGCATGCAGGGCAGATTAACTGTAACCAATACAGCCTCACCGGGTGCTTATTAATCCTAAGAGGGTTTTTATGATCGAGTTTTATGATCATTGCTGTTTGAGTTTAAACTAAAGACTTGAGGACCGTTGATCCTGCTAACTGAAGCCTAGAGGTCAACCAATCTTCAACACCTTAGTCCCCCGTAGTTATAGGGCGGGCTGAAGGAAAGTATTCCTGATCATCAGTGTGTCTCAGGAACCTCGAACAAACACAAGATGAGTTTTTCTGTGTTCAATCCAACAAATCCTGTGAGCAGTTTCTAAAACGAATGTCGATGATGAGAACAGCTAAATACTAGATAGCACTATATATCAAATATACTGTGACAGACTGTTCTAAATTCATTGGAAGATTCATCCAAGATTTTTACTATTATTATTTATTTTCATTTGTAATTATAAATAATCATACATTTTACCATCTTCCAATACCATGTCTCATTACAAGAATATATAGATGTACATAATAAATTATGAAATTGTACTCATTTGACTTGGTAAATTTTTAACTGTTAAATTTTGAGTTACTTTTTCTAATTTAATTATATTATCACATAGGGTTACTATAGCGAAAGTGGCACCGTATACTTCTGAAGCCTAAATCTATTGTCCAGCTCAGGGTATTCACAGCCGTAACTCAACTGTGATACCAGTGAACATCTCGGACACTGGAACTTCATACTTTCTGGAGAGAGATTCTACTTCTTCTCTACCCCTATCATCACACTAGGAAAACCTTTCGCTACATTGGGGGCTCTTTCGCGGGATATTATTTTTTATCCTGAGCCACTATCTATGTATTCTTCTATCTTGAGGCACAAATAGTTTGTAAAAAAATTTTTTGAAAAATTCTAAAACTTAGAATTTTTTTCGTAATAATAGTGCCATTGAGTACCAAGTAAATAGGAGACACTCACAAGGTTTTAAGGATTTGTCTTGTTCAAAGTAATTAATTGATTTTAATTAAGTTAGTTGGTTAGTGAAGGTAAAATTATATACCCTCTGGTAAGTAAGCATCATCGCTGATTTGGTGAAGTTTCGAACTGCAATCATGCAGGAGGGAAAGGACGTAGGATTGACAGGTGATGCTCTTATCCAGTATGTCGCAACTGAAGTGGACAAATATTTGGATAGAGAGGACAAAAGATTGGAAGCTGAAAGAGAAGCCAAAAGGCTGGAAGCAGAAAGAAGACTAATAATAGAAGCAGATGATAGGAAATTGCAAGCAGAAAGAGAAGCTAAAAGATTTGAAGTTCAGGCTGAAGCTGAAGAAAGAAGGTTACAAAGAGCTCATGAGTTAAGTTTAAAGGAACTTGAACTCCAGGGAGCAGCTAGCAATCATGGTGCTAGCTCACCTCACTCTGAGAGTAGCTCCAACCAGAGCACGGCAAATGGAGCCATGAGTTTCCACCTGGATCCATTTATTGAGAAGGAGGATGCCATTGAGTCGTACCTGGATAGATATGAGAGATTGGCCTCTATCTATGGATTGGAAAAGGAAAAATGGAACCTTAAACTATCTCAGGGGTTGAGGGGAGTTTCATGCGATGTTTATTTAAAACTCTCAAAAGAAGACCAGGAAAATTATGAAATCTTAAAACAAGCTTTACTGGTCAGGTACGAAAAGAATTCTGAATCTTATAGAAAGAGTTTCCGAACTGCTAAGCTACTTCCAGGAGAAAACTATCACCAGTTTTCTGCCAGATTGGAAACATCTGACAAAATGGATTAGCTTAGGAAAATGTCAAGATATAAAAGAAATGGTCATGATGGAACAACTGAGAGAATCCATGCCTCAAGAAATGAGAAAATTTCTTAAGGAGCAGAGAGATTGGAAGATATTTTAACCATGGCTGAGAGATATCAAGCAGCTCAGTCAGAAGTATCAGGAAATAAGAAGAAGCAGCGTGAGAACTTCAAACCTCCACAAAACCATACCAACTATGAACACAGGGACAATTCCAACAAGAACAAACAGAACTGATTATAAAGACAAAAACCCTCTAGGATCAGATAAGAAACCTTCAAGAAAGGAAGGAAAGTGGTGTAAATCTTGCCAAATGAGTAACCAGAATACTGCGGAATGCAGACGGAAAAACCCTCCTCATCATGCTGCATGCCTTACAACATGGAACAAGGGAAGGAAGGACCTGGCAGATAGTCAGAAAGACCTCCATCATCCCCCTGTCTGTGAGGAAGTGACCTTGAATGGCACCCAAGTACTGTGCTTATATGATTCAGGCGTGGACTTTGACTCAGTAGTGTGCTTTTTCTGGTGAGTCCTGAACAGATAACCACAGAAACAGTGGAAATCAGAGGATCAGTCAAGGGAGCAGGAACCATGACACTGCCCATAACCCGAATCAACATAAGATCTCGCTATGTGGAAGGAGAGATCAAAGCAGCAGTGATGGACAACCCTATCTACCCATTAATACTGGGATGTAGATATGTCTTTCTAGGAGAACCTATAAGACTCATAGTGATGGCAACAGTCCAGACCAGGGCAAGCTCTAGGAAAAAGGATGACACTATCATCAATACTCATCCAGAAGAGATGAGAAAGGCTCAAACTGCTGACAGTACATTGAAGCATTGCTTTGGCAAATTACCTAAAAGCCATAACCCTCCAGAGAAAGGAGACTTATATATGAAAAATGGCCTACTATATAGAAAAGCTGGAACAGGACCTAAAGAAAATGGACAGCTTGTAGTGCCAAAATCATACAGGGAGCAGGTTATGAAGCTCGGACATGCTATACCCTTCAGTGGACATATAGGAATAGGGCCACTGGACAACGGATAGCCTGTCACTACTTTTGGCCAGTGATCACAGAGGACATAAAGAGGTATGTGAGATCCTGTCCAGAATGCCAAAGAGTAGCTCCTAAACATAGGACTACACCAGCAACACTGGGAGAAATGCCCCTTATGGGAACGCCCTTTGAACGTGTTGCCGTGGATATTGTTGGACCACTCACTAGGACCAAGAAGAGAAATGCATATATCTTAACCTTGGTTGATACTTGCTCTATGTGGGGAAAGGCAGTAGCAATGTCATCGATAGATTCGAATGATGTGGCAGAGGCAATATTAACAATTAGTTAATGATGGCCTGGAAACCTGAAGTTTCCAGTAGCGCGCAGGGAGAGGGGTAATATGTGGTGTCTGCCCATGCACACCACATGTTAGATTTATTGAGTTTGAGTTAGTGCTGATAAATGCGGCACTATTTGGAATATTGAAAATGTGTTTTCTTTTAAGTTCCAGTAAGAACCTACTACGAAGTGTTTACCTTCTGACAGGAGATGGTTTGTACAAGAGCACGAATACTCTTGAAATAGAATTAATATGTATTGAGGAAGTTAATAAATAAGGATTAATCGAGACGAACGAGTATGTATGCTACAAGGAATATAAGTTATTAAAGGATGTCGAGTTCGTTTCAAAAAAGAAGACTGTTTTAGGTCCTCATTGGTGAATGGGTCAGTTAAAGAACCTGCATGCATGTTGTGAAGTATGGAACAAAACTATAATCGTCCAGAGATTTCACCCTGGATGTAACGGGGTAACGAACATTATTATGAGCAACCTCCGGAGCAATCAAATATACATTAACAGAATCAACATATACTTCAACTGTGGACAGGGGTAGCAATTTACCTGAAATAATAATAAACGAACACATAATATATTCAAACAGCGCCCCACCACAGATATATGGTAATATGTGGTGTCTGCCCATGAACACCACATGTTAGATTTATTGAGTGTGCGTTAGTGCTGATAAATGCGGCACTATTTGAAATATTGAAAATGAGGCGCACCGGAAAATGACGTAGAAGATTGTTGTGATGTGTATGGCCAAGGTGGAGAAAAACCTTGAGCTTTGTGACAGCTGTGTTTTGGATGTGTTTTCTTTTAAGTTCCAGTAAAAACCTACTACGAAGTGTTTACCTTCTGACAGGAGATGGTTTGTACAAGAGCACGAATACTCTTGAAATAGAATTAATATGTATGGAGGAAGTTAATAAATAAGGATTAATCGGGACGAACGAGTATGTATGCTACAAGGAATATAAGTTATTAAAGGATGTCGAGTTCGTTTCAAAAAAGAAGACTGTTTTAGTTCCTCATTGGTGAATGGGTCAGTTAAAGAACCTGCATGTATGTTGTGAAGTATGAAACAAAACTATAATCGTCCAGAGATTTTACCCTGGATGTAACGGGGTAACGAGCATTATTATGAGCAACCGCCGGAGCAATCAAATATACATTAACAGAATAAACATATACTTCAACTGTGGACAGTGGTAGCAATTTACCTGAAATAATAATAAACGAACACATAATATATTCAAACAGCGCCCCACCACAAACAATATTCACCCGATTAGGTTTCCCACATCAAATATTGTCTGATAATGGTTCTCAGTTTAGGGGAAAGCTAACACAAGAAGTATTCAGAATATTTCAAGCTAGACATTATCACTGTAGCCCATACCACGCCCAAGGGAATGGTCAAGTAGAGCGGTTCAATGGCATGCTCATTTCAAACCTTAGAAAGTTGGCTAGTGAGAAACCTGAAACTTGGGACACCTACTTACACTCTTCACTATTTGCATATATGGAAGTCCCACATAACTCCACAGGATTGGCTCCAGCTACATTGTTGTTTGGACAGCCAATCAAAGGTCCACTGGAAGCATTGTTGCGGACATGGACTGATGAAAAAGCAGAAGAAACCGTGACTTCTTCATATCAATACGTCAACTAGTTGACATCTCAATTGAAAACAAGTTGGAAACTGGCCAATGATAACTTGAGACAGGCCAGGAGGAAGCAGGTTCCTTACTACAATAAAACAGCAAAAGATAGGGAACTTGAGATGGGAGAAAAAGTTCTGTTACTTTTGCCCAGCAGCAATAATAAATTGCAAATTGGATGGCAGGGTCCCTACGTCAAATTGGAAAAACTTTCCAGGACCAATTATAAGATTGACAAGAAAGGAAAGGAGAAGGTGTATCATGTCAACCTTCTTAAAAAGTATTATGAAAGGGAAGCATCAGAAGTTGCACATATCATGACCATGGCCATTGCAACAGAAATGCAAGATGAACCAATTTCCTCCATGGAATTCCCCCTAACTACTACAGAAAGTTATGCTCAGGTTAATGTGAGTGAACATTTAACTCTTGAGCAGAGGAAACAGGTTCAGGAGGTGTTAGAAGTCCATGCTGATGTACTCACAGATAAGCCGGGGTGTACTAATCTGTTAGAGTATGACATGATGATTACTGACCCTACTCCAGTTTGTATGCGGACATACCCTATACCTTATGCGAAAGGCCAGGCACTCAAGGATGAGATTGACTATCTCTTAAAAAAGTAAATTATTTCAAAGTCTGAATCTCCCTACAGCTCAAGTGTTGTGCTATTAAGTAAACCTAGTGGTGAACACAAGTTATGCATTGACTATAGGAAACTAAATGTTATCACTGAATCTCAGGTAGACCCATTACCTGACACCAATCAGTTGTTTGCTACATTGAGTAAGGCTCGGTATTTTTCAAAAGTAGATCTGAGCAAGGGATACTACGAACTCCAGTGAAACCAGAAGTTATGAAACTGTTAGCCTTTAGTACACCGGATAGACATTACGAGTTTAATGTACTCCCATTTGGTTTAAAGAATGCTCCAAGTATCTTCTCCAGAATGATGAGGAAATTGTTGAAACCTTTACAAAATCCTCATATCACAAACTTCATGGATGATATTCTGATTGCTACCACTACATTCGAGGAGCACATAGTATCGCTCTCCGTGTTGTTAAATAGACTGAGAGAAACGGGATTGACAGCACATCCAACTAAGTGTCATATTGGATGTGAGAAAGTGGAATTTTTAGGTGCACACTATCTCTACAGGGCAAATGTCTCCTGACCCAAAGAATGTAGAGAAAATGAGAAAAGCACCAAGACCACAAACTAAGAAGGATGTAAGATCCTTTGTGTCACTGTGCGGTTTCTATCAGAAATATATACCCCATTTTAACTCATTATGTGCGCCATTAACCGACTTAACCAAAAAAGGTCAGCCGGATATAATACAATGGACCGCGGAGTGTGAACAGGCTTATACAGAGTTGAAAAATAAGCTGACAAATAAACCTATCCTTGCCCTTCCCGATCTCACACTAGAATTCGTACAAAGAACGGATGCTAGCAATGTAGGCATCGGGGCAACATTACTACAGCGGGCAGACACACCCCCACATATGCTTTTGTCAGTAGAAAGTTAAATACAGCTGAAAGAAACTATTCTACAGTTGAACGTGAATGCCTCGCTTTGATCTGGTCGATCAACAAATTCGCCCCTTTTCTTTACGGGAAACACTTCATTGTGGAAAGCGATCACCAGACTTTGATGTTTTTAGCGGTGTCTAAAAAATTAAATTCACGACTTTTAAGGTGGAGTTTACTGTTATCTCCATATTCGTTCAATGTGAGATACATTCCAGGACGGGACAATCTTGGACCCGATTTTTTAAGTCGTCGTCCTATCAAAGGAGATATAGAGAGACAGAAAAGTAAGGAGAAACTGCAGCATGTGTTACCAAAAAGTTAACCGTGCATGCACTGTTTTAAAGAAGAGGGCGCTGTAGCGAGATTTTGTACCACTTGCTTCGTTTGTGGAAAAATGTGTAACATGACACACACACCCAAATCCAGAAGCCAGAGTGAGAAACTAGAAGACAGCATCTGCAAGAAAAGTTCTTTTTTTCCACGCTGCATGCAATACAGATTAACTGTAACCAATACAGCCTCACCGGGTGCTTATTAATCCAAAGAGGGTTTTTATGATCAAGTTTTATGATCATTGCTGTTTGAGTTTAAACTAAAGACTTGAGGACCGTTGATCCTGCTAACTGAAGCCTAGAGGTCAACCAATCTTCAACACCTTAGTCCCTCGTAGTTATAGGGCGGGCTGAAGGAAAGTATTCCTGGTCAGTGTGTCTCAGGAACCTCGAACAAACACAAGATGAGTTTTTCTGTGTTAAATTCAACAAATCCTGTGAGCAGTTTCTAAAACGAATGTCGATGATGAGAACAGTTAAATACTAGATAGCACTATATATCAAATATACTGTGACAGACTGTTCTAAATTCATTGGAAGATTCATCCAAGATTTTTACTATTATTATTTATTTTCATTTGTAATTATAAATAATCATACATTTTACCATCTTCCAATACCATGTCTCATTACAAGAATATATAGATGTATAATAAATTATGAAATTGTACTCATTTGACTTGATAAATTTTTAACTGTTAAATTTTGAGTTACTTTTTCTAATTTAATTATATTATCACACAGGGTTACTGTAGCGAAAGTGGCACCGTATACTTCTGAAGCCTAAATCTATTGTCCAGCTCAGGGTATTCACAGCCGTAACTCAATTGTGATACCAGTGTACTTCTCAGGCACTGGAACTTCATACTTTCTGGAGAGAGATTCTACTTCTTCTCTACCACTATCATCACACTAGGAAAAACCTTTCGCTACACCCACCCACCTACATCTTTCCACGCGTTCTCTTGAATATATTTCTGTTCTGTTCTTTCTCATTAGCGCTTTGACAGTTAAATCAGCTAATGCGTACAGGCCTGAATTATTGTTTGCAATATTGTGCGATAGATTTATTAGAAAAGCGTCACAGTATTTGCACCTTTAGTGAGCAAGCCATAAAGTGTGCAGCTGTTCGCTGCAGTAGGCTTTTTTTACTCATCCTGCAACTGTTATCTCTTACCCCACCCCGCCCCATTTCTTCGCGATCTATCTTTCTCTCTCCCCCCCCCCCACCCCACCAGCCATCATCACTCGAAAGGACAATGGGGAAGGGGGATTCTTTTGTTTCAGGTTCAGATTTGTTAAGAGTTTGGGTCGAGCAGGATAAAGAAAAGATCGCTCGTATGCATTGATGTGAAGTAAAATTTTGTTGGGTTTTAAAAAAAAATTTAATTATAATAACTTCACGCTTACTGGTTTATCTCAATTTTCAGCTTCTCAGTTTCTTTAATGTTCGACCTTGCTCTCAATTTCTTTAATTTTCGACCTCGCTCTCAATTCAGTTCCTGTGTGGTATATCTTAAATGTTATGTTCTTTTGCCCCGTTTACGTATGGCGCTCGTTGTACACTTCACACGCCGGGCGTTAGCGAGTAAAATCTGCTGTTTGCAACATCGTTGAAGATGTGATAAAAACCTGAAAACTATGATTCCATAACCTATAGTCATTGTAAAGTAGGCAAGCAGACAGGTTGATGTTAATGCGTTTAAAGTTCGATGATTGTACTCGTATCAGTGCTGCATAAAACGAATTCCCAACTTAGCCCCTAGAGCAGGAGTCGGCAGCTCAGGAGCATTTGGGATCTACTTCAGTAGCACTGAGCCATCTAAAGATCTACCTGATATATATGTGTGTGTGATTTTTAAAGGGGGAAGGGAATGATTGCAAAGAAAAGATCGCGTTCCCTTCTCATATAATTCACTAATATATTTTAGTAGCCAGCTCGAGGGTTTTCATTGGGAGTGTGGAAAAAGTACCTTTGATCCGGGGGACAAAGCGATTTTAGATGCCAACGGGAGAGGTCTGGTCCGAGATCTCCCTGGTTATAAAAGTATTTTTATTTCGCCGTTGCCTAAAGATCTACCAAATCATTTACTAGGATCTACCGCTAGATCGGGATCGACTGGTTGCCGACTCCTGCCTTAGAGGGTACGAGAAGATTACCAAGGGTAGAAGAGTTAATGGTATGTCTCATATCAAAGTCTGCCGTAGGGAAGTGACGTGTTTGAGACTTCACCATGCTAGATCCGGCTTTTTGTGAGGTAGGGTGATCAGTTCCATTCCTTGCTACCTTTGACTTCTGCAACTCAAGAACAGAGCCATATACACATTTACAGCTGCACAGACTGGAGCATATCATGACACTTCAGAGTTTCGATCCCGTGACCCAGTAACTGTGCACCGGGAGGAAAGCACTCATCTAACCGCTAAGCCAGTGGTACCCTGCAAGTTGTACCGGGGAATATTTGATAGATAAGTGTATTATCCTACTGGAATATTCCAGAAGTAGTACAGATAAAAGTTGTTGATTAAAGAGAGAATATGGAGTCATGTTTTCAATCATATCCATAGCAAACAACAAAACTAGATGCTGAACAAGATATACGGGTGTATCTCTAAAAAAACTCCGCCTTGGCCGATCCCAAGCATTGCTGAAAAAAGAGGAGGGCGGCCTACATGGGGGCCGTAAGGAGGCAGCCCCTCCACCATGCAAAGGCACAACAGGCCAATCACCTGTTTGCTTTAAATCATGGTTACGCGAACTACAAGAGAGAAAACCGGACTGATTCTAAAGGCAATGAACTACGACTTATGGAACTTGGAACACAAGATGTATAAATAGGAAAGAAGAGTAGCTGGTGGTAGAGATGAGGAAAACAAAACTAGAAATCCTTGCTGTGAGAGTGCCATAGTCATCTCGCCTGTTTCTCCACCACCATTTTGTCGTTATGTGGCAGCCATTTTTGTTTACATCTAAAAATAGCTACCTTAGTAATGCCGATACGGATAGCAGCCAATCAGAGAAGAGAAGCGTCAGGCTATCGTGTCAGTTCAAATTCTTTATTCATTCTGATCGCCCGTCGCAGAGAGAGGACAACCTATTGAGAAATACTGAAGTCTAGTTTAATGCAAGAACACGCCTAGGACTTGTAAGTAAATATATTATTCTCCAACATTCTAAAGTCTTGGTAGTGTTAGAAAGGATATTAGGTTTACCATCTTTGTGCCGTATTATTTGAAATGAGTATATACTTAATTCTGTGGTATTTATTTCGCGTGCGGTTGATGTTAGATCTAAATCTATTCGGACAAAGGAAATATAACACGTGCGGTACTAGAACTGGCATATTCAATTATTACATTTGTGTAAATGAAATTTAATGGTTAAGTATTTCCATATGGTTTGGGGTTAAGGAAACCTTCTATGATCTTATGTAAATCCGACACGTAGTCGGTTTGAATAATATTTAATTGTGGAGCGATTTAGATTGTAATATTTATTAACTACGGTGCTGATGCCGAAAATAGTTTATTTTAGTGTGTAGAGTGCTGCGATTCATTAACATGTTACAGCTTACTAGAATAAGTCTTGTGCTTTTTCAGTAATGTTAGACTGATAATGTGGTGTAAGTATTAGTAAGATCGGCTATAGCTAATTGGTGTTAGCTTTCTTTGTTTCATAGTCCTTTACACAGTGTAAAATCTCTATTGGTTATCTGTACCGCTTTAAATAGCTTTGCTAAGCCATTATTTCTTTAATATTATAATGTAATGTTACTATAGAAGGTACAACCACGCAGCTTAGCTGGGTTGTTAGCGAGGCAGTATTCGTTCTCGCAAGATGGCGTAACCATAGAGCGCGTGGTATGAATGGGTACCTGTAGCTGATTGATCATGGCTGACTGTGGTGGGCGCATCTTTTCTGAATGGTAAGTGTTATTATTTATGCTATTGATTTTCACTTAGACATTGTTTTTATATATTGTTTTTCAGAAAGTCTACGAACACTGTCTGGGTGTTCGGTAATATTAAATGTTGATTTGTATAAGGCTTTGTGTTGCTTGAATTGCTAAGTCTGCTGCTGAGAGGGTTGCAAGCAACCAATAATTGCAACCCCTGTCAAATGATCCTTAATAAATTTTCTTAGTGCATGGGTCTTGGGTGTGGACACCTAGCCCCTGTCACATTGCTATAACGGAAACAAAGAAAAAGGGACAAGGAGTCATGGATCTCGATGGCAACACGCATGCTCTACAGTGGTGTACCGACATCTGAAAGAGCTAAAGGGAGCGTGGGTTGTGTCGTAGATTTGCGAAAGGTGAATTAAGACTTAGATTGGTCCCTTCTGAATAGAAATAGAACAGGTGATAGCTCAGTGGGAGATAATAATAGAAATAGATTTTCACGAGTGAGATGGTGGAAAATAATAGAGTATGTCCCTGACACTCGAGAAGCTTCTCTCGGTCAGCCTATCTCTACAACAGATCTAGATTAGTCAGACAGTCTATTAGAATATATATATTAATATATATATATATATATATATATATATATATATATATATATATATATATATATATATATATATATATATATATATATATACCACTCACATACACACACACACACACATAGGTGACGACAGTTAGACGCACAGACGTGAAAACTATAACAATGGAATATAGATATTTTGGAACGAGCTGACCGACACACGTGAATAAAGTTTAAGTAAATTTTATTTATCATAAGAAAATTTACCACAACACATAAATTGGAATATCAAGCACATACAAATACACATAAGTTAATGAATTACAAAAAGAATAATAGACCCATAGGTGTAATCCGTTCCCCCTCTGTTTAGCCCACTGTTCCGTTAGAAGAAAAGTTATAGCCCCAAAGAGTCACAGATTTATACGCTATTGTCTAAGATTTCCCTCTAAAGTTAAGAACAGAGTTGATACCTTAATCTATTCTAAGAGGAAAATAGTATTAGCAACAAACTTGCATAAAGAAATTACAAAGTGGGTGCATGTTAAGAATCTTTCCTTTGTCTTCTGTATGTTGTCTAGGGATTACTAATTTTGTAGAAATATAGTCACCAAAACTCTGGCCACAACCTTTATTGGTATTCGTTCTGCTTTGTATTCAGATTCGTGTTATCGAACTAACTGTCAGAAAGTGTTAGTTGTTTATATGAATTCAAACTGATAGTTCAAACTTATGAATCAGTCCTCAACGAATGTTGTTTTATACGACTTTCAATTTTATTTAACATATAAACTTGCATGAGCGACACATTGCTCTAATAAAGTCTGACATCCTCAATTAAATATCGATTCTTGCCTTCCATATATTTTTTTTTTATACACGAGTCCACACATCTGAAAATTCTTCATACTATCAAGACTTAATCTCTTCGTGCTTGCATAGCATGTTCCATAATTTCCTCCGTTTATTTTATTCTTAGGAGTTCATCTTTATATTTTGGCTTCCTTTCATATCCATATTATTTCAATTCCGTGCCTTCTTGCACATTTTCCTTTAGTCGGCAATCAAATATATTTTCGTGGATATTCATATCCCTGCTTAACGGTTATATTAACCTTGACCTGTGGTCAAATATCTCCTTTGGCAAATTGAGATTAAATCTTACCCGAACTTTGACACATCCAAATAAGATGGGTTTGTCCCATAATGAATTCACAGCACACTTGATTTCTACATCGAAATCTGAATCATATAGACCTTTCAAGTAGACTCCGCTACACTTTGATAAGTGGACTACGCCACTCAAGCCGACACTGTCCATACGGGTCCAAGCCCACAAGTAGAATGCATACTATGTCATGCCTCGTAACCGTGTGTAGTTACATTCCAGCATCATAGTTATTCTGTGTTCTGGTGAGGCACATCTTGGTGCAGAGCGATCTCACCCAACCCTTTTTCAAATCGCTTTGCCCCATGATGCGCTCTCAACAGTGCATGAATATAAAAATGAAAGAATCACTCATTCTGCTTTCTCTCTGTTTATTCAGCAGGGGCCCCTGACATACTTTCTTACCTACAATCTTGATGGGTTTCGCCCTCTGGCGCAAACTTTAGGACACACACACACACACCGTAAATCTGTATTCTTTTTGATAAAGCGAATCCCAGCTCTGCAGATACAGGTTTCATCCAATGTTCCGGGTAGCGTTCATTTTATAACTATATTTCCAGATTACTGTTAATGTCACTTGAATCAGTTCAGGTAAGAAATTTTAAACGGGCTCACAGTGTCAGAATCACGAGGTTTCCAGTACTTAGGAAATGACAGGTTGATAACTTCTCTCAATATAAAATTTTTGGTCACACCACAATTAGTCAAAACGTCGGAAAGTGTTACTGTTTGTAATATTTCGCCACAGGGGCTGACTGTACATGAGAGTTAAGAAAGAAATATCATCTGGCTCGATAGGCACAGTGACAGCATTTAGTCTTAATGTTAAGTTAGGTGGGTACTCTGTCTCTTTTCTGGATGCCAACACAATGCCAGACTGGTTTTAACTTGGAAACCCACGTAATTAAGTCTTAAAATGTTTCTTCTATGATTAATCTCATCTGTACTGAAACCGCTGGTGGAGATTGGGCTTTACCCAAAAATACTGTATAAAGAAAAAGAACATATAGAATACTGAATCATAATACAGCGTGTCCGGCAGAATCACTACCAATAACAAATGTCAATATTTCCTCATCTATGTAAGTTAGAATTATTTTTTTGTGTTTACCTCGTATAGAAACCATCACATTTTTAGGAGCAGTGAGATAATTGATAAATTGTCCGATAATGTGCAGATAACGCATACGTAATGCACAGCTGCGGAATGTGATGAGCGTGTAGTGAAAATGGCGGAGTTCACGGTGCAGCAGAAAGTGCAATGCTGTTATTGGCTTGCGGAATTAAAGTTTCCCATTGTTGTGCAAAGGAGATTCAGGCAGGAATATGGACAGAAACCTCCAGAGCGACATACCATAGCGAAATGGCATAAGCAACTGTTGGAAACAGGTTCTTTGTTGAGAAAGAAGGGAAACGGCAATGAAGCGTTGTCTCCAGATAGAGTTGAAGCAGTTAGCGAAGCTTTTCAACGTAGCCCGCGGAAATCCATTCGACGGGCAAGTGAAGAATTGGGTATTCCAAAATCTACTGTTCACGACATTGTGCAAAAAAGATTGCAGCTTAGAGCCTACAAGATCCAGCTAGTGCAGAAGTTACAGCCAAATGATAAACCCAGACGGGCCGAGTTCGCAAATGCAGTGCTATGTCACCTCGATGATGACAATGAATTTCTCAATCGTGTGGTATTCTCCGATGAAGCGACCTTTCACACTTGTGGCAAAGTTCACCGGCATAATTGTAGGATATGGGTATATGAAAACCCACATGTCGTAATGGAGCATGAGCGACACAGCCCTAAACTTAACGTGTGGTGTGCCTTAACCTCGAATTATGTGATCAGGCCATTTTTCTTCGCCGAAGCCACAGTCAGAGGAGCAACATACCTAAACATGCTGCAAAATGTTGCAGTTCCTAGGATACCAGAAGGATTCTTATTCCAGCAAGATGGAGCACCTCCACACTATGCCAATGAAGTAAGAAACTACCTTCATCAACAATTTCCAGACAGATGGATTGGAAGATTAGGTCCCATTGATTGGCCACCAAGGTCACCAGATTTGACCCCCTTAGATTTCTTTCTATGGGGATACGTAAAAGGCTTTGTCTATCAAACTCCGGTGCAGGGACTGGATAATCTTCGGCAGCAAATAATTGACGCTAGTGCATCCGTCACACCTCAGATACTGCAAAACACGTGAAGAGAGATAGAATACTGTCTTGACATTCTTCGAGCCACTAAAGGCGCTCATGTGGAGATCTACTGAAACTTGGTGGAGATCTACTGAAACTTGGTGAGTTGCTACTGAAACTTAATGAGTTTGCCTAACAGAAAATCAAAATCTGGTCGGTCTGCTATTATTAGTATAAGAAATATTGACATTTGTTATTGGTAGTGATTCTGCCGGACACACTGTATTGTACACACATCCAATTTCTATCTCGCGTAAGTATCATATATACTACTCGTCAAAAGTCAAGGGCCACCCTATTATTTTCAATACACTTTTATATAAGCGCATAGAATGATTAAATGAAGGAAGTTTTTAGTAAAAATGGGTGCAATATTTTCCTCTGACAGTCCTCTGTGCACGTTAAGCATAAAAACAACTCACCGGCAACCATGGTGATCACGTGCAATTTGGTTTGCTGACCATAAATTCACATTTTAAATCTGTTTTCTCAAACTTCCGTACAACCAAACAGGTGAAGTAATCGTGCTGATTGACATTCCACGTGCAACGGGAACTTTTCGTGAACAGAGTTCACTCTTAATTTGGTTTACAATCAGCAGACTTAGGGTAGTTTCATCACTTGCAAAAACCATGCCACCGAGAAGAAGTCTTGACACCTTAGAAAGAATGAGGACTATAGCGTGGGTTGAAAGTGGTTTATCTGTCCGTGAGGTTGCTAGACGGCTTGCAGTGTCACACTCTACTATCCAAAGAATGTTGGAGAGATTTCAGGCCACAGGAAGTGTGGAGGATCGCCACCGGCCAGATGCACCAATAGACATGATGATCGGTACGTCTTGTTGTCAGTCCTGCGCCATCGAACAGTGACTTGTTCCACTCTAAGATGTCAGCTGAGACAAACTAAACGTTAATGTCAGTCAAAGCACCATTCGCAGACGTTTACGTGAATTTGGACTGGCTGCTCGACGTCCTGCAGTCAGAATCCCTCTTACTCCTGCTCATCGCAGAGCCCATGTTGCTTGGTGTCGCGAGCACATCCGATGGACAAGGCAACAATGGAGTCAAGTTCTCTTCACTGATGAATCTCGCTTCACTGTGTCATTCAATGATGGCAAGATTCGAGTTTGGAGACGACCAGGAGAGCGATTTACTAATGACACAATTCGAGAGGTGGATCGTTATGGTAGGGGTTCTGTCGTGGTCTGGGGTGGCTTCTACAGACACGGCAGGATCCCACTCTACATCATCCAAGGCAACTTGACAGGCCCAAGATACCAGAACGAAATCTTGAGACCAATTTTTCAGCCTGCTCTGGAGGCCATAGGTGGTAATGCCATCCTCCAAGATGATAACGCTCGACCCCATCGAGCTCGTGTGGTGAATGAGTTTATTCAGCAACATGGGATCATCAGGATGGCGTGGTCAGCTCATTCACCTGACCTTTCTCCGATTGAGCACCTCTGGGATGTCCTTGGTCGAAGATTGTCGACAAATCACCTCCTGCCAATGGATGTTGCACAGCTGACTGCATTTCTGCTTCAGGAATGGCAAACTGTTCCTCAGGATACTCTTCGGACCCTTGTGGACTCGATGCGTCTACGCTGCCTTGAATGCCTTGCTGCAAACGGTGGTCATACCCGATTTTGAAATGTCTATTTGTCCAATATCTATTGTGTGACTTTTGAAAAGGTGGGTGACACACTTCTCAGCTTCATTGCGTTTGAATGTGTGTTTCCATTTCTTTACGTGACATGTCAATTTGGTATTCAATAAATGCCGTTTTGACTGATACAAATTACGTTTATATCAGATTTGTTTTATGGTTTCAACCAAGGTTTTTCTACGTGGCCCTTGACTTTTGACGAGTAGTTATATTATATTCACTTCGGTTATTTAACTTAAATCAGAAACTATAAGCTTAGAGCTTGTCTCATCGTTTAAACTCCCGTGAAATAAAATTCTAGTCATTAAAAAAAAATCAATCATCATGAATTAGAAATAGTCAAATACGTACATATTTCGTCAATACTCAATGGTGAATCAGCACATTTACTAGTTAGTTTAAATATTCTCTGCCTGGTTATTAGCCGTTTAATTAAATTTATTAATAGCTGAATGAGTTTTAGCTACTGCCAACACCCGTGTCAATACCTTGTCGAGGTATGGCGGCTTGCGTACCCTGATTACCCACAGAGCTATGCCAGCGAAAGTTTTACTCCTGGAAGGTTCTACCAAGCTGGACAGGTTTGCGCGGGCAGGGTTCAGACGAAAGCAGACACCCTGGTCCTCCAGGTTGGGGGTTTTAGCACAGGGCTGACACCCCTGTCTATGTAAAAAAAAAAATTGAAGTTACGGAAACGATAACAAATAAACAAACTTTGCTGCGGGACGGACATCCGGAGTCTGAGGCTCGTATGACTGTCAGTGGTGAAAGCCGAAAGGAAGCCACTGACACGAGAACGGACGTCCTGACCGCAAAACATGATACAAGAATAGGATTGTGGAATGTCAGGACAATGAATGAGACGGGTAAACTAAAACAGGTCACGGCAGAAATGAGAAACTATAGGTTACACATCCTAGGGATAAGCGAGAGCAGATGGACAGGGGCAGGAAAAGTTAAAACAGCAACAGGAGAAACAGTACTTTACTCTGGAAGAGAGGATGGACAGCACAACGAAGGCGTAGCCATTATTTTACAGAAAGGAATAGAATGGACATTACTGGAATGGAAACCCATCAACAACAGACTGATAAGATTAAGATTGAGATGTAGATTCACCAATACTACAATAATACAATGCTACGCACCAACGAATGACAGCGATGAAGAGGCCAAGGATGAATTCTATCAACAACTGCAGAAAGAAATGGAAGACACTCTAGATATGATCTTATTATAGTAATGGGAGACCTCAATGCGAAAGTTGTTACACACAATACATATAATGAAAGAGTAATGGGGAAATGCGGCAACAGAACAGCAAACGAAAATGGGGATAAATTAATAAATTTCTGTAGTATTAACAACCTGGTCATTGGAGGAACACTTTTCCCACATAAAGAAATTCACAAACTAACATGGGAATCACCAAATGGTCGGGACAGAAACCAGATAGACAACATCATGATTAACGGTAAATTGGACATGCATTACAAGATGTGAAGGTAAGAAGAGGTGCAGATGTGGGAAGTGATCACCATTTAGTAGTAGCAAAACTGAAAGTGAAACTAAGAAGGGCTGGACCAATTGTAACTACACAGAAAAGGTTTGACATCAGCAAATTGAAGGACCCCCTTATCAGAAAAGCTTTTGCAGCTGACATAAAGAAACGATATCAATTTGCCAAAAGTCAGGAAAAGACATTGACAGATATAGACCAGAAATTCAACACCATTTCAACAATATATAAGGAAAGCAGCAAATCATGCTTGGGATTCCAGGAAAGGAAGAAGCAAGACTGGATAACACCAGAAACATTAAACACCATAACACTGAGAAAGGAAATGAAAAGAAAGAAAACAGAAGCGAAGTCCCCCAGGTTAAAGCAACTATATAGCGAACAGTACAGTCAGCTGGACAAGGAAGTTAAACGCCAAACCCGAGCCAACAAAAGGAATTTCCTAGACGATCTTGCAAGACAGGCAGAAGAGGCAGCACTGAGAAATGAACAAAGCACAGTATACAAAATAACTAAATTCATCAGCGGAAAACGAGGTGCAAACAATATTACATTAGTAAGAGATAAGCAAGGAAATCTCATCGCGACAGCAGAGGGACAGGAAACAAGATGGGCAGAGCACTTCAGAGAAACTCTGAACAAGGAACCACCAGAGACACAAATGAATGTTCCTGAGGCTGAAAACGATCTAAATGTAAATACAGACATTCCACGAAAAGAAGAAATCATCACAGCAATCAAAGGGTTAAAGAACGGAAAAGCTCCTGGCCATGATAATTTAAATGCAGAGCTATTTAAGACAGACCCTGAGCTAGCAGCAGAACTATTAGAACCACTATTTGCACAAGTCTGGAAAACGATGACAACACCATCACAGTGGAACAAAGGAATAATTGTCAAATTGCACAAGAAGGGAGATCTTGCAGACTGCAATAATTGGAGAGGAATCACTCTTCTCTCAGTTCCCAGTAAAATACTAGGCAGGATAATTATACAAAGAATTTCAAAAGCAGTGGACCACAAACTGAGGAAAGAACAAGCAGGATTTAGAAAGAACAGAAGATGTGTAGATCATATATTCACTCTCAGGAACATTATAGAGCAGTGCTCAGAATGGCAAAGACAGCTGTACATTAACTTCGTTGATTTTGAAAAGGCTGTTGACAGCATACATAGGGACAGTTTATGGAAAATACTGAGGGCTTATGGAATTCCAAGCTGCATAGTGTCAATCATAAAAAGCCTCTATGCCAACTTTACGTGTAGTGTTGGGCAGAGCAACCTAACCTTTGAGGTGAAGACAGGAGTACGACAAGGATGCTCCTTATCAACCACTTTATTTTTAACAGTCATAGACTGGGTGATGCGCCAGACAACAGAGGGCAATCCAAGAGGAATAAGATGGACTACATTTTCTACTTTGGAAGATCTGAAATATGCAGATGACATTGCACTACTAGCACATTCACATCAACCCATCCAGGAAAAAACGAATAGACTTAATAAGTTTAGCCAGCAGTTGGGCTTGAACATCAATTTAAAGAAGTCAGAGGTCATGACGCTCAATGTGAGCAACCCTGAGCCCATATCAGTAAGGAATCAGCAACTGGTACAGACAGACACCTTCACATACCTCGGATGCATAGTAACACCAGACGGCGGGGCAGGCAAAGACATCAACATCAGAATGAATAAGGCAAGAACAGCCTTTTTTAGCCTAAACAACATCTGGAAGTCCTCTCAATACAGCACAAGCACAAAATTAAGATTATATCAGAGCTGTGTGCTTTCTGTGCTTCTCTATGGTGCAAAATGCTGGAGAGTTACAGAGAAGGAAATGTCGAAATTGTCCTCTTTTCACACAACATGCTGTTATATGTTGTTTTATTTAGGTGACCACAAGACTTGACCACCACTGTTATTATAATGGTATTTCTCCACTGTTAAATCCTGATTACTGAACAGTTAATGTGACTGTTGAATCTTGTTGTTACATCTGGTAACAGTAATGATGTTGTGTGTATTGTCTAAACAGTACATACACGTAAGAGTCATTGATCGTTGGAAAACCTGGTGACGTTTTCTAAAACACTTTAATTACGCCACGACACGACCACAATGACATCGACGAAATATAGTTACATTGAATCAAATAGCATCAGGTAAGGGCTACCAATATTCACCTTACATATCAACTACAAGCATATACAACTCCTGGCCTCGGAGTATCTCCAATAACTCTAATAAATGTTCATGGATCCTCCAGTAATAATATATATATATGATCATCAGCGCTATCTCTTCCTGTAGCTTGCAAACACCGCAGTGCTACTATATATGTTCTTGGATCCCTCCAATAGTAATATATGGAATCGTCAGCGCTCCCCCTTCCTGTAGCCTGCAAACATCGCAGTGCTACTAATATATATATTCATGGATCCTCTAAGCAATAATACGTATGGCCTCCTGTAGTCTGCAAGCATCGCAGTGCTACCAATACATATTCATGGATCCTCTAAGCAATAATACGTATGGCCTCAAAGAGCAACTGCTGGCATAGCAGTGCAAAGAATATATGTCCATGGATCCTTCTAACAATAATACGTATGGCCTCAAAGAGCAACTGCTGGCATAGCAGTGCAAAGAAACTATATGTCCATGGATCCTTCAATAATAATACGTATGACTGGCCTGTACACACCAAGGCCTATAACACATCTCTTTAAATAATGTACATCTTATCCTATCTTATCTTAACTTATCTGCAGATAATCACTTATGACTCTAATGGATAATCACACGTAGATCCATTAGCCATAACAACTGTACCAAAAATCACAGGTACACCTCGAAAAAACATGGCTACAACATCTTCCCCGTTCACCCGCTGGGGACTCAATCTCCTCCAAAAATTCCTTACCCAGAACACCTCAGCCAATCACTCATGCCCAAGGCAAGCTCAGCGAATATCGCTCACCTCACAAACAGGTTAAACAAATTCATCTCACACGGTAACTCAGCCGCTGTGAAACGACCTGAATCTCGAAGATTCTAATATAATATGTTCGTATATTTTTAAATAAATTAACCAAGCGGACCAAACCGCTGTCCAAGCGGGACAACCAAAATCCGGCTTGTTTGTTCTAGACTTCTAACAATTAATTCCCTTGGACTGGAAGTAAGGAAAACAGCCTGCAACACATGCCTAAGAAAAATTCACCGAATCTTTTGGCCGAATACCATCACCAACCAAGATCTGCTTACTCGGAGCAAGCAAGAAGACATGCACACCATCATAGCTGGCAGACGCTGGAGCTGGGTTGGCCATGTTCTCAGAAGAGACCCCGATGCCATAACAAGAACAGCTATGCTTTGGACCCCTGAAGGAAAACGAAAGAGAGGCCGACCAAAAACAACCTGGCGGAGGACTGTGGAGGCTGAGATGCAAAGAATGAACCAGAGTTGGGGCACTGTACGAAGGATGGCCGCCGACCGAGAAAAGTGGAATCAATTTGTTGTTGCCCTACAAGACGCCACTAGGCGTGATGGCCATTGACTGCTGTTGTGTGAAAAGAGGACAATTTCGACATTTCCTTCTCTGTAACTCTCCAGCATTCTGCACCATAGAGAAGCACAGAAAGCACACAGCTCTGATATAATCTTAATTTTGTGCTTGTGCTGTATTGAGAGGACTTCCAGATGTTGTTTAGGCTAAAAAAGGCTGTTCTTGCCTTATTCATTCTGATGTTGATGTCTTTGCCTGTCCCGCCGTCTGGTGTTACTATGCATCCTAGGTACGTGAAAGTGTCTGTCTGTACCAGTTGCTGATTCCTTACTGATATGGGCTCAGGGTTGCTCACATTAAGCGTCATGACCTCTGACTTCCTTAAATTGATGTTCAAGCCCACCTGCTGGCTAAACTGATTAAGTCTATCCGTTTTTTCTTGGATGTGTGGAAGTGAATGTGCTAGTAGTGCAATGTCATCTGCATATTCCAGATCTTCTAATGTAGAAAATGTAGTCCATCCTATTCCTCTTGGACTGCCCTCTGTTGTCTGTCGCATCGCCCAGTCTATGACTGTTAAAAAAAGAGTGGTTGATAAGGAGCATCCCTGTCATACTCCTGTCTTCACCTCAAAGGTTAGGTTGCTCTGCCCAACACTACACGTAAAGTTGGCATAGAGGCTTTTTATGATTGACACTATGCAGCTTGGAATTCCATAAGCCCTCAGTATTTTCCATAAACTGTCCCTATGTGTGCTGTCAAAAGCCTTTTCAAAAAGACTAAAGAATAGATATCTGAAATTTATTAATCATAAATCTCTGCCACAGGTTGCATTGTGGCCAAAAACCAAAAAGATAGTATCAAGGGATGGAACTTTGTCTCGGAGCGCATTATGTATGTAAAACTAAAAGAAGGAGAAACCATAGTCAACCTGGTAATAGTGTATGGGCTAAATGAAGATGAGAGAGCAGAAGTCAAGGAGGTATTCTTCGAGCTGCTTCAAAGGACAGTGGATGACTGCCTAGATGAAATTATCATGCTCAGAGATTTGAATGCCCGAGTTGGAAATTACCATGCTAGATGAGGTGGAGTTATGATACTCTCAGTGACAATGGAAAGCGACTCCTTAGATTCTGCAGTGAGCAGAATCTGATCATTACAAACACAAAGTTCCCCCATATGCGCATACATCCATAAACTAGATGTGAACCAACAAAGAATGAGAAGTCAGTGATCGACTATGCCATTGTTAGGAGGAACTCATTCAAATATGTCCAGGATGCTAGAGCCTATAGGGGGCCAGAGATTGGAAGTGATCACTACCTGCTTACAATCAAAAGAAAAACTGAAAGAGTTGCTCAACCTAGGAACTGCCCAACATCACGCAAGAAACCAAGAAAACGGGAGAAATGAGCCTTAAGACCTACAATCTGAGAGAGCTAGAAATTAAGACCAGATATCAGGGGCTTATTGCTACAGCGGTGAGAAACACAGAAGAACAACCTGATGACTTGGAAACCCTCTGGTTTAAATTCAAGGACATCATAAAGACAGCTGCTGCAGAAGCATGTGGTGAAGTCCGACTTGGGAACAAGAGAAAGAGGACACCGTAGAGATTTAATAGTTACTTCACAGCGTGCTGGAGGAGAGTAAAGACAGACTTATTTACGACAAATCGTGTCTCTCAATCTTCTCTTTCACTCTCCTGGTCAAACAATTATTTGCCAGTTTTCCAGACTCGCATCTGCGCGCTCACCGATTTGGTGTTTTCAAACACACACACACGACGTTGATACAAACTATATTAAACGAATAGGGGAAATGTTGGGCTTTGGGTATATCCAACACACAGAACTAAATGAGTTTAGGTGATTTTATTCACTTTAAACATCAATCACTAAAAATATCAGATATTACATAAATTATCATAAGTACACAAATGCAAATAACAAATTTGGGAGGGGTGAAGAAGATTGGTATCGACTAAGCCCTTCCCGCTTATTAGACAAAGACAAACCCAGTCCAGAGATAGATAATATCAGGAACACGGGTACGTTAACCTAACAGTAAAGTTAATTACTCTGAAAGAGGTGTTACCAAGTTAGGTATAAGTGATAGAAAAAAAAAAACCTGTTCTTCCCAGCTGTTCTTCCCTTTACTAAGCAAATGGAAAGGAGGTGGTTTTAAACAGAGTTAACAAATTATCAACTATCCCACTTAAAGGAACAATGTAGGGTATACAGAAAAGATATATGTTACCAGGTAAGCAAGTTAACAAAATGGTCACACACAAAAGAATTAATTTCCTGTCATTCATACACGCGCTAGCAAAGGCCTTCACTCATCTTGCTCTCACTTACCGATTGTGAAAAAATCTTGCACTCCATAGAATAACACAACAGCAGTTACACCTCAACTAAATGTATGAGTGTTTGTTCAAGTTCTAGCCCCAGATTATCGGGTAGGCGGTCAGCACATAAAAGGGTCCCGTAATCGCTGGAAAATGAATCTGTAGTTGTGTCTCTTTTCTTAATAACAGTTTCTATGGGAGGGCACGGTCTCTGATACCGGGGTGAGGATGGTGTGGTCTATTTGACTATGCCGCGGATAATAAAATTCTTACGCGTGCTGGTACACTTTATCCGTGAGGTATGGTTTAAGTCCAGTGAGAAAACTAGTCACATCACTGTTCAGGAAATTATGAATTATCTCTCTGTGTCAGTAAACTAACAAAGCTCGGGCCAGTGTTCTTCTTCCCGTTACGACTTAAGTTGTTTGATGGTGCGTTAAATTTGTCTTTGGGTGTGCTTTCTTTGCTATAAGTTAGATAGCGGAATTCCAAACATAGAATCGCCTCAAAGATTAAAAATTTACACAGTCTCAACAAGTTCTGCGTCAGGGGAACTCTACACACTGTTTATGCTTTGCTTTGCTTAGATTGATTTCTTTATTGCTTTCTTAATGCTGGGATCGCACAGGTTACGATCACTCTGTATGAAAGAAAAAAAAGACATGTAATATACCGAAAACAAATAACCTTCTAAAGCGCGATGAATTTCCCGTTAAGCCTATAATACACTCGAGTATTTAATTATGTATTTAATAAACACTGCGCGAATTCTAGTGGTTAAAAACACACATCTATAAAACTAGGACTTAACTGAATTTATTAATTATAAATTCCTTCGCGACTTTAAAAGTTAATTTAAGCATCTATTATCTTTTGAAATAATATAATAGATAGATCATTATATTTAAAACTGGAACTCTTGAGATGGTTTAATTAAATAGATTTAAATTAACACAAAATCCCTTGAAATAGAATGACTAGACCACTGATCACTTTACACAATATATATTTTACCGCTTTGCACAGAAATAGAAATCACTGCAAATATATATAAAATCCAGGGGAAAATCTATAACAAGATTTCAATAAAGCTAGTGCTTCTGTAAAGATCTGGCCAGCGAGTGATAACGTGTCTAGTTCTACATGGTCTATTTAGCTAAAATGAAATGTAAGTTGAGTGGGACATGATAAACTTGACAACTTATTTGATCTCACGAACTTTTGGGGATCTGACCGCCAAATCAAGAGAAGAAGCCGCCCCCTGGTCTTCGTATCCGCTCGCTGCTGCCCGTTTCGCTTTCCCCCGTTCGCTCGGTTCCTCGATTGACACCGAGACGCGAAATTAGCGGCAAGCAACTGCGTCTCGTATCAGGGAAAACTACTGTCTTTGATAGCGCCGATAGTCTCCCCTAAGATCCCTCGGTCTGTCTCTTTGATCTCGTCGCTGTATCCTACATGAGTCCCGGTGGAATGCGTTCTGGCAAACGAAAAGTTACAACAAATGTTCAGGGGTTCTAATGTTATGAAAAGCTAAAAGGTCCCTTTAAATCATCCATCATATCAGGGAGAATTCACTTGTCAAACTAGACGTACGTCACAATCGTCCCCACTTTTAGACATGAAACCATTTTTCATGTTTTCATTTTTGACAATGGAGGTGACCTGATTGGTGATTTTAGGATGAGTGGTATCTTCAGTTTGCTCTTCTTCCTCTGTAGACCAGTTTCTACTCAGAAAATCAGCCCCGACATTCTGTCTTCCCGGAATATATTCCACTTTGAAAGAATAGACGCTTAGAAGGAGGGCCCAACGCATGATCCTAGCGTTAAATTCTTTATTGGCACCAAGAAATGCTAACGGAGCGTGGTCTGTTTGCACCGTGAACGATGTACCATAAAGAAACTCATGATGGCGTCTGATACCGTCAATCAGAGCAAGACATTCCCTTTCAACTACGCTGTAGTTCCGTTCCGCTTTATTTAATTTCCGACTGCCATAGGCAACTGGAAATAGCATGTTCAGGTCACTGTCATCGGCTTGAAGCAGTGTTGACCCGATGCCCTGACCTGACGCGTCGACTCTCAGTACAAAAGGTTTCTTGAGGTCAGGCAACCTCAAAATGGGGTATGCAGACAACTGTCCTTTCAAAGTGCTATACGCGTGTTCGCACTTTTGATCCCATATGACCTTATCAGGACAACCTTTCTTTGTGAGGTCAGTCAGAGGTGCCGTCAGTCCGTTGAAGTTCTGGATGTACTTCTGATAGTATGCACATAGCGATATGAAGGAACGTACGTCTTTCTTCGTTCGGGGTCTTTTTGCTGCCACTATTTTCTCCACGTTCTTCTTAATAGGCCAACTGCATCCGTGAGAAATAGTGTGCCCCAGGAAGTCTAACTGTTCAAACCCGATGAGACATTTGCTAGGTCTGGCTGTGAGACCCGTTTCCTGTAGTCTCCTGAGGAGCATAGCAACCGTAGCAATATGTTCTTCATAGGTTTCCGATGCAATTAAGATGTCATCCATGAAATTATGGATATGGGGACTTTGCAAAGGTTGTAGAAGCTTCCTCATCATCCTGGTGAACACTCCTGGTGCGTTATGCAAACCGAACGGCATCACGTTAAATGTGTAATGTCCTTCACTAGTGCTGAAAGCTAACAAAGGTTTAATTTCCTCCTTGACTGGTATTTGATAATAACCTTTACTGAGGTCAATCTTGGAGAAGATCTTAGCTTTGCTGAGCTTGGTGAACAACTCAGAAACAGTTTGGAGAGGTTCGGGCTGGAATTCCGTTACAGCGTTTAGCAACCTGTAATCAATGCACAGCCGAACTTCCTTATTGGGCTTCTGCAACAGCACTACGCTCGAGCTGTAAGGAGATGTAGACTCACTGATAATTCCTGCCTGACGCAGCTTGTCTATTTCTCCGCGAAGTGCATCAGCTTTAGCGTACGGGATGGGGTAAACTCTGGTTTGAACAGGGGTCTCGTTTGTTAATTTCATATCAAATTCAATGAGATTTGTTCGACCAGGTACATCCGTTAAAACTGCACTGTACTGTTTTAGTAGAGCCCTAGTTTCTGTTTGTTGTTCTGGTGAGAGATTGTCGCCGAACTTGACATCTTTAAAGGATTCTGTGGGTTGCAGTGGATACTCCATGCAACCATCATCATCTTCCTCGTCTTCCGTTGCTATGGCGACAGCCAGGAGATGCTCGGAGGATGGCACCGGTCTTTCCAAATATTTCTTTAGCAGATTTATGTGGAAGACCTTCTCCTTTCCTTTGATGGAGATCTTGTAGTTGGTACGTGAGATCTTTTTAAGGACGGTAAACGGTCCTTGCCATCCGATGCGAAGTTTATTGCTTCCGGTTGGAAGTAGCAATAGGACTTTCTCCCCTGGTTGTAGTTCTCTCTCTTTTGCAGCTTTGTTGTCTCTTTTAGTAATTTTAGCGCGGGCTTTCTTAAGGTTGGTAGTAGCTAGATCCCATCCTAGCTTTAGCCTTTCCTTAAGCTCAGATACATACTTGCTTGCAGAGACGACTGTCTCGTCAGCCTTCTGGTCTGTCAGGGACCGAAGTAAGGCTTCTAGTGGCCCCTTAATAGGTCTGCCAAATAAAAGTGTAGCTGGCGCAAAACCCGTAGACGCTTGGGGTACCTCTCGGTAGGCGAATAAGGCAGCCGATATATATTGGTCCCAGTCTTCCGGTTTCTCCTGACCCAGCTTACGTAACATCATGGTGAGGGTACCGTTAAAACGTTCCACGAGCCCATTTCCGGCCGGATGGTAGGGACTTGTGTGGATATGTTTGGCCCTCAAGATCTTAAAGATCTCCTCCATTAACAGGCTACGGAATTGGGATCCATTGTCCGTCAAAACTTGTTGAGGGAATCCCAACCGTGTAAAAATTTGCACAAGGGCTTCTGCGACATGCTTGGAATTAGTGCATGGTAGCGGTACGGCTTCGGCCCACATAGTGCAAGTGTCAACTAAGGTCAGGATGAACCTGTTCCTTCTTTTGGTCTTTTCCAGAGGACCAATAATGTCGACAGCAACCCGTTCAAATGGAGTCCCTACTATTGGCATTTGCCCCATAGGTACTGGGGGTGTCAAGTGCTTGGGTGCTACCCGTTGGCACTGGGCGCAGGATTTCACGTACCTGACAATGTCAGAGTTCATTCCTGGCCACCAATAGTGGTTTTTTATTCGCTGAATAGTGGCGTTTTGTCCCATGTGTCCGCTAAAGGGAAGAGAGTGCCCCATTTCTAAGATCTGGTTTCTGTACTGCGTCGGTACTAGGAGCTGGTTATTCCCCGTGTCCGGGTTGCCCGTTCTACGATACAATACACCATCCTTAGAAAAGATGTCTCCGTTGTGTCTGGGGTCCTTAGCCATGGGCAGTTTTTTAAAGCAGGGCGCCAGAGTAGGGTCCTTTTGTTGCGCCTCCTTCAGTTCATTCGGCAACAAGTTTGGCGCAGGCTCCCTCTCCTTCTTGGCTTGCCCTCTTGTGGTTACCGCTGCCACAATCGGCTCCTTAGGTCTCCCAATGAACACATATCTACATCCCAGGATAACTGGGTAGATCGGATCATCCATTATGGCCGCTTTAATAACTCCTCTGACAAAGTCAGAGTGTATTTCTACCAGTGCGATAGGAAGCGTCCTGGGTGCATCACTCCTGAAAACTCCACTAAGTTTGACGGTTTCCTCTGTCTCCTGACCGGGTTTGACTAGGTGCCTAGCGACAATACAACTAAAGCTTAATCCAGTGTCAAAAAGACAAGTAGTAGAGGTACCGTTCAAAATTACAGTTCCTCGAGTTGAGGGTCGGTCCCCCTCAGGTTGAGAATCACTGACATTGACTCTACCTTTCGAGGCTGTATGCAAACATCCAATGCGGTTTGCACCGGTTTGTTTGCCCTGATCAGACGTTCCTGGTGTAGGGGTCTTCCCTTTTCCTTGACCTTGGTGGCCGCGCTGCCACGTAGGCTTGTTGGGTTGATCAGAATTGTTGTTGGGGGGGGTATCGGGTTTTGTAGAATTTCGATTTTTCCTGGGGAGGTTTCTGGGTATTGTTATCTCGTTGGTTATAATGTTGAGAGGAAGTGGAAGAATAGGATGCCTGTTCTAGATTCTGTTTTCGAGATGGCTCATCGGTGGGTTTACGTTTAGTGCTGGGAAGTTCGGCCATTGCATTGCTATAGCGTTCGGCTTTATTGAGTATGTCTTCAAGCCTGACTGCCCCCTGTTCAGCCAAAAATCTACGTGTTTCATTCGACAAAGTGGATTTTATCTGCTCCACAAGAACAAGTTCGAGGAGTCCCTCATATGAAAGAGGTAGGTCAGATAATTCAATGCACTTTGTCAGATAACCCGTGAGACGTGAAGAGAACTGGGGAAATGTTTCCGTGCTCTCTTTTCGGCTGTTTCTGAACAACTGCAGAAACTTTCGGGCAGTCATCTCAAACTGCTGTAGTAAGGCCTTTTTCAACATGTCGTAATCATGTTGATTCGGTCCCAGCTTTGTGTACACGTCATAAGCATTGCCTTTCAGTGACGTTGAAAGTTTGAGCGCCCAGCGGGTACTCTCTAACCCATAAAGATTCGCGAGTCTCTCGAATTTTTTCTAGGTAGCTGTCAATTTTTTCGTTAGGGCTAGGAAAAGATTCTAAAGAAAACGACATAGCAGTTAATTGGGCAGATTGAGTACTGGAGAGGTCCATTGATTGAGACTGGGGCGAAGACGGCTCTCCGTTAGTCGAAGTAGAGGCGCCCCGACTCTCTAGAGCCTTAAGCGCCAGTTGATGCTGTCTTTCCTTGTCTCTCTCTCTCTCTCTGCGAGTTTCCATCTCTGCTTCAATTTTCTTCTGTTCCAAAAGACGTTCTTCCGCTTCTTTCTTATCTGCCCTCTCCTGGGCTTCTCTCCTCTCTCTGTTCTTTCTTTCTCTTCCTTCCTCTCAGCTTCGGCTCTCTGTTGCTTCGCCTTCCTCTCAGCTTCGGCTCTCTGTTGCTCCGCGTCATATATTTCCAATTCCTGGTTAATAAACGCGTTTGCAGCTTCTGCATCTAATCCTGCCTCTTTCGCTTCCAGCCTCAAGATGGACCTCATCTTTATCCTCTCTGCCATTGTTAAAGAATAAGATGAAGTATGCTTAGAGAACTAGTAAGAAGAAACGCGAAAGGGAGGAACTCTGAACCGCTACGAGAAAAAAAAAAACACAAGTACAAATTTACCTGTGTTACCTCCTACCTGTACTGTGCAAACTTATCGCTGCTATTATCTGGCAATTAAGGCTCTAAACGCAAGCGACTATGCCACTAAATGGTAAGTTACACTGGAAAAGAATCTACTTTTACTAACAGTAGAGAAAAATTTATATTAAAACAATTTAAAAGGAAAAAAAAAAATTTCCCCTAAATTTTAAATCTCTGACAACAAACTCCGTCCCTAAAGTCAATTATTGAGATGAGACGTTGTTAACTTAATTTTTAAAAATCAGAACAATCCGTCTTTAGCTAAGCTCAACTCTTTTTGACTTCAAAAACCTTAGTGACTGTAAAACAATCACGCAATCCCAGCAACTTTTATAAAGAAAGAAATATAATTATCTCCGCCAGAGGATAATTAAAATAGCAAATATATTTGTTTATCTGTACTTTCTACTGCTGTGGAGAGAAAAAAAACCTGTAAATATGCTGTGTGGACAACCCAAATACTTAAAGAACGTTTGTCTAGGGGTGTAATTATTTATTTATTTCCCTAATTCACAAAGACAAATCATTCACACTCTACCTAGTTAGACCCAAACTAAATCAGACTCAAAATATCTTTAACCCGGCTATGCGATTGCCTCAAATGTAGCTCAAGATCCCAGAACCAGCCCACAAATATGTGTGCATCAAATGTATCTCAAA
The DNA here is from genome assembly GCA_024509875.1 of Oreohelix idahoensis. Lineage (NCBI taxonomy): Eukaryota > Metazoa > Mollusca > Gastropoda > Stylommatophora > Oreohelicidae > Oreohelix > Oreohelix idahoensis. Next base: position 126,916 of record JAMPIV010007714.1, on the reverse strand, counting down.
ATTATCCCAGACGAGCCAGCCAAATATTGTCGTAAATTTATTTTGAGAGAAAAGAGTCGTAGAAAAAGTGGTCCGGTTTAGAGTGGAAAATGATGATGGAAAGCTCAGTGATAGAAAATGTAGAGATTTAATAGTTACTTCACAGCGTGCTGGAGGAGAGTAAAGACAGACTTATTTACGACAAATCGTGTCTCTCAATCTTCTCTTTCACTCTCCTGGTCAAACAATTATTTGCCAGTTTTCCAGACTCGCATCTGCGCGCTCACCGATTTGGTGTTTTCAAACACACACACGACGTTGATACAAACTATATTAAACGAATAGGGGAAATGTTGGGCTTTGGGTATATCCAACACACAGAACTAAATGAGTTTAGGTGATTTTATTCACTTTAAACATCAATCACTAAAAATATCAGATATTACATAAATTATCATAAGTACACAAATGCAAATAACAAGTTTGGGAGGGGGTGAAGAAGATTGGTATCGACTAAGCCCTTCCCGCTCATTAGACAAAGACAAACCCAGTCCAGAGATAGATAATATCAGGAACACGGGTACGTTAACCTAACAGTAAAGTTAATTACTCTGAAAGAGGTGTTACCAAGTTAGGTATAAGTGATAGAAAAAAAAAACCTGTTCTTCCCAGCTGTTCTTCCCTTTACTAAGCAAATGGAAAGGAGGTGGTTTTAAACAGAGTTAACAAATTATCAACTATCCCACTTAAAGGAACAATGTAGGGTATACAGAAAAGATATATGTTACCAGGTAAGCAAGTTAACAAAATGGTCACACAAAAGAATTAATTTCCTGTCATTCATACACGCGCTAGCAAAGGCCTTCACTCATCTTGCTCTCACTTACCGATTGTGAAAAAATCTTGCACTCCATAGAATAACACAACAGCAGTTACACCTCAACTAAATGTATGAGTGTTTGTTCAAGTTCTAGCCCCAGATTATCGGAAAATGAATCTGTAGTTGTGTCTCTTTTCTTAATAACAGTTTCTATGGGAGGGCACGGTCTCTGATACCGGGGTGAGGATGGTGTGGTCTATTTGACTATGCCGCGGATAATAAAATTCTTACGCGTGCTGGTACACTTTATCCGTGAGGTATGGTTTAAGTCCAGTGAGAAAACTAGTCACATCACTGTTCAGGAAATTATGAATTATCTCTCTGTGTCAGTAAACTAACAAAGCTCGGGCCAGTGTTCTTCTTCCCGTTACGACTTAAGTTGTTTGATGGTGCGTTAAATTTGTCTTTGGGTGTGCTTTCTTTGCTATAAGTTAGATAGCGGAATTCCAAACATAGAATCGCCTCAAAGATTAAAAATTTACACAGTCTCAACAAGTTCTGCGTCAGGGGAACTCTACACACTGTTTATGCTTTGCTTTGCTTAGATTGATTTCTTTATTGCTTTCTTAATGCTGGGATCGCACAGGTTACGATCACTCTGTATGAAAGAAAAAAAAAGACATGTAATATACCGAAAACAAATAACCTTCTAAAGCGCGATGAATTTCCCGTTAAGCCTATTATATATATGAGTATTTAATTATGTATTTAATAAACACTGCGCGAATTCTAGTGGTTAAAAAACCCACATCTATAAAACTAGGACTTAACTGAATTTATTAATTATAAATTCCTTCGCGACTTTAAAAGTTAATTTAAGCATCTATTATCTTTTGAAATAATATAATAGATAGATCATTATATTTAAAACTGGAACTCTTGAGATGGTTTAATTAAATAGATTTAAATTAACACAAAATCCCTTGAAATAGAATGACTAGACCACTGATCACTTTACACAATATATATTTTACCGCTTTGCACAGAATTAGAAATCACTGCAAATATATATAAAATCCAGGGGAAAATCTATAACAAGATTTCAATAAAGCTAGTGCTTCTGTAAAGATCTGGCCAGCGAGTGATAACGTGTCTAGTTCTACATGGTCTATTTAGCTAAAATGAAATGTAAGTTGAGTGGGACATGATAAACTTGACAACTTATTTGATCTCACGAACTTTTGGGGATCTGACCGCCAAATCAAGAGAAGAAGCCGCCCCCTGGTCTTCGTATCCGCTCGCTGCTGCCCGTTTCGCTTTCCCCCGTTCGCTCGATTCCTCGAATGACACCGAGACGCGAAATTAGCGGCAAGCAACTGCGTCTCGTATCAGGGAAAACTACTGTCTTTGATAGCGCCGATAGTCTCCCCTAAGATCCCTCGGTCTGTCTCTTTGATCTCGTCGCTGTATCCTACATGAGTCCCGGTGGAATGCGTTCTGGCAAACGAAAAGTTACAACAAATGTTCAGGGGTTCTAATGTTATGAAAAGCTAAAAGTCCCTTTAAATCATCCATCATATCAGGGAGAATTCACTAGTCAAACTAGACGTACGTCACATTGTTCTATAAGACCCTAAAGAACATGAGGAAGAAAAACAATGCCCTCTCAAATTTATAAAGGACAAGCAAGGCAAATTGCTTACTGCCCCGAAGGAATTAGTGGAAAGAATATTTCTCAGAACTCCTTGATGGTGAGCAAGGTCAAGCATCAGAAATGATAACCACTAGCACAGAAGAGGAAACCAATGGCGGTGAAGATGACATAAAGATGGAAGAACTGAAGGCAGCACTGGAGAAAATCAAGATGGGCAAAGCAGCAGGGCATGATGGTATAACACCAGAAATGGTTAAGTACATGGGAGCATCAGGCGACCTATTATTCTTATGGGTCCTACAGGCATCTTGGTGCAACAAGACCATACCAAAGGATTGGGAGATTGCCATCATAACACCAATTTTCAAAAAGGGTGACAATCGACAATGTGGAAACCATAGAGGCATATCCCTTCTCAGTGTCCCTGGTAAAATCTACTATAGAATCCTAGAGCAGAGACTCCGACGCCTAGCTGAGCCACAATTGGATGAGGTCCAGTGCAGATTCAGAGCTAACCGAAGTACTCCCAAGACCTAATCTTCACACTCAGGCAGCTGAGTGAAAAGGCCCTTGAGTATAAGAGTGAGATCCATCTTTGTTTCATAGATCTGGAAAAGGTGTTTGTTAGGATCCCCTGGAGCAAACTTTGGGACTGTTTGGCAAGGAAGAACATTCCAGCACCTCTGATTCATTGTATACAGAGCTTCTACAAGTCTTGCAGAAATTATGTGAGGACAGCAAACCATAAGTCAGAAGAGTTCAGGACCACCACTGGTGTAAGACAAGGTGATATCCTGTCACCTTATCTTTTCATACTCCTCATGGACGATGTCATCAAGGCATGTAAGGAGAGAACAAGAAAGTATTCAGTGGGGTACTGGAAGATGAGACAGGTATGTATTTCAGAGCTGGCATTTGCTGATGATGTTGTCCTGATTGCTAAATCAGAGGCACATCTCCAATCCAACCTGCAAGTCTGTATGGAAGAACTGGAGAAGAGAGGGATGGTCATAAGCAGCTCTTAAACAAAATCCATGGTGATATCACGAGAAGAAAGAAGACAACAGATTAAGCTTGCAGAGCAGGTCGACCACTTTAAATACCTCGGAGCTATTATAGACCGAAAGGGAGGCATCAAAGAAGAGTTGGCCACTCGAAAAGCAGCAGCTGGGATACTTTTTCAGGCCATAAATCGAGGATTCCTTAGCAAGAGAGGTTGGTAAGAAAACGAAGATGGCTGTATACCGCTCCACCTATGTCCCAGTCTTGACATGGATGCGAGTCATGGGCAATGACTACAACCCACAAAAGCCAGATACAAACCTCAAAAATGAGGTATCTGGGGAAGGTGGTTAAAGTAACAAGAAGAGACTTGGTCTGCAACCAAACGATACGTCAAGGCCTAAAATCCCATCCCCTGCAGACCCAAGTAGAACAGCCCCAACTAAGATGGTTTGGCCATGTCTGCAGAATTGGAGAATATCGTCTACCACGACAAGCATGGGAAACAAAGAGCCAGGGATCCAGAGTCCTCTGGGAGGACAACATTAGACAATCTTTGAAGGACCGAGGACTAGAATGGAACCAGGCCAGGAGGAAGACAGCCGATAGGATAGTCTGGCGCTCTCTCTTCCAAACCTCCACACCTCACGGTAGAAGGGGAACGACTAAGTAAGTAAGTAATCTGTCCAAAACTCTTAAAATAATACAACTGTTGGTTTGCAGTCAACAGAATCACGAGTCTCACTTATGTATTTGATTGTGCTCTGATAAACAGTTAGCACCCTTATAAAATGTTGTGTACCGAATAAAGTTTTCTTTATGAAAAATTAATTAAATGTTTATTTATTTTCTTATGTGCATAGGCATTGTGAACTCTAGAATGTTTTCCTCTCATATGGTGAGGTTTACCAAAAGCCAAAGGGGTACAAGAACCACAGAAAGATTGGGAATCCCTGACATAAAAGACTTAATTTAAAATATTTTATGAAGCTTAATCAAATGAATCTTATAGATGTGACAAAAATGATGTCTTTGAATGAAATTAAGTTCATTAATAACGACCCACGCAGAAACCTATTTGAACACACAGAGAATTAACAATGAGTTTAAAGATTGCATGAAGCTCCAGGGCAAGCTAGGAATAAAACGTAATACTTGTACACATTGGTTGGTCTGAATAAGTAGTGCTGGGTTTAACATCATGAAACAGTATTTGCCATTTATTTTTATAGACTCGCTGCTTTGAAGTAAATCACAAAATATTTCATGTAGGTGTAGCATTTTCTGCTGAAGTAAGTTCAGGGAGACCCGCTGGCAGGTAACCTTTTTTTTTTTTAACCCCTTTTAATATCTCTAGGATCTGCTAAAAACTATAAATGTTTGGATGAATAGATCAGAGGTCAAAAGCTTAACTAAGCGAATAACAGTTGAATGGACTAACATGGAATAAAAAGATAGAGAGAAAACATGTGTAAAAGCTGTTGAGATCTCCAACATGAATATTTCAAATATCGGAATTAAACACCCCCGATTATAAGAATCTTCACAGACTACAACATGAAACGAGATATTTTTTTAGAGTCCCAATATTAGATTATTTACAGGTATGCAGTTCACCCATAACTATAGAACAGGTTTTTAAGAATTGATAGACCTAGGGAACTGCACAATATATTCACTTAGTATTTAACAAGACCAATAGTTATGTGTATAAAATGGTCAGTGGGGGTGTGGTGGGACTGTAAATGTCTAGAGAGGTTCTGGTAATACGTAACTCGGATTTCAGATATAGAATAAATTATTAAAACCCCGGGCTTTCACAACCCCTCCCCGTTTACATCATCATCATCAGTTGCAATCTCCAATTCAAGAGCCTCAATTCTTTCTTCCAAATGCTTATTCATCGTCCATGTTTCTGCACCATACAGAAATGCAGAATATATATAACACTTTATGACTCTCAGTTTTAATTTGTAAGATAACTGTTTGGATGTCAGTATATGTTTCATGTTGTTGAATGTAGCTTTGGCCATTCCTATTCTCTTCTTGATTTCTGTTTCACATCTGCCATCTTCTGTTATTATATGACCAAGATATACGTAGCTCTTGACTTGTTCCAGGATTTTCCCATTTAGCTTATCTTTAATGTGGGTTTATCGTCTGTTTTGCTAATTATCATAGTTTTTGTTTTCTCAATATTAATGTCGAGTCCATATTCATGACTTATACTGTTCACTTGCTTCACTAGTTCTTGTAACTCCTGTTCGCTTTCAGCTAACAACACGGTATCATCTGCATATCTAAGGTTGTTTATTGACCTTCCACTGATGTTCAGTCCTGGTATTTCCTGTATCTGTTTGAAAATTTTTTCGGTATATAAATTAAATAGGCAGGGGGACAGCACATAACCTTGTCTGACACCTCTTTTTATGTCTATGTATGGTGAATAATTCCTTCCCGATCTTACTGTGGCAGATTGCTCCCAATAAAGGTTACTGAGTATTCTTATATCTTTTCCATCAATACCTATGTCTTTGAGGCATTCAATTATTTTCTCATGATGGACTCTGTCAAAAGCCTTCTTATAGTCAATGAAGCACATATACAAAACTTTTTTGGACCTCTATATGTTTCTGCTAATATTCTTAGGCAAAATATTGCCTCTCTTGTTCCACTGTTCCGTCTAAAACCAAACATCACATGACCCCGTTTACAATATAACAAATATGAAACAACTATTTTAGGACAAAGGGAAAACAACACACACCCGCCCACAATTAGGAAATGTTCATTTACTCTATTCATAAATATGGGGGGGGGGGGGGGGGATAATGACAGTAGCAGATATTAGCAATTAAACATATTTTACTCACTATTGTCAGAACAAGACTACTTACACTATGGATTTATGAATGCTTTCATACACTTGGCTCCAACCACTAGGGGACGACCATAGCATACAGTAGCTGACATGAATAATACAATAACACCTAGAACAGTAATATCCCTTTAATGAATACGGTGCACACCAAGAAGCCGTACATGGCTAACAATACAATGTGAAATGCAATAAACAATGAAAAAAAAACCAACTTACTTGCGAGAATAATACCAACTCACATACTAGCAAAAATGGTCATCGACATAGGTTACTCGGCAACCGCCATGACTATCGCTCACAGGCGCAATACCCTACTGACACTACGCAATACACAATTGCAAATAATCTTCTCCTAAATAATATCCCGGAGAAAATCACTAGGATTTACAACTACCACCTAGTGACAAATCAAATACTCCTGATCACATGACAATCGGCAAGAAGTAAGAATCACACTAGCCTTCACATAATCCCAGCAAAACTGCTGACAAAGGAAACACATCCTCTCAGTAAGGCGGACATCTCTAGACTGCCTTTGCGCCAAAAATCTTATCCCTACTTCCGCTCTCGGCAGAACTCACCAAACAGGTTTTTCTCTATCTTAACAGCGTAGCCACTTTCAACGTGACCACTCAAACTATTATGCGAATGTCTATCCTGTGACATCCACCCCTTTCCCCCCTTAAGAAAGAAAACGAAGTTTTCTTCCACCGGAGGAGACATGCCCAACCCCCTCTGAAGTAAGGGCGAAGAAATGCCGAGATAGCACCTCCTCATGCAGATAAAGAATGCCAGAGTTGTCTCACGCCATTGTCATATATGCCTTCTCGCTTACTAGACTAAATACAAGGAACATGTACAAATCCACACCAGGTACTGGCAGTCGTGAAAAATAACAACGACTGACTAATCCTGGAATAGTCTAAACACAATGCATGTTACACCAAATCTACATAACTCATTGTCACCACACAAACATCAAGTCATCGTATCCCACACTCATTTTCTCACAATATAGCTGTAGGTATAAGATAATATGGTATATCTACACATTAAGTATAACTTCATAAATATTGCCTTTATGGCAGCATAACAAATACATACATTGTACATCATAATACATTATCATGAAATACGAATTTAAATAGTCATTATACCTTTCTTACATAGATTCTAATAAGTACTCTCTGCAGATGTTCCTGTCCCCCACCAACCTCATAATCTAGACAAAACATCTGCTACAACATTATATACACCCTGAATTGGTAAGATAGTAAAGTTAAATTGCTGTAGCAATAATGCCCAGCGTGTCAATTTAGCACTGGTGGATTTCGCGACTGCAAAAATAGCAGTGGTTTGTGGTCTGTTTGGAGGAAAAAATGTGCCCCCAACAGATATCGTGCCCCCTGAGACACTGCCCAGATAATCGCAAGGCACTCTCTCTCGATCGTGGAGTATATGGTTTCTGCTGGTAACAGCTTACGACTGACATATATTGTAAAGCATGACATGTAAATTACAGAACAATGCATAGTAAAGTATCAACATCACCCTTAAATATTACAAGACCATCATATTCCATAGGTCTCTGATAAATGAACGCCAGGCCTGCCTACAGTGCACCTGCCCACAGTATGCCTGCCTACAGTGTACCTTCCTACAGCGCACCTGTCTACAGCATGCCTGCCTACAGCGCACCTGCCTACAGCATGCTTGCCCACAGCACACCTGCCTACAGCGCACCTGCCTACAGCATACCTGCCCACAGCACACCTGTCTACAACGTGCCTGCCTGGCATTATGCCACATTAATACAGAGCACGACAAAGCATAATACAACAAAACTATGCATTGTAAAGCATTACAAAACATGTACAAGTCTACATAATCCACATATTCATATCAGCATCGAACTGGGGGCGTGGGTCAGAGCAACTCAGGTTCGGTTCGCATTAACCGAAACGTCTTACTAAACACGAACCCGAAATCTAACCCTAGCTACTGCTGAACTATTAGCAGATGGTTCTGAAGCAAGGACATATGCTTCTGCCTCACCGCCTTACGCGTACCCCAACTATTCGCAAAAGTCACCTGTGCCATTTTGGTATTGTCGCGTAACGACAATACTTCCACGAACCTAACCCGCGCGACCTCATCAAACACTCTTCTGAGTGTGCGCCAACTAGTATTCTGGGGAACATTGCATACCCAAACTGTGCGATTATTAGCATTCGGGCCCTCGTATAAGTACCACTTGCTCCTACTCTGGTCATTTGGCACTTGCCACGAATCGCGTCTACTATGTACCTTTTGGTCACCCCCTTCAGGAGTTTGGTGATGCTGAGCCTCTGCTACAGTCACACCCTTGGCTTTATGAACTCCTCGTACATTGCCGACGATTAAATCGGCAATGGGATTCTCGAGAACGAACGCGTTCACTCTACCTGTTATAAACGGAGTGTTCACATTGATACAGGCTTGGGGGTAAGACTCTACTTTGCCTCCGAACGTGGTGCACTTTACAGTTTTGCCTGTAAGGCAGGAGTCGTCGATGCACGCTCGACGCACCCCAATTGTCGTGACCCCGTGTCCCTCAACAAGGAGACTGGTTTCCTCTCCACCATGTCTTTGTGGAGATCCACCTTGCCAGTCTCATGGACTGCTGACAGACATGGTGCCGCATGCCCGCATAGAAGCACCAATCTCTCGTTCGTATAGAACAGAGGGCGACACCCTGCACAGTCCTCGCTGTTGATAGTATCTAACACAAACGCGGAGTTCGCGTGTTCTATTGGGGTAGTGCATTCGTCAGCACAATGACCCTTGCCACCACAATTGGTACACAGACGCTCTTTCTTCTTTTCCTCGCGTGTACTTTTGCTGGGGCCCTTCGATGACGAAGACCCCTCATCAGATCAGAAGAACGACTCTCTGAGGAAGCACTCCTCTGTTTGTGATGTTTGGTTTTATACCAAAATCGGTCTTCGTCACGCGAGTCCTCGAAGCGTACCTGCTTTCGCGCTTGACGATCCCCTTCATCGCTATAACTATCATGTCGTCGGCTTTGCCATCTCGGCCGACCATTCCTATGAGAACGAAAGTTCCCATAGCTACCTCTATATGGTTGATAAGAACTTGAGGGCTTCTCATACTTCTGTTCTTGGCCTCTGTCTGACTGATTTCACCAAGGATGGCGCTGAACTTTGCCAACACTGGCAACTAAGTCTTCCGTCAGACCTGACTTCTGAATGGATTTGCCTGGAATAGCCAGGACATAATGGTGCCCCAACTGGGCCATGGACTCAATGTCCTTTGGTTGACGTTCTTGAAAGAACGCAACCAACTCACTGGAACACGAGGACAACACTTTGTCTCGTAGTACTAAGTCCAACAACCCCTATAATCCTTAGGAATTCCCTCCATTTCGATCCATCTATCCAGCAGAAGTTTTATCTTCGAGATAAAATCCTCGAAGTCCTGGTCGGCACTTAGCATCGCGTTTTTAAAACGCGTCCGGTAGCCGCACTACCAACTTTGGTATAATCCCTTACAATACAATAACTCAACTGTATATATTCCACTTAAGTCAGCAGATAAATTTCTGCTTCCAATAATCTTCAGTAATAACAGTAGTAAATAATGATATCACTTCTTCACTCCACACGTATATATAGATGCATGAAAGTAAATATCACCTCGTAGTATATTGTATACTTATTATTCACCTTTACCATATAGTATCAATAAAGTCTCACTTAGCCCCTTGGCAATGGTGTCACCAATAGGAAAAATTTGGTCTTTCAGACCACCTATTCTCTATTATGTCCTCAACCAATCTTACAATAGTCGATAGTTGTATAATCACAACTTTCTGATACTTTGACACCAATATATAAACTTACAATGGTCGTTAGTTGTATAATAACATCTTCTTGATACCTTGACACCAATATATCAACTTAGTTCAAAATAGGTATTACTTCAAAGTCCTTTACTGGCACCCACACTGGTGCTATATTCAAATAACACTACACTTACTTCTAAACTCAATAATCTCTCTTATGCAAGTACTACCTATGGCAAAAATGAACAATACACAGGTGAAAGAAACACATACATCACATTACGAAAACAATATACCAATCACGAGGGAATAGATAACTGAACACGAAGAGAAGAGGTAAATTAATATCTACAATGCGTGACTGAGCACGAACGAAAACAAGGGATACCTGTAAACGTATTTACAAGATAGTAAGATTGGACAAGAGAACACACTACTTAAACACAACAAAAGAATTACCAAATGTACACGACAATATAAATACACACCGCACAAATACAGCTAACACCAACATACCTTTATATTTATTTCATATTAATTTAACACCAACAGGGCTTGGAATGTTAAGCAGGGCAGTCGCAGGAAATCCGTCTGCCAAACTCCGCCACACCATAATAAAAACCAGTCTAATCCACTCTTTTCCTACGAGAGGCCACCCTTCCTCCCTTGAATACACCAATACACTATAACACCAAAGACTCCACGAAAACCACACTCAACAATGAGATGCTAGAAGCTAACTCCTGCACCAAGCACTGTCTTCACTACTGTGGCGTGAGGTTTTTATTTGGCTCTAGGATCAGTATAGTACTGACAATTACAGAAATAGAATTTCTGCAGAAAATGGTGAAGTCCCAGTGTCTGAGAGAACTACTGGTATCACAAATTAGTTACGACTGTGAATGATCTGATCTCGAAAAATAGTAGAGAGGAGACCGACATAAATTGCCACCTCCGCCGTGTAACTAACTGCGATATTAAGACAAGGAAACAGATTTTACTTAACAATGATAAAATTGACAAGTCTTCAAATACAATTTCCGTATTATTTATTTAGTATATACACTATAGCATATTAAACAACATTAAGTGCGAAAACAGGGAACTCGGAAATGCAGCAATATTACGAGAAGAAGTGGAAGAGGCTACATGTTCGCTGAAAGGAGGGAAGTCACCGGGTGTGGATAATATCCCAGCAGAGCTCTTGAAATATGGAGGACCAGATATAGTAAAAATCATGACAACAATTTGCCAGAAGATATGGAGTACAAAAAAATGGCCAAAAGAGTGGACGCAGTCATTAGTAATACCGCTTCTAAAGAAAGGAAATCTAAAAATGTGCAAGAACTACAGAACCATTGGCCTTATTAGTCATCCAAGTAAAGTGATGTTAAGGATACTTTTGAACAGAATAAAACAGAAATCAGAAGAAATCTTGTCCGAGGAACAGGCTGGCTTTAGACCAAAAAGAAGTACTTCAGAACAAATCTTCAATATTAGATTACTGATCGAAAAACATCTCCAGCATCAACACGATTTATACCATAACTTCATCGATTTCACAAAAGCCTTCGATCGAGTCTGGCATGAAGGCTTATGGCAAATAATGAGAAAATTCAATTTTGATACCAACATCATAGATATCATTGAAGCACTATACAAGGACGCAAGCAGTGCTGTTTTTGCAAGCTGTCACGTAGCGTTTAAAGGATAAGAGAATTATTTAGAGGAAATAATAGATCTGATGTGGAAGATTTGGCTCAAGGAATCCCTGCTGGGTTTTCCCACTTCCAAAGGGTGACGAAGAGGGTAAATTCTCCTAACTCGACAGGTCTGGAAAAGATTGTAAGGAGATATTTGGTCTCTCGCTACCGTCGTCCCCTTCTCAGTTATCTATTATTATTATTCTTTAAATTATATTATATTTTACGAGCCCCCCCCCCCCCTTATAAAGGAAGATAAACATAGACAATATTCAACATCTAATGGAAGGAACAAAGCGTGGGGTACAGTATATACACCCAATTGGTTTATTGCAATAAAGTGAATAGATGGTGAATGATAGTATTGTCGATGGAATTAGTGTCTGCTGTATGTATTATGTGTCTCACAATTCACGTGTTTTTCATCATGGATGACTAAACTTTGTGGCATTGATTAGGTGAGTTTCCTTTGTCGTGGACTTAGCTTTTCAGCCCCCGGCTGATAGTGAAGTGTGGTTAGTTCTCCGGTCTCCTGACGTTGCCCCGGTAGGTCTTGAATGGTTCGGATTTGCCTTCTCTGTGCTCGACTCCGTATTCTGCGCTGAGATTGGACTGTCGTGCAAGGCTCCACCATAGACTACTCAAAGATGGACGCTAACCCGCAATTAGACACGTGGCTTCAGTGCTTTTAATGCGAGAATTCGCCGATAATTGGGTTAGACCTAGCTGTCTCAAGGGTTCCGGGCAAGTGAAGATTGCTCGTGTTTGGCGCACTTTTAGCGGGACATTTCCGCTTGGACACGTGATCCATAGCGTGCATCATGTGACATTAGCGTCAAATAAACGCTCCAATCAATAGCGTTAAAAGTCACGTGGGGTCTTCCTAAAGTGGCATAAACTGGTTTTATCAGCTTAAGCAGTCTTAAATTAAAACAGGTTCCTAGCTACCGAGGTCATTGGTCAACAATGACGTCGTATCTAAAAATAGCGAGGAGAAATACTGAATGCTAGGAGAATTTCCGCCAGTGACAATTCCCGGGACTTTGCGATCATGCATTGAGGATGAGAAAAAAAAACGATGTCCGTAAATAATAAAAAAAAATGAAGAGAAGATTGGGCAAGTTGTCACACAAGCCCCTCCTCAAGTTTGACGTTCCGTCCAACTCCTCTTGTCCTGTCTTCCTCTTCTTTTCCAGTTTCTCATATCTCCTCGGTTGCGTCCGGATGTCTGCTCAAAAAATCTGCCCCTACGTTGTTCTTCCCAGGTATGTATTCTATGTGAAAGGAATATGGCTGCAACAGGAGTGACCATCTCATAAGCCGGGCATTAAGGTTCTTCGACGCTGCAAGAAATATCAACGGTTGGTGATCACACTGCACCGTGAACTTTTTCCCGTATAAATATGGTTGAAACTTCTGCACAGCCCATATTAGCGACAGACATTCTCGTTCGATGGTAGAGTAGTTCTGTTCAGCAGGGTTCAATTTCCTACTAGCATATGCGATGGGGAATAGAGTTGCAGAAGGTCTATCACTAGGCTGCAGGAGAGTGGCTCCTATCCCTATATTGCTAGCATCTGTTCGCAGCGTAAAGTTCAGAGTTAAGTCAGGCAGTCGCAGAATTGGCCTAGCTGTGAGTTTCTCCTTCAGCAGCGTGTAGGCATTTTCGCACTCCGCTGTCCAGGTTACTTTGTCCGGGTTCCCATTCTTGGTTAATGCGGTCAATGGCGCACTCAGGGTATTAAAATCTTTAATATATCTCTGGTAGAAGCCACATAGAGACACAAATGACCTTACATCCTTTTTAGTCTGGGGTCGTGGGGCCCGCTGTAACTTCTCAATATTACGCGCATCTGGGAACATGCATCCATGCGAGATAGTGTGTCCCAGGAATTCTAGTTGCTCGCAGGCAATTTGACATTTTGTAGGGCGAGCGGTGAGTCCTGTTTCTCTAAGTCTTTCGAAGAGTAGGGAAACTGCGTCCAGGTGCTCCTCAAAGGTGTTCGTGGCAATAAGTATGTCGTCCATGAAATTACTTATCCCAGGGTGGTTCAGGGGTTCCAGTAGCTTCCTCATCATACGAGTAAAGACGCTTGGGGCGTTGCTTAGCCCAAATGGCAATACATTAAACTCGTAATGGCCTTCAGAAGTACTAAATGCTAACATATGTCGAATTTCCTCTTTTACCGGGATCTGGTAGTACCCTTTGCTAAGGTCTATCTTCGAAAAGTATCGTGCTCTACTCAGCTTGGTGAAAAGCTGATTCTGATCCGGTAAGGGCTCCGCTTGAAATTCCGTTACAGCGTTGAGCCTTCGGTAGTCTATGCAGAGGCGATGTTCTCCTGTGGATTTTCTAAGCAACACTACACTCGCACTATAAGGCGACTCTGATTTTGAGATAATATTTTCCTTAAGCAGGTACTCGATTTCCTCACTCAGTGCCTTTGCTTTAGCATAAGGAACAGGATAGTTCTCTCCAACAATATCCTTCGCAGTGCGGTTGTAGTAACGCGCATGTTTACGACGGGCACGGCGTACATTTTCCTTTGCCAGTTCCCATCCTGTTTTAAGGCGTTGGGTCAACTCCTTCACGTATTGGGATGCAGAGGTGACCGTCTCATCAGCTTTATCATCTGTCCAAGTACGTAACAGTGCCTCTAAAGGTCCTTTTATAGGTCTACCAAACAGCAATGTGGCAGGAGGCATCCCAGTAGAATTGTGGGGTACTTCGCGGTAAGCAAATAGTGCTGCGGGTAAGTATTGATCCCAGCTCTCTGGTTTTTCCTGCGCAAGTTTCCGAAGGATGGAAATAAGGGTCCCGTTAAACCGCTCCACCTGGCCATTTGCCTGGGGGTGGTAGGGAGAGGTGTGGATATGTCGGGCCTGAAATATCCTAAACACTTCCTCGGTGAGTTTTCCTCGGAATTGGGAACCATTATCTGTCAGGATCTGTGACGGAAACCCTAGCCGAGTAAATATGGTGAGCAGAGCCTCAGCAACATGCTTAGAATCACAGGCGGGCATAGCGATAGCCTCTGCCCACATGGAGCAACAATCCACTAACGTGAGTATATAACGGTTTCTCTTTTTGCTACGAGTAAGTGGACCCACAATATCCACCGCTACTCGTTCGAAGGGTGTGCCCAAGATTGGCATTTCTCCCAGAGTGGCTGGGGCCGTCCAGTGTTTCGGCGCTGTCCTCTGGCACTGTGGGCATGATTTCACATATCTCTGGATATCGGCGTTGATACCTGGCCAATAATAATGACATGAAATACGCTGAATCGTGGCACTTATGCCCATGTGGCCACTAAACGGAAGGGCATGGCCCATTTCTAGGACCTGGGCTCGGTATGCTGATGGAACCACAAGTTGCCCATGTTCCTGTCCTCCATTTCCTGCTTTCCGATGCAACAGCCCATTTTTTCTTGTAGAAGTCTCCCTTTTGGAGAGGAGTGTGCGCTCTCGGTAGTTTTTTGTAGCAGGGTGCTAGAGATTGATCCTCCGTTTGTGCCTTTTTTAATTCCTCAGGAAGGATGTTGGGTGGGGATTCCAACTCCGTATTCCGTTTGGCCTGTCCTCTAGTGGTGACAGCCGCCACAACCAGAGGGTGAATGGGTTCTCCCAAGAACACATACCTACACCCTAAGATCAAGGGATAAATAGGGTCGTCCAAGATCGCTGCACGGATTTCCCCAGTCACATATTTTGATTTGACCTTAATCTTGGCTATGGCCAAACGCATAGGTGCTGCACTTTTAGTAGGTCCTTGTATTTCTATAGTGTCTTCTGTCATCTGGTCAGGCTTGACTAGGGATGCACAGACAACTGCGTCGAATGCAAGGCCTGTATCATAAAGGCAGGTCACCTCTTGGTCATTTACGAGGACTGTCTCAACGACCGGGGGATGTCGGGGTTTGTCCAGAGGTTCTTCCGGTCCATTTCCCCTTGCGGCACTTTTACGTAAGCAGGCAGCATGATGAGGTGGGTTTTTCCGGTTGCACTCCTGCGTATTGTGGGTGATGGTTCTACAGTGCTTACACCATTTTTCCCCTTGCCTCTGCTGCTGGAAATTAGATCTCTGAGTAGTCTTGTAGTCTGGCTTGTCATGCTTTTTGCAGTTAGTATACGGTGGTTTCACTTGGGGGTCCATGTGTGACTGAGCTGTCTGTCTAGGTACGTAATCTGGTTGTTTCCGTCTGGGTGGTGGATTCTCTGATAGTGCTGCCTGATATCGTTCCGCTAACTGGACTATGGATTCTAAAGTGCTGGCCCCATTCTCTGTCAGGAATCTTCTCATGTCGGAAGTCATGGTGTCCTTCAGTTGTTCGATCATGACCATTTCCTTCAGGCCTTCCCAATCATGAGTAAAATTCCCTAGGGCACCCCACTTCTCCACGTAGGAATCCAGTCTCGCAGCAAACTGAGCAAAGTTCTCTCCGACTTCCCTCCTAGAGTTACGGAACCTCTTCCTATAGGCGTCAGCATGTAGCTCATAACGAACCAATAGTGCCTTTTTCAAAGAGTCGTAGTCATCCTGTAAACCTGGAGGAAGCTTGCTATACACGTCATAAGCAGTTCCTCTAAGCCCTTGCGACAGTTTCAGGTTCCATTTGCTCTTCTCCAAAACCAAACGTGGTGGCAAACTTCTCAAATTTGTCGAGATACCTATCGATCGAGTCGGCTTGTTCCGAGAAAGCTTCAAATGGAAACGTCAAAGGTCCCAAAGTTGACATGAGTGAGGATGGCAAAGGTCCGGTGCCCCCTGCGTGCAAGGAAGGCATATCATCTGACCGTGGCGATAGGTTGCCTGAGGAGGTAGATGCTGTCGCACCGGCTACTGGTTCAACTCTTTGAGCTTGTCCCTGCATCTCTAACTGCTTCATCTTCAATGCATGCTCGCGTTCATCTCTCTCGCTTCTTTCTCTAGCGTCTACAGCTTTTATCCTCTCATCTATTTCTGCTAACTTTATTCGCTCTTCTCTTTCAGCTTTCGCTGTTTCTCGAGCGTAATACTTATCAGTCTCGACACTGACATAATTTGCAAGGTCCACCCCACTATAACCTAGATCTCGACCGGCTTCCCCTAGTGCTGCCTTAAGCTTAACTATTTCAGCCATCTTTTGCAGTTAAAGTCCACACTGAGTAAGCTAGTGCTACCTTCCAATAGTATTTCTAACAACAAGTAAATACTAATTATTTATCAGACTGCTGTAGAATGAAATTACTACAGTTATGGAGACTTAAGGTCTGTAATTCAATGAAATACAAAATCAAGAACTAACTTAATTAAACACAACATATATAAAGGGATTCACCAATCAATGCCTGAATTTCTAGAAAAAATGTTTTTCTGTCTTTCTAGAGCTCACTGTGTGAAAATACATGTGTTAAAATGGTATACTGTAATGACTGAATGGATGATACTATCCCAGAGGTATGATAAAATACATAAGTTCAAATCCCGGACCGAGACACCAGTGTCACGTAGCGTTTAAAGGATAAGAGAATTATTTAGAGGAAATAATAGATCTGATGTGGAAGATTTGGCTCAAGGAATCCCTGCTGGGTTTTCCCACTTCCAAAGGGTGACGAAGAGGGTAAATTCTCCTAACTCGACAGGTCTGGAAAAGATTGTAAGGAGATATTTGGTCTCTCTCGCTACCGTCGTCCCCTTCTCAGTTATCTATTATTATTATTCTTTAAATTATATTATATTTTACGAGCCCCCCCCCCCCCCCTTATAAAGGAAGATAAACATAGACAATATTCAACATCTAATGGAAGGAACAAAGCGTGGGGTACAGTATATACACCCAATTGGTTTATTGCAATAAAGTGAATAGATGGTGAATGATAGTATTGTCGATGGAATTAGTGTCTGCTGTATGTATTATGTGTCTCACAATTCACGTGTTTTTTCATCATGGATGACTAAACTTTGTGGCATTGATTAGGTGAGTTTCCTTTGTCGTGGACTTAGCTTTTCAGCCCCCGGCTGATAGTGAAGTGTGGTTAGTTCTCCGGTCTCCTGACGTTGCCCCGGTAGGTCTTGAATGGTTCGGATTTGCCTTCTCTGTGCTCGACTCCGTATTCTGCGCTGAGATTGGACTGTCGTGCAAGGCTCCACCATAGACTACTCAAAGATGGACGCTAACCCGCAATTAGACACGTGGCTTCAGTGCTTTTAATGCGAGAATTCGCCGATAATTGGGTTAGACCTAGCTGTCTCAAGGGTTCCGGGCAAGTGAAGATTGCTCGTGTTTGGCGCACTTTTAGCGGGACATTTCCGCTTGGACACGTGATCCATAGCGTGCATCATGTGACATTAGCGTCAAATAAACGCTCCAATCAATAGCGTTAAAAGTCACGTGGGGTCTTCCTAAAGTGGCATAAACTGGTTTTATCAGCTTAAGCAGTCTTAAATTAAAACAGGTTCCTAGCTACCGAGGTCATTGGTCAACAATGACGTCGTATCTAAAAATAGCGAGGAGAAATACTGAATGCTAGGAGAATTTCCGCCAGTGACAATTCCCGGGACTTTGCGATCATGCATTGAGGATGAGAAAAAAAACGATGTCCGTAAATAATAAAAAAAATGAAGAGAAGATTGGGCAAGTTGTCACACAAGCAATGACATTGGAGAATTTTTCACAACAACTGTAGGAGTTCGCCAGGGAGGTATCCTGTCCCCAGTGCTCTTTAATATATATCTAGAACATATTATGCAGGAGGCTCTTTATGATTATAAAACAACCATATCGATTGGAGGCCGACCTCTTTGCAATCTACGTTTTGCTGATGATATCGATCTGATAGCTGGATCAGAATCAGAACTTCAAGACCTTACCTCTAGACTGGAGAAAGTAACAAGAACATATGGGATGGAAATTAATATAGAAAAAAGCAAGATATTGGTGAATAGCCATAAGAAACATGTTCCGACCAACATTACGTTAAATGGGCAAACGTTAGAAGAAGTTAACACCTTTAAATATCTCGGGTCCACTATATGTAGTGATGGAAGATCAAGTAAAGAAATCAAGACAAGACTTGAGATGGCCTCAGCTGCCATGACAAGACTGAATGTGATCTGGAAAAGTAACATCAGTTTCATGTGAAAATCAAATTATACAAATCACTTGTATTATCTATTCTCTTATATGGGTGTGAGAGCTGGACACTCACTACAGATACGGAGCGAAGGATTCAGGATTTCGAGCATAAATGTTATAGAAGAATTTTGCGCATTTGCTATAAAGAGCACAAAACAAATGTCTATGTTAGAGAAAAGATAAACACCTATGCAGGCCACCAAGAACCACTTTTGTCAGTATTGAAACGTCGAAAGCTTGCCTGGTTTGGGAATGTAACTCGTCATGACTCCCTTTCGAAAACGATCCTCCAGGGAACAGTTAAAGGCAAACGGAGAAGAGGAAGGCAAAGAAAATCCTGGGCTGATAACATCAAAGAATGGGCAGGACACGGTTTTTCCACACTTGTACGCATTGCTGAGGACAGAGAGCAGTGGAGGACCCTGTCTGCTGATGCTTCCACCATGGCACCCCTACGACCCATGACTGGTTACGGGTTGAGACGAGATGATGATATACACTATCTACTCTTGTGCTTAAGGGTGGATATTGAAACAATGGAATGTGGATTTGTAAGTTTACAAATGATTCACATATATTTATATATATTACAAGTCTTCCAATTATAGGAAACAAATTTATATCAGCTGGGCTGTTAATCACTTATAGTAAATGTATCAGTTGTGCTGTTAATTAAGTATATAAAATTTATCAGCTATGCTGTTATTTTTTTTTTTGTCTCTTGCTATGCTAACTCGCTTTCTCGTCACTGACCGTTACTTTGCTCACAATGCTGACAGAAATGGTACTAATGTGTACTCATCTCTAAAAACGTTCTGTTCTCCTTAGTTTGGTTCACACAACACCTGCTGAGGATCGTTACTTTAGCCTACCCAAGACTGAGGGGGACTAAAGATGTAGCTTCTGTGCAATCTCTATGCTCCTGCGAAGTTCCAGGCAGCTGGATTGACTCGAACATACGACCTCAGGTTGGATGACATGAATAAAACCTGTAACAAGTAAAAATAGGGGCTAATTTCTGTCATCAAGCCCACCTATTTCTAGTGTGGGTGAAATGAGCGTGTGTCTCAGGTGTCTGCATGTAGGATGAATGACAACATGGCTCAGTATGAGTTAGCAATAGTGAGACAAGACAGGTGTCTACTTGCAAAACATTCTTTCTGACAAATTAATACATGAATACATCCAATAATAGAAATTCAATAACTGAATACATCCAATAATATAAAGTCAATACATGAATACATCCAATAATATAAATTCAATACATGAATACATCCAGTAATATAAATTCAATACATGAATACAACCCATAATATGTACACCTAGGTGTGATACAACAATGTCTTTCCCCATATACCAGGCCCTCTCTGACAAGTGCTATACTGGTTGGTAACATATATCCAAACAATATTGTTGTGTTCTGATGATAGGAGTTATAGGAGACGAGGACTGTTTGGTTATATTTCAGGTGGGAGTAATCTGAGACAATAGACTGAAGTTATGTGAGACAATAGATTGAGTTATATGAGACAATAGATTGAGTCCTAACAAGGACTGTTTTGGTTATATTTAAGGTTGGAGTTAGAAGAGACAATAGATTGATGAGTCATAACAAGGACTGTTTTGGTTATATTTCAGTTTGGAGTTATCCAAGACAATAGATTGAAGTATGAGTCCTATTAGTCTTCGTCTTCATCAATCATATCAGGAAATACAATCATTATACCTAATTACCCAAGATACAATCAGTAACCTGATACATTCATAGTGAACCAAAATATATTAAATATATACAGGTGTAGGTAGTATAAATGACACAACAAATACCAACATTATATACCTGCTGTAGGCCTATTTTCCTACAAGTATAGTAATTATGCTTACCCTCTAAGATTTAAACAGGCCAGGTTTTGACTCGACTAGTGAAGCAGGCTGCCAGGTCAATGCACTCAGGTAAGCAATAAATCAAGGTTGACAGCTTCTCTTCTTCAATCGGTCTATCTGGCTTCGTGTTGGTGTGCGTGTTTTTGCATAAAATCTCGCCCGAATATATAGGCAGGTGAGGTAACTTCTACTGCTTAAGGAAAGCTTTTGGTTGGTTCCTGGCGTGGCAAGCTGATTGGTTGTCTGCAGTTTAGTACCATGCTTCGTACCGTCCTTGACCTAGACGAGTCCCGAAAAAACAGGGCTTATGCCTAATGTTATTCTGGTTTTTTTCCCGCCATATTGCGTGATAAGATGGCCCCAACCGAGTTCCGAAAAACAGGGCTTAAGTTTAATTTTATTCTGTCTCAGAGACTGGTGAACGGTGCTCGTTGATTGGTGGAAGCAAATTTGTATCTCGACATAGTGATTTAACAAAGTAGTGGGTTTACACACTCGTTTCACGACATAGCCCCATCCTTTCCTAGCTGTGACCTGTCATAGCTGACGTGTAAACCCCTGCTGTAGTTAATCATTTTGCGTCTGTCCTTCCAGAGTAATAGGGTGTCGACTTAAAAAATCAGCTCCTACATTGTCTCTTCCCGGAATATAATTCACGGTAAAGGAATAAGGCACCAGAAGCAGACTCCACCTTAACAATCTCGAATTTAACTTTTTAGATGCAGCCAAGAATGTTAAAGGCTGGTGATCACTTTGGACAATGAAATGTGTCCCATACAGGTAAGGTGAAAATTTGTCGATGGACCAAATTAGAGCCAAACATTATTTCTCTATGGTCGAGTAATTCAACTCAGCTGCATTCAGCTTCCTACTGGCGTAGGCGACTGGTAAAAGTTCCTCTGGCTGGGCTTTTGATTGCTGCAAGAGAGTTGCACCAATACCTATACTGCTAGCATCCGTCCTTAATACAAATTCCTGTGTGATATTGGGTAGCATAAGGATTGGTTTGCTGGTGAGTTTTGCTGTTAGCTCTGTGTAAGCTTTTTCACAATCAGCATTCCATTGGATTTTGTCAGGCTGTCCTTTCTTAGTTAAGTTAGTTAATGATGCACACATAGAGTTAAAGTGGGGTATGTATTTCTAATAGAACCCACATAATGACACAAATGATCTCACATCTTTCTTCATTTGAGGTCTGGATGCCTTCTTTAACTTCTCTATATTCTTTGGGTCAGGAGACATATGATCTGTAGAAATAGTGTGACCTAGGAATTCCAACTCCTTACAACCGATATAGCACTTGGTTGGACGTGCAGTCAATCCAGTTTCTCTCAGTCTGTCAAACAACATGGAGATCGCTACTATATGCTCTTCAAATGTATTTCTAGCAACAAGAATGTCATCCATAAAGTTAGTGATATGGGGATTTTGTAGAGGTTCCAATAATTTCCTTATCATTCTTGAAAAGATACTTGGAGCATTTTTCAGCCCAAAGGGTAGTACTGTAATAATAAAGTCATTGATATTGTCAATGATGTTCAAGAAAAGTATTATAATCATTATAATTATTTCATGGCCGTGTCCTCCCTAGACTTTGATAAGAGCCCGGGCCAAATAACGTCTGTTCACGACGAAGGATCTATGGATCGAACTCGGCCTCATGGTTGTTATCGTCGGGATCGTCAATCAATGACTGAATAAATTGAAAGGCCATTCTACCGTGTATTGTTGATTAAAAAAAAAAAAACCTTAACGCCTTAACGCACCGCACACACACTGGACTAACTTCTATATAATCCGAACGAAAGTACATAAAATCATCGGTTTTCAACGAATCGAAAGTGAAACTTTCTAGTTCTAGCCGGATATCGCTTGATACGAGAGTTCCGTTGCTAGGTGCTTACAAAAAGGGCCGGTCGCTTTATGCCGGTATTGTGAGGGTAAGCCACTCATATCGCGACCAGTGATGCCACAGCTGGGTATTTCTTACTAGATCTGGGTTTTTGGGCTTCCGTCTGGGTATCTGGGTATTTTTTTTTTTCAAAATCTGCATTAATCTGGGTATATTTGAAAATTGGCATTTACAATGTATGTATATTCTGTGCACTGAACATTATATGTATATTATAATTAAATGTACAACATTATGTGCTATCTATTTTTTATTCCACTTAAATTTAATTCTTGTTTTTAACCACATCAATGACGTTGTTTTTTGACTCGTTTAAATCAGCTATCTATTTCCTGTTATTCTGTTAATTGCTCTCATCTGCAATACTCGGTCATTTTTGCGATAAAGTCTTCTTTTTACATTATTAGACTTAAGCAGATAAACAGCATATTGGTTTTTTTGTTTTTGTTTATTTTTTTGTTATTATCAGATTATAAAATGAGCGATGATGAAAGTACGCTAGGTAGTTGTAGCAGCATGACGACACACACGCCACCGCTTAAAAAAGTGAAGCCATAGTATCATCAGGCTTTTTGTGAGGAATGGCAAACAGACAGCGAACTGAAGGATTGGATAAAGCCGGACTTTGGTAACCGCTATGCTGCGATTTGTACGGTCTGTTCCTGTACATTAACTAATGCCAACAAAACAGCTTTATTGACACATAAAAGCACACAGAAGCACATGAAAAACTTCGAAGCCAAAAGCAAAACTCTGAACATTAACAAGTTTTTCATAAAACCAAAAGAGCCCTGTCTCCAAGACAAAATTGCTAAAGCGGAGATAGTGTTGTCGCTTTCATGGCAGAACATAATACTCCGTTTTCGTAAGCTGATCATTTGATTGAATGTTGCAAGCAGATATTTCCAGACAGCACAATTGCTCAAAATATGTCACTGAAGCGCACCAAGGCTGCTTATGTGATGCAGTACAGCATTGCTCATTTTGAGCAGCTTGAAGAAATAAACATTTGCAGAACTCAGAAATTTTCTATAATCGTTGATGAGAGTACTGATATTTCTACGAACCAGATGTTGGCAGTCGTTGTGCGATTCTGTGACAAAAAAACAAAAAAAGTAGTTGATTCTCTGTTAGACCTCACTGAGGTGGAGGATGGGACTGGTCTTGGCATGTTTACAGCTGTTAAGAAATTGTTGAGCACGCATGAAATTCCGCTTAGTAACGTCATTGGTTTTGCTGCAGACAACTGTGCCACTATGATGGGGACTGCAAGTGGTTTACAGGCACATCTGAAGAAAGAGATTCCACATGTCTTTGTTCTCGGCTGTGTTTGTCATTCATTTGCACTTTGTGCAAATGCTGCGAGCAACCAGCTACCGTCTTGGCTTGAAATTTTCATAAAGAATGTCTGCTTCTATTTTTCGCGTAGTAGTAAAAGAAATCTCCAGTTCCAGTTAATACAAGATGTAGTTCAGGCCCAGAAACATAAATTGTTGAAGCTGTGTGAAACACGCTGGCTGTCTCGTGAAGCAGTCATTGAGAGGATCCTTGAGCAATGGGATGCTCTGCCCTTGTATTTCCAATCCGAAGCTTCAATGGACAACGTCGACGGTGCGGGGCAAATCCTGCAGACGATGAACACTGTTGGCACGAAGCACATGCTTCTATTTGTCGGCTACATACTGGGTAACGTTAACGTCATGAACATGGAATTCCAGTCCGAGAACTTCCGTCTTCACAAAGTTTACCCGAGTGTAACAAGAGAGTATCGTTTTCTTCTCAGTATGTTTATTAGGCAGGAGGTATTGCAGCATGAGCATCGCACTCTTGCCGACATTGATCCTTCGGATGTACAGGTGCACAAGAAACTGAATTACTTTGAGCTGGGTGGACGATGTGAAGCGCAGTTAATGCGACAACCGTTACGAGATAAAGAAGTCCAGTTTCGCAAGGATGCATTGGCATACCTGATTGAACTTTGTACTCAAATACGATGCAGGTTCCCACTTGAACAAAACAGTGTTCTGGCGCAAATGCAGCTGTTGGATCCAAAGCAAGCTTTCGATATCAACAAACCTTCTGTCATTCCATTAGCAGCGCAGTTCCCAACAGTTGTTTCAGAAGAGAGCCTTGATCGTCTGTCTGATCAATGGCGAGAACTGGCATCGTACCGAAAAGATCTTGGACATCTAGTGGATGAGGATCCGCCCGCATTCTGGCTGGGACTGCAACAAGTAACAGATGCTAATGACCAGAAGAAATTTGATGTTTTGGCTGACCTCATGTGCACGCTTATGGCACTACCTCACTCCACAGCATGCGTCGAAAGAGTGTTTTCGAAGGTTAACTTAGTTAAAACTAAACAAACCAACAAGCTTTTGTGTGAAACAGTTTCCAATCGAATACTAGCCAAGCAAGCAGTTGCCAAAGACGGAGTTTGTCATAAGTTTAATCCTAGTAAAAGCGTGGTTGAAGATGTGCGTGAAGGATTTTGTCGGCAGAGATATGCAAAGATTTTGGAACTTCACAATCAAGATACCACGTTGTCAATTCATGCATATGATCTTGACGAAGGAGAAGTTGTCGACATGGATGCCGAGTCTCTGACAAGTGACATTTTTCAACAGTAACAAATTACAACTAACATTTTATATTTAATTTGAGGAACATTTTGTTAATGTAACTAATGTAAGTATATTACTGTTAAAATATCTCATTTTCAAGAGTTCATATATTGGTGTGTTATTAAAATCATTTTTATTTAATTGTGAATTTTTGGTAATTAAAAAAAATAATTAAGAAATACATAAAAATTGGTAGCACACAGATTATTTGTGCTAAAGATGCACATAAAAGATTATGTAAGCATCGTATAACCCGTGTATTTGAGGCATAAAATATTCTGGGTATTTCTGGGTTTTTTTTAAGAAGAGATCTGGGTTTATCTCTAGAACTTGAGTGGCAACACTGATCGCGACTGTCCCGAGGCGATGGAGGATCTTAATTACAAGGCCATAAATGCAAACCGTACCTGTGCAAACTGCCATGGAAACCACGGGGCAAGGAGGTACAGATTCTACCCTGTGTTTCAGGAAACTAAAAGCAAAGGAAGCTGTGTCCAAAAAACATCGCTGTCAAACACAGAGTGGCTGCGGATGTCGCAGACAAACAATGCACGATAGACAAAAGTGGACAGTGGAAGTTAGAGAAAAGAAACAGAAACTCCAGGTCGAGACTAGAAGCAGGCAGACTCCCCGAAGATCAACTGACAAGACATTTATAACACAATAAGGAAGGGAAACCCGAGGCCTGTAAACAGTAAATTAATATGAGACAAACATAAAGGTATGTTTTCAAGCACTCGTAAGAAATAAAGAAGTAGAAAAAGATGCGCAAGAACACCAGAAATTGTTCTATAAGACCCTAAAGAACACGAGGAAGAAAAACAATGCCCTCTCAAATTTATAAAGGACAAGCAAGGCAAATTGCTTACTGCCCCGAAGGAATTAATGGAAAGAATATTTCTCAGAACTCCTTGATGGTGAGCAAGGTCAAGCAACAGAAATGATAACCACTGACACAGAAGAGAAAACCAATGGCGGTGAAGATGACATAAAGATGGAAGAACTGAAGGCAGCACTGGAGAAAATCAAGATGGGCAAAGCAGCAGGGCATGATGGTATAACACCAGAAATGGTTAAGTACATGGGAGCATCAGGCGACCTATTATTATGGGTCCTACAGGCAGCGTGGTGCAACAAGACCATACCAAAGGATTATATTTACTTTGATGATGACCGGATTGTGGTCTGAATTTATGTCGGCGCCAGGATGTGTCTTTGCACTTGTGACACTGTTCTTAAATCTATGTTTTATCATGAAATAGTCAATTTGATTTCTTGTTACATCTCCTGGGCTTTTCCATGTGTATAATTTCCTTGGGTGGTGTTCAAAAAAAGGTGTTACATTTGACCAGCTGGTTTTCTTCACAGAACTGGATAAGTCTGTCTCCTCTATAATTTCATAATCGACAATGTGGATGAGGTCCAGTGCAGATTCAGAGCTAACCGAAGTACTCCCAAGACCTAATCTTCACACGCAGGCAGCTGAGTGAAAAGGCCCTTGTTTGTTTCATAGATCTGGAAAAGGTGTTTGTTAGGATCCCCTGGAGCAAACTTTGGGACTGTTTAGCAAGGAAGAACATTCCAGCACCTCTGATTCATGCTATACAGAGTTTCTACAAGTCTTGCAGAAATTATGTGAGGACAGCAAACCATAAGTCAGAAGAGTTCAGCACCACCACTGGTGTAAGACAAGGTGATATGTCACCTTATCTTTTCATACTCCTCATGGACAAAGTCATCAAGGCATGTAAGGAGAGAACAAGAAAGTATTCAGTGGGGTACTGGAAAATGAGACAGGTCTGTATTTCAGAGCTGGCATTTGCTGATGATGTTGCTAAATCAGAGGCACATCTCCAATCTTCTTTAAATTGATGTTCAAGCCCACCTGCGTCTATCCGTTTTTTCCTGGATTTGTTGATGTGAATGTGTTAGCAGTGCAATGTCATCTGCATATTCCAGATCTTCCAAAGTAGAAAATGTAGTCCACTGCCCATTATTACGCGTAAAGTTGGCATAGAGGCTTTTTATGATTGACACTATGCAGCTTGGAATTCCATAAGTCCTCAGTATTTTCCATAAACTGTCCCTATGTATACTGTCAAAAGCCTTTTCAAAATCAACTAAATTAATGTACAGCTGTCTCTGCCATTCTGAGCACTGCTCTATAATGTTCCTGAGAGTAAATATATGATCTACACACCTTCTGTTCTTTCTAAATCCTGCTTCTCCAATTATTGCAGTCTGCAAGATCTCCCTTCTTGGGCAATTTGACAATTATTCCTTTGTTCCACTCTTTTGGTGTTGTCCCTGCAAATAGTGATTCTAATGGTTCTGCTGCTAGCTCAGGGTCTGTCTTAAATAGCTCTGCATTTTCCTGACTTTTGGCAAATTGATATCGTTTCTTTATGTCGGCCGCAAAAGCTTTTCTGGTAAGGGGGTCCTTCAATTTGCTGATGTCAAACCTTTTCTGTGTAGTTACAGTTGGTCCAGCCCTTCTTAATTTCAGTTTTGCTACTACTAAATGGTGATCACTTCCCACATCTGCACCTCTTCTTACCTTCACAAATCATGAAAACTTGAAAGTTTTTGTTAAAACCACTTATTATCAGGGAACACTCTGAAAACAATCCACGCTTTTTCACATGAAATATTGTCATCAAAGAAACTTTTAAATTGAATCTAAAATGACATAATTCTCGCCATATGTACATTGGTCACAGCTGGGGAATGCAATCGTGTTGAAAAATTGTATTGTTTCCATTATATATATACTCTCCCGAAAAATAGTTACAATCAACAAAGAAAAACGTTCAAATGACAGTGTTCATGAGCAGTTTGATTACACTGTATAATGGAAAGAAACCAAAAAACACTCTAAGAATGTACTTCTATCTGCTCATCTGGGTTATTGCTAGTAGTAATTATAATTTTAGACAGTTTGTTCAACTGCCCTATTTGTTTATGACATTAGCCTTCTTGGCCAATAACGGAACAAAGAGTATGTGAAAATTGCCTGTTAGTGTTTTTTCTCCCTATATATTAAAATGGTAGATTCATATATGTTATATGTGTTACGTTGTGGGGGGGGGGGGGGGGGGGGGGCGCTGAAAGCTTTTAGCAAGAGGGTTAACATTTTATATTCTATCAATTCAACACTACAGGTATAGTCTACCTCGCTTTATTGCGCTTCACAGATATTGAGCTTTTTTTTTCTTCAAATTATTCATGTTTATTTATAAGAACGTGCCTTCTTCTTCTGATTGATTTTGGCTCTCCACCAGCAAAAAGATTACGATTCGCTGAAGGCTCAGATGATGAAGTTTAGCATTTTTTTTTAGCAATAAAGTATTTTAAATTTTACAAAACACTGTGTTTTTTTAAGACCTAGCACTCATGTGCACTTAATTGACAAAGTGTAAACATGATTTTAGGCTTTTATATGCACTGGGAAGCAACAACAACAAAAATGGTTATGACCCGCTTTATTGTGGTATTCGCTTTATTGCGGTGGTCTGGAACCGAACCCACAATATCTCCAAGGTATACCTGTAGTAATACATATCACCAAATCTTTATTAGTCCACAACATCCTTATTATTACAGTTTTACCAACTAATATATATTAATTGTTGTTCTAGGTGCATGATATAAACAGCAAATGTTAATTTCATGATGAATTGTTAACTGCCAAGAGTGAGGAAAAGCTACAAGAAGTTTATGGCAGAACTCTGTCAAGGCCGTTCTGAAGCCTGTGATGAGAAAGGAGGAAATTTTCTGATTAGATCTGAGTGTTTCATGCATCTAAGGAAGTAGTGAGTAAAACCATGAACCAGCCAGACAACATGCATGGAGGCCATAAAGAGGCAACCTCTCTACCATGCAAAGGCACAACAAGCCAATCACCTGTTTGACTTTAAAATTTGATTACAAGAAACCACAGAGAGAAATCCAGACTAATCTAAATAGTGATGAACTGGCACATATTATGGACTATGAATTATGGAACATGTAACAATCATTGAAGGAACGAGGACTAGACTGGAACCATACCAAAAGGAAGACAGTCGATAGGATAACATGGCACCCTCTCTGGCTAGCCTCTACATCTGATGGTAGAAGAGGAACAACTAAGTAAAGTTTATTCCAGTGCAGTAAATGAATGTTAAAATAAAAGTCTACATCTAAACTGTAATAAGAGAGAAATAACAGTTACCTATAAGAAAAGAAACTATACAAGAGCTAATAATGAAAAGTACAAGAAAAACACAGTTTATTGTAAAATACTTTAAAATTATTTAAATACAAAGAACAGAATAACCCAGTTAACAAAAGTATTCTAGAAAATTAAAAACAAGAATACTTTGAAGGTGGTTGAAATGAATAATGGTAAAAGATGCTTTTAGAGGTCTCTGTTTAGAGTTAGAGAATCTGTTAATTTTGTGCGCGTTCTTTTTGTGATCGAATACTGCGCTCGATACTGTGCCAATTGTGTACTCTGATACACGGAAAAAGGAGAAAAACGTAAGAACAATGATGAACGGTCATTCCTAAGGGAAGTAACTCTAAGCAAGAGACCTAAAAGCATTTTTTACTGATGAGACCAAAAAAAAAATATTCCTATTGCTTCCTTGGGTTAGAGGTTATGCAAGGGGCTGGTAACCTCATGTAAAACAATTAGTTACAGAAACCACCTGCAAGATTACATGAATGCTTTAGTGAAGCCTTCCTGCAAGGGTCAGTGGCAGTAGTGGCTCCTTAAGGAGTGGAAGGGAGAGTGAATGAATTATGGTGGATAATTGCTTAATTTGTTTTGTCATCTTTGTATTACATCTTTCTTAATTTCCGCTGCCTGTTTGCATGTCCTTTTGAGTCTTTTTATCTTGGTGTTCTGCTTGTAGCATATTTCTTCTACTGAGATTTTCCTACAGTTTGTGATCTCATGTTACATTTCATCAGGAACCAAGCATCTACGGTCTTCTTCGAACCCTCAGTATCATTTTGTTATAAGGTAATAACCTTAAAGTGTATTTCTTTTAATGACAGTTCAGCAATTTACAACCTTCTGTTTATTTATTTATAGGGATGATGCAGATGCCAGTAAGTTTCTGTTAATAGCTAAAGGAATTAATAGTTCCATGAAAAACAAGGTAATCTCATGAGCTGTGTTTTCAAGTGTGTGATTTGCTTAGGGGCACTGAAAGAAGTTTTATATTTGTTTAGAGGCACTGAAAGTGGAGTTTTATATTTATTTAGAGGCTCAGAAAGTTAAGATTTACATTTGTTTAGGACACTAGAAGTGAAGTTTTATATTTCTTTAGGGACACTGAAAGTTGATTTAGGGGCACTTAAAATGGTTTATAATTGTTTAGGGGCACTGAAAGTGGAGTTTTTATATTTGTTTAGGGCGCTGAAAGTTGAGTTGTATATTTGTTTAGGGGCATTGAAATTGGGATGTGTATTTACAACCATTGAAACTCACAAGTAATTAAAATTCACTTGAAGAGTAAAATAATAGTGTTCACCTTACCCTGTAGCAGATATCCCTACATGAGCATTGTCAGATTAGTTGGCTTAATTGCAAAGTCTTCTTCTTTGATCCATAACCGTCAAAGCAGTTGGTGGCCATCATGCCTGGTGGCATCCTGTAGGGCAGCAACAAATTGATTCCACCTTGCTCGGTCGGCGGCCATCCTTCATACAGTGCCCCAACTCTGGTTCATTCTTTGCATCTCGGCTTCCACAGTTCTCAGCCAAGTTTTTGTAGGACTAGCCTTTCTAAGAGTTGCCAGCGAACTAAACAGGCAGGATGGGAAATACATTACTGAGCATGCTACCATACTTCGAACTGACAAATGATGACAAGAATCCAGACAGTCAGCTAGCCGTCCTTTTTAGGGCCAGTCCTTTTCAGAACTAGCATCAGGGTAGCACCGAAAGATAATTTAACACACAGTATACCCCAAACTAAAGAGAGAGCAAAGCCATTCGACATATCAATCTTACAAACTTATGCACCAACTAAAGATCACAGCGAGGAAGAAATAGAAGAATATTATGAAGAGCTACAACACACACTTAAACCAGTAAAATCTACAGATGTGTTGAAAGTAATGGGTGATATGAATGCAAAAGTAGGAAAAGGAAAATACAAGAAAATAGTAGGACAGTATGGATTAGGAACAAGAAATGATAGAGGAGACAGACTTATCCAGTTCTGTGAAGAAAACCAGCTGGTCATATGTAACACCTTTTTTTGAACACCACCCAAGGAAATTATACACATGGAAAAGCCCAGGAGATGTAACAAGAAATCAAATTGACTATATCATGATAAAACATAGATTTAAGAACAGTGTCACAAGTGCAAAGACACATCCTGGCGCCGACATCAATTCAGATCACAATCCGGTCATCATCAAAGTAAATATAAAGCTGAAAAGAACAGGAAACAGACAGGAGGAACCCCAGATAGAAATATCAGCGCTGAAACAACCAGATATAAAACAAAAATATATAATCGACGTCAAAAATAATTATGAACAGTTACTGACAGAAAGCATGGAGCAGTATAGAAGAGAAAACCCAGAAGAAAAAG
This sequence comes from Oreohelix idahoensis, assembly GCA_024509875.1. Lineage (NCBI taxonomy): Eukaryota > Metazoa > Mollusca > Gastropoda > Stylommatophora > Oreohelicidae > Oreohelix > Oreohelix idahoensis. Next base: position 94,900 of record JAMPIV010007714.1, on the reverse strand, counting down.
TAACCACAAAATGGGAATGCTTAAAATCAAGCATACAATCAGCAAATGCAAATTTACCTAAAAAGGAGCCTAAGAAAAATCGAATTTGGATGACAGATGACATCTTAAGTAAAATAGCAGAAAGAAAGAAAGCAAAAAACACTCCAGAATATAAAACAATAGACAATGACATACGTACTATGTGTAGACAAGCAAAAGAATGGTGGATAGAAACAAAATGCAAGGAAATAGAAGACTTGGAAGCAAAGCACATGACAAGAGATATGCATAAAGAAAATACCAAATTGGTCACAGTTTACACAAGGAGGAAGCTGTATCAAATACAAAAATGGTGTAATATTACTTGATGAGAAAGACATCAAACAGATGGGCAGAATACGTAAAAGAACTATTCGAGGACAACAGAGGTAAAAAACCATCACCAGATTCTAATGAAGGCCCAAACATTTTCAGATCAGAAGTAGAGAATGCCATACATATGATACAAAAAGGAAAATTAGCGGGCACGGATAACATAAAAATTGAAATGATGGAAGCCCTGGAGAGCTTTGGTATAGATACAATCACTGATCTATGCAACGATATATACAATACAGGATATATACCACACGACATGAAGACATCAGTTTTTATAACATTGCCCAAAAAACCTAATGCAACAGAATGTTCAGACTTCAGAACAATCAGCCTGATGAGTCATGCAATTAAGATACTGCTCAAAATCATACAGGAAAGAATAAAAAGTAAGGTAGACAGCGAAATCTAAGAAGAACAGTTTGGTTTTAGACGGAACAGTGGAACAAGAGAGGCAATATTTTGCCTAAGAATATTAGCAGAAAAATATACAGAGGTCCAAAAAAGTATGTACATGTTTATAGATCTGTAAAGAATGGATTCCTCAGCAAAAGAGAAATTGACGAAGATAGCTGATACCGTTCCACCTATGTTCAAGTTTTTGACTTATGGCTCATGGGCAATGACGACAAACACCAGCTCCAACCAGACAATGCGTCATGGCTTCAGGACGACCCAGAGTACTGGGACAAGATCATCTAACTACTACACTGCAAGGCAGAAGAGGGATTCCTCAGCAGTGTTATGATGGCAATCTGTCTGACTGCTATCAATACACTGTTATCAATTCCCATGGTCAGTTATGACTGAATGGTATATTACTCATATCAATACTGGTTTCACGTCTTTTTTAGGCCATGACTTTCTACTTATTTTATTATTATTAATATTATACAATTGTGTTTTTTTCTTGGATGTCCTAAATTATCAACATTTTGTCTGGCATACATTCGTGTAAATATCTTGGTCCCCCATTTAAAAAAAGACAGAAGTCTAATCAATTGTCCAAATTCTGAGAAATTTTCATCGCCTCGCAGGGTGTTATAATTTTCAGCACTCAAGCGACGGTCGCTAAACGCTCATTTTAATTTGTCATCCATGATTTTTTTTTTTTTCGTGCATGCATGTTTTTCAGGAACATCAATCTTTTCTTTTTTTTTTTTTTTTGTTATCTGTATTTAAAATGCCAACATTCTCCAGTACCTACTTTTTTGGTTTTGTTTTGTTTGATTGTTTATAGGCTAAACGCTCGTTTTAATTTGTCATCCGTGAATGTCTAATTTTTTTTTTTGGGACCATCAATGTTTGTTTTTTTTTTTGGTTTCTTTGTTTATGTATTTAACATGCCAACAATCTCCAGTACTCGATACTTGTGTAGTTTGTATCCGATTCCCACGTCCTCCATTTAAATTATACAATGAACCCTCCCTAAGACTCCAAGGGAAGTAACTCTAAACAGAGACCTCTAAAAGCATCTTTTACCGAATACCTAACTCTTATCCCTTTTTACTGCATTTCTGAATTCTTTTTGTAAGGTCGTATCGAACAAATAGCCCACTGTTCTTCATTTCAACCAGATGGGAGAAAGAATGAACCAGTGTAAGATGAAGCATAGCCTCACATAGCAAAAAGCACTTTCAATTTGAAAGGAACTTTGAGGCCCAAAAATATCTAATTTGAAATGAAGAGCAATGTGATGTGTGTTTGATATGACCTTAAAAAAGCACTCATGGATGCAGTAGTAATGGATGAGGTTAAGTTTTCGTAATTCTAATGAGAAACCCTATCCTTAGTACTAACCCTGACCAGGGGATTGACTTATTTGGATGGCATAAATAAAAAACATATCCTGCTGTTCTTCATTTCAACCAAAGTTTCAATTGAATCACAGAATGATGGGGCGAGCACCTAATCTCGCCCAAATAACTTGATATGAAGGTGCATTTGTGCATAAGCACTCATTTTTGGTCTGCAATTACAGTTTGCAGTGCTGCCTCTTCTGCCTGTCTTGCAAGATCGTCTAGGAAATTCCTTTTGTTGGCTCGGGTTTGGCGCTTAAGTTCTTTGTCCAGCTGACTGTACTGTTCGCTATATAGTTGCTTTAACCTGGGGGACTTCGCTTCTGTTTTCTTTCTTTTCATTACCTTTCTCAGTGTTATGGTGTTTAATGTTTCTGGTGTTATCCAGTCTTGCTTCTTCCTTTCCTGGAATCCCAAGCATGATTTGCTGCTTTCCTTATATATTGTTGAAATGGTGTTGAATTTCTGGTCTATATCATCAATGTCCCGAGCCAACAAAAGGAATTTCCTAGACGATCTTGCAAGACAGGCAGAAGGGGCAGCACTGAGAAATGAACAAAGCACAGTATACAAAATAACTAAATTCATCAGCGGAAAACGAGGTGCAACAACATTACATTAGTAAAAAATAAGCAGATAAGCAAGGGAATCTCATCACGACAGCAGAGGGACAGGAAACAAGATGGGCAGAGCACTTAAGAGAAACTCTGAACAAGGAACCACCAGAGACACAATTGAATGTTCCTGAGGCTGAAAACGATCAAGATGTAAATACAGACACTCCACGAAAAGAAGAAATCATCACAGCAATCAAAGTGTTAAAGAACAGAAAAGCTCCTGGCCATGATAACTTAAATGCAGAGCTATTTAAGACAGACCCTGAGCTAGCAGCAGAACTATTAGAACCACTATTTGCACAAGTCTGGAAAACAGGGACAACACCATCAGAGTGGAATAAAGGAATAATTGTCAAATTGCCCAAGAAGGGAGATCTTGCAGACTGCAATAATTGGAGAGGAATCACTCCTCTCTCAGTTCCCAGCAAAATACTAGGCAGGATAATTATGCAGAGAATTTCAAAAGCTGTAGACTACAAACTAAGGAAAGAACAAGCAGGATTTAGAAAGAACAGAAGATGTGTGGATCATATATTCACTCTCAGGAACATTATCATTGATGAACAAAGGAGTCATGACAACAAAATGCTTGCACCAGAAGAACATATGATGGCAAAGTTAACAATGCAAGAAATGGAAGAGGCAATGAGGGCGCTAAAGAAAAAGAAGTCACCTGGAAAAGATGGGATAACCAATGAAATGCTAACAGGCCTAGGAACAAAGACAAAAAAGAAGCTTCTGACCATCCTAAACTGCAGCTGGAAAAGAGGAATAGTACCACAGGCATGGAAAGATGCCATACTGATTCCAATACCTAAGAAAGACAAAGTTCAGACAGAACCAAATGGCTACAGACCTATCAGTCTATTTAGTTGTGTTGGAAAATTGATGGAGCGCATAATAAATACTCGACTAATGTGGCCTCTAGAGGGAAAACATCTCTTAGCCCCACAGCAAGCAGGATTCAGAAAACACAGATCCACTGAAGACCAGATCACATATATAACTCAGAAAATTGAGGATGCTTTCCAAAAAAAAAAACACACACTGGTGGTTTGGGTGGACTTAGAAAAAGCATTTGACAAAGTGTGGAAAGACGGACTGAAAGTCAAGCTGCAAAGAAGTGAAGTGTGTGGAAGAATGTTCAAATGGATCAGCCACTATCTTGAGAATAGAACGGCCAGAGTTCAACTACAAGGACAGACCAGTAGGAAGATGGTATTGGAGCAGGGTGTTCCCCAAGGGGGAGTCCTGTCACCCATGTTGTTCCTCACATATATAAATGACATATAAGAGAATATTCCAAGAAGAACCCACAATGCCTCCTTTGCAGACGACTTAGCCCTGTGGATCTCAGAGGAATATATCACTACGGCAAGCATACGGATGCAGCTAGCCCTAACATCATTGGAGGAGTGGGCAAAGGCATGGCTAGTAAAGATAAATGAAGGGAAAACATCATTCACAGTGTTTTCTCTCTCAAACAAACCACAGATCTCCAAATTGGTGCTAAATGGGAAAAATCTACATCTGGATGACAACCCAAACTACCTAGGCATTACTTTTGATGGCCGCTTGACTTGGAAAACCCAGATTGAGAAAAACAGGACAAGAGCAAGGCAGAGAATGGCAATCATGAAAAAACTTGCTGGCACTGGTTGGGGAGCAGACGAGAAAGTACTAAAGAAGCTATATACTGGGCGAGTGAGACCAATCTTAGAATATGGCATTGCAGCATGGTCAACGGCAGCTAAGTCGAACTTTGACAAAATAAACAGAACCCAAAACCAAGCAATAAGAATCATAACAGGGGGCATGAATTCAACACCCATAAAAGAGTTGGAAAAGATTACTCACCTCCAGCCTATGGAGGATAGAAGAGATAGCAGAGCCCAGCAACAAGCCGAGAAATTCAAGAGGCTGATAGACCACCCAATGCACCAGAGAATAAATGGACTTGGAAGGGGAAGACTGAAGCGAAGCAACTTTGTAGAGACAGTCAAAACAAAGATGAGAGCAGACCCCATAAACACAATATCAACATCTACGCCAATATGTACTGCACATAAGCTACCAATTTGGAAACAACAGTGCTTCCCTGAAATGATAGAAAACGTTCCTGGTATTGAGAGAAAGAACAGCCAAAATGAAACAGAAAGGAGAGTCCTAACCACAAAATATATAGAGAAACATTACCCAAGCAACACCTGGATCCATGCATACACAGATGGATCAGCAACTAATGCAACAGAAGATGGGGGTTGTGGGGTCTTCCTGAGCTTAAGCAATGGCACACAAAAAAAGATAGCAGTCGCAACAGGGACATTTTCAAGTAACTTCAGAGCAGAGGCAGAGGCCTTAAAAACTGCATCAGAAATTCTAATGACAGAAGAAAGCTCAGAGAGACCAGTAGCTATCTTCTCAGATGCGCTGTCAGTGATTACAATGCTGAAAAGTCAAAGTAATGCTGAACTGGATGACCTAAGATTAACACTTCACAGACTATGTCAGCAGTACAAAAGAGTCATGATACAGTGGATCCCTTCTCACTGCAACATCCCTGGAAATGAAGAGGCTGACAGATTGGCAAAGGAAGGGGGAAAACTTCCTCAACTTGACACAAATATAACCTGTGAGGAATCAAGAGTTTTATCAAGCGCAGGTACAGGCACAAGTGGGAAGAAGAGCATCCAGGCCACACAAAAAAATGATCCGTATTACCAGCTCAGCAGAAGTGAACAAGTGGTAATCTTCAGACTTTGCACAGGTCATAACAGATTGAGATACCTTCTATTCAACAAATTAAAGATAGGAACTACTGATGAGTGTGACTGTGGCACCGATAAAATGACTGCCGAATATCTGCTTCAAAGGTGCCCAACATATGAGGAACAGAGAAAACACATATGGCCATCACCAGTACCATTCCTGGAGAAAATCTACGGAGATATCAACAGCCTCAGGCTGACCACTGCTTTCTTTGAACTTATTCAAGTTGACATCTGAGGGTGAACAAAGAAGAAGAAGATCTCTAGGTTTTCTATGGCCTCTGCATCTTTATATTCTCCCATGCCTTCCAATCAATGGTTTGTCTGGTTATACCAGTGGGGTTTTTTTTTCAATGGGTGTGTTGTGTCCATCTCCATTTCCTTTCTTCAGTCTTCATCTGTATTGGTTTTTGTCTCTCTTTCATAGGTCTCTGTTTCTTGTTACGTTTGACCATTTGATATGGATGATGTGATGGAGGCATCTGTTGGTGAATGTCCTTAATGTGGATGTTATTGTTTTTGATGACATACCACATTTCTGAGCTATAAAGTACGACAGACCCAGATTTGTGTTGACAGCCTTATAGGAATTGGAGAAAAATCTGACTTTATTCTTCTTGGCAGTGATATCCTGGTTTGTTCCTCCTTCTTTGTTGATGTTGCTTCCGAAATATGCACTTCTTCAGTCATCTGACCATATATGTTTAAAAGGTCTGTTTACCTATTATTTATTCTCTTTTCCTTGATTTTATTACCTTGATACTTAGTTTAATTTTTGTTGCTTCTACTGTTAGTCTATTTGTCTTTTCTTTTATGTCCTGTTATGTGGTGACAGACACAGGTCATCTGCAGAGCTGAACTCTTCTAGCTGTTTGTCAAATGTCCATGGCTTTCCTGTTTTCCTTCCTTCCATTGTCTACCTTATCACGTAGTCCATGATCATGAGGAAGTGTCACTGGGGAGAGCAGACCACTTTGTGTAGCCCCACTCTATACTATACAGGGTTCTGAGAGTGCCTTCATGCATGATTCTACATGGTCTACTGACAGAAGACTTTAATGATTTTAAGTAATTTCTCAGGGCTTCCATAGTGTCTCAATATTTTCCATATGACCGTTTGCTGTTTACTATCAAATGCTTTCTTAGAATCCACAAAGTTGATGTGCAGAGGTATATGCCATTCATTTGACTACCATAGGATTATTCTGAGTGTTGCTGTGTGATCAGTGCATAACCTTGTTCAGCATCCTGCTTATTCCTTCCTGTGTTTTCCATCTGTGGCTTCCTTACATAGTCTAGCATCACTCTAATCGAAGTTTTTCTGGTCACTGCCAAAAGTGTTATACATCACCAATGGTTGCTTATAGTTGAGTTGCCTTTCTTGGAGTGTTATACCTCACCAGTTGCTGTATACAATTGAGTTGCCTTTCTTGGGTAGTATAATGCTGTCCCCTTCCTTCCAGCTGTTGTGGAACAGCCTGTTGATTCCAGATAGCAGCCATTACAGTTGAGAATAACTGGTGATGAATAAGATACATCCTCAAGAAACAACTACAAAGTATAACCAGACTTGCCCTTGACTAGAACCCACAGGGGAAGAGAAAATAGGGAGGCCAAAGAGAACTTGGAGAAGCATGCAAGAAGAGAAAACCAAGGCAACTAGGACCTGAAATGCAGAGCTAAAAGAGTTGGCCCAAAATCAGTGGTGGCTTTCTTTAATGTGCTGTTGAGCTGCAGCACTCCCTGTTAAAAAAAAAAGGACTGCATACTGTCTCTACTACATTATAATACATAATCCGGACAGACCAAAAAAAAAAAAAAATTGAGGTTACACCGGAAGGGTTAAATACAAAACAAACAAAAAAATTATCCAACACCGTATCGTGGCAAGTGCTGCAAACGATCACAGCTCAAGTGACCTTGACCTCTTATAAGCGAATGCTTGTTATACACACAGCAAAGAGGCCAGCTGCGATTGGTTTGAATTTTTTAACTAGAGCTGCAACGAAACACAGCTCAAGTGCAATGAGTAAATTAAAGGGAAGTTACAATGAAAATTTTAAACACGAGAAATAGCAGCATACATGTCTGTGTAACCTGGTTTGAAACTCGGGAAGCTGCCTCGACTGACAAGGATTACTCCTAGTTGCAGTAAACTTTTAAAATAACTTTTCAGAACTTCTTGACAGATTTTAGATGAGATAAGACACTAATTTACATGGTGGTCACAATTTGTGAGTGTTATGTATAGTATTTTAAATGAATGAACAGTGCAGCACCCCCAATGACAACCCCCTGGAACCGCCAATGCCCAAAATATAAATTGATGACCTGCAACAATTATAACTATGTTCTACGAAGGACAACAATGATTGATGATAGTGACTGCTTTTCATTTGATTTTTAGCAGAAATAGCCAAGATTTTAAAAAGTATTTAAATGTAAATTTTAAAAAAATAACTCTGGTATTTGGTTACAGCAATAGTTTACCATGTTGTTTCTTGTTTTCAGTTTTTCTGATTTTGCTGGTATTTGTTGGAGAAGTCTTGGCCAGCATTCTGGGATTTGTGTACAGAAACAAAGTAAGTTACAAGATTTACCAGTTTCTCTAAAGCTAGGTAGTAAAAACTGGGCCTTCGTATTTTTTGAACCATGAGTGATATCATTGAAAAGATTGTGAGCAAAGATTGATAAGGGGTAGTGTAGAGTGGAATGATGAGCAACAGTTTATTTCTTTAGTGGATTGTTGTTCGGTTCTTAGTAAGCATGTAGGCAGATGTTTGGTGTTGTATTCAAAATGGCTATTTAACCTTTCTGTATATTTTTACACCCCTTGCAGTTCTCGGGGAGTCTCTGAAGACAGAAAGAACACTGCACATTCAGGCTTGTCATACAGGGTGACTGAAATGAGGTTGCGCATGAGGTTGCAACCTCAGCATGTAAAACAAGTTGCCTCAGAAATCACTGCTGCAAGAGCATGTGCATGCTAGGTACAGGCTTCCTGAAAAGAGACCAGCTACAGTGGTGGCCTTATACTTCATAAGGGATACAAAGGAAGTTCATTCATTCATAACCCTCCACTCCCAAAGGAGCATAGGCCTTCAACAAACACATGCCAAGTCCTCCTGTCACATGCCATCATCTCAAGTTCTTTCCATGTTCTCATCATTTTCACCTCTGTTTCCAGCTCTCTTCTCCATGTGCTTCTAGGTCTACTTCTGCCTCTCTTGCCCTGGGGGTTCCAGAACAAGGACTGCCTTGTAATGCTATCAACAGGTTTCCTCAGTGTGTGTCTTATCCATCGCCATCGTCTTCTTCTCATCTCTTGTTCCACTGGCACTTGTCTAGCTGTAGTCCTCAGTTCCACGTTGGTAACCTTGTCATACTATTTTAATCCCTCTATTCTACGCAAGCACCCATTTATGAAAGTCTGTAGCTTTTTGGTTGTTGTCTTTGTTGTTCTTCGTGTCTCAGAGCCGTACAATAGGACTGACTTCACATTTGAGTTGAAGATTCTTATTTTCGTGTTGGATCCAATTTCTCTTGATCTCCATATATTTCCCAATGCAATGAAAGCTCCTCTTGCTTTTTGTATTCTTATTTTCATATCACTGTCTGTCCCTCCAACTTTGTCTATTGCTGCCAAGATATGTGTACGATTCTACATCTTGTATTGGTGTTTCTTCAAGTTCAACCCTGTTATCACTACCTGCATTTATTCTCATTATTTGTGTCTTTTCCCTGTGTATTTTCAGACCCACCAATTGCTGTGACCTCTCATCGAGTGTTTTCAATTTGTCCTGCATCTGATTACGGTTATGGGACAGAAGAGCCAAGTCATCAGCAAAATCCAGATCATCCAACTGCTTAGTCAGAGTCCACTGGATTCCATTTCTGTTGTGTGTTGTCGATGTTCTCATAACCCAGTCTATTGCTAGTAAGAAAAGAAATGGAGACAAGAGGCATCCCTGTTGCACTCCTGTTCTTATCCCAAATGGTTCTGTAAGCTGTCCTTCATGAAGAACTCTGCATGTCATGTCTTCATATGTTTTCTTTATTAAATTAATGATCTTCAGGGGAAATCCATAATGCCTCATCAATTTTCAAAGTGATTCTCTGTCTACACTGTCAGATGCCTTTTCATAGTCCACAAATCCGATTTATAGTGGTGAATTCCATTCGAGACTTTGTTCAACTATTATTCTCAAAGTGGCTGTCTGGTCTGTACAGGATGTTTTGTCGAAAACCTGCTTGTTCATCTCTCAGTTTCTTGTCTATGGACTCTTTTAATCTCTCAAGGATAATCCTGTTTAATACTTTTCCTGGCACTGATAGTAACATTATTCCTCTATAATTTGTGCAATCTTGTAAATTTACCTTCTTAGGCAACTTAACCAGATATCCATCCTTCCATTCTGCTGGTATCTCTTCTTTTCCCCAGACTTTACCAAGTAATTTATATAACATCTCTGTAGCCGTGTTGATACATTACCAAGTAATTTATATAACATCTCTGTAGCCGTGTTGATACGAAGGAAATTGATTGATGATATATTTTTACTATTAGTCTAAAATGTATATGTCTTGATGTGGAGCTGTCAGGTGTAGGTGCTAATGGTTGCAGAAAGCAGTTGTAGGAATTTGCTAATGTATCATCCAGCTCCCTGTGTGTTCACTGTTTATCAAAGTTGTCACCCGTTTATAAAGAAAGTAATTTTATTCCCAGAAAAACAAATAATGCAAATAAGCTGCAGGTCTTCATTAACCCTTATGTATTCCAGATAGATGGGATGAAGATTACCAGTGAAGATTGGTAGCATTAGAATAAAACAGGCATGAGTTAATAGTATCACACAACAAAAAAATCAAATATGATGACGGGTCTTATCCTGATAATAGAACAGCCAAATATTGTTGGAGAGGCTTTGTATCTGGATTCTGCAGAAGACTCTGCCCTTCTATTCTGTAAGTAAAACCAGATGCAAGGCAGAATGGGGATGCTGGATGTGAGGCTACAGCAGTTGGGTCATAAAAGCCACAGTGAAAAGGCAAAGATCATGAAAATAAATGCTCTACATGATTGCCAGACAACACACCAGCAAGATTTGAACTCTTACATATATCCTAGCAGCAGCATGGACAAAACTAGAGTAATGAACAGTAACATTGGGATAAGGATACACACCCAAGAGGGTCTTTTATTGTCTTGGGGAAAATACAGAAATAAAAAGAAATAAAATCTAACACAAAAGTAACAGTTGTTAACTCAAATGTCAAAGCAGTCCTATTCTATGGCTGTGAAACATGTACAGTGTTTGGGCATATTAGAAGAATAAAAATGATATGACAGAATCACCAAAGAACAGATGGAAAAGCTAGATGTTAAGCAGTGGAACAAGAAGCTAGGAAAAGATGCTGACATTGGGTAAGACACACACTGAGGAAACAAGTTCATATCATTACAAGGCAGATCTTGTTCTGAAATCTGCTAGTTAAAAGAGATAGGTAGAGACCAAAAAACACACGGAGAAGGGAGCTGGCCACAGCTCTAATAATGTTCTAGTAATAATAATAATGATACTGAAGACATGGAAAGAGCACAAGGCAGGAGAGTTTGATGTGAGCTGATTTAAAGCTTATACTACACAAGAAGCTAAATGATAATGGTGAGGACATTTCCAATACAGTGTGTTACTACAGGTAAGAATGATCAGATGATATTCACTAGCCCTAACATATTGGTTACCTGCTTTCATGACTAATCTCCATTGTAAAATGTAATCTATCTCAAGGTTGAAGGTGTATTAGATGGTGATTTGATGAATGCTGTCAACAATTACAATGTCAAGGCTTACATGGAGCAGATTGACTACATTCAGAGAGAGGTATGTGTGTGTTTTTCTTTATCACTGTAGATTGTTAAACTTCTGGTGTGGAAAATGATTCTTCTTCTTCTTCGTTCATCCTGAAAAGGACGTTGGTTGCGTTGTGTCCGTTTACAGCGAAGCTGTGATATGTGTGCCTATCGGCCAACACATCCAACTTCAGCATGGCATTTTTGGGACCGGGTTAGCCATCTTATTAGACACTGTGTAATTTTTTTTAGATAGATGTCTGGAAAAAAGTATATCTTACTTGGGAGGAAATACAATATTTTCTAAGAGGGTGATTGCCTTGCACTGCAAATCATGTCAGAGAGTGAGAGGAAGAAAGAGAAATGACAGAGAACACGAGCGTCAGTCTCAGTAAAATAAGAGGTCCTAAAATGGTCACAATATTTGTTTGTCCATCTGTTTGTGCCATTGAGCACAGTGCGGAGATTACTCCATTCATTTTAGCATTATAAAAACTCCCCCACCTGTTTGCTTGTCAGATTGTTGGCTTGAGAGCCAGGTTTGATTCACTTTATATTTTGTGAAGTTTTGTATGTACTTTGAAGCAAACATGTCGAAGTGAATGCAACTTAACAGTTAAGCATAATTGATTTTAACCAGTTTCATGAAGTGGAAGCAATCAAATTATGACTTTACCATTCTGAAATAACCCAGAATTTTAGTTATTTAAGTTAAGATTTGTATGCAGCATGATGCAGATAACCAGACAGAAACTGAGATGATTAAGTGGTATGACAAGATTACTAATGTGGAACTGATGACAAACAGACAAGTACCAGTGGAACAAGAGATTAGAAGATGACCCTGGTAATGGATAGGATACGCATTGAGGAAACCTGTTGAACAATGCAGTTTTTGTTCTAGAAACCCCAAGGTAAGAAAGGTTGACGGAAACCAAATAACACATGGACAAGAGAATAGGAGACCGACATGAGGGGGATGAAGAAGTCATGGAAGACCTTGAACTGATGGCACAGGACAGGAAGACTTGACATAAGAATATTGAAGGCCTATGTTCCTTGGGGAACAGAAGGGTGATGATGATGATGATGAGTCACTGTATGATTAAGAGCTTCATGTATTATGTTTGGTTGAAAGGAGTTGAAGATAAGAGACCCTTATAATACGAGGACACAGAATGACAGATAATAATTAGAACTTTTTGTAAATGGTAAATGACTTCACAATGAACATCTGCTAGTCGAGCTGCATTGTAGAAAATTCCACCACAGTGAAACATTCATCGCAGCTTAGTGATGCATAAAAGATTAAGAAATCTAACATTAAAAAATATTAGCAAGTATTTTATGCATGAGCGACTACGCCTGGTGAACAAGGATATAAATTCAGCACAAAACTAAAATTTTGACGTGACATATAATACAATACTTTAATGTTGTTTATTTTGTCGCTCTGTTTAACTGTGTTGTTGCTGTGTCATCATCACTGATATAGCAAGATTTTACTAAAGTGGGGAAGACATCATCACTAATATACCAAGATTTTTACTAAATTTGGGAAGTCATCATCACTGATGTAGCTAGACTTGACTAATGTGGGGAAGATATTAACACTGATATAGCTAGATGTGATTAAAGTGAGGAAGACATCATCACTAATATACAAAGATTTTACTAAATTTGAGAAGTCATCATCACTGATCTAGCAAAATTTGACTAAAGTAGGGAAGATATTACTACTGATATAGCAAGATTTGACTAAAGTGGGGAAGATATTATCACTGATATAGCAAGATTTGACTAAAGTGGGGAAGATATTACCACTGATATAGCAAGATTTGACTAAAGTGGGGAAGATATCACTGATATAGCAAGATTTGACTAAAGTGGGGAAGACATCATCACTGATATAGCTAGACTTAACTAAAGTGGGGAAGACATCATCACTAATATACCAAGATTTTACTAAATTTGAGAAGTCATCATCACTGATATAGCTAGACTTGACTAATGTGGGGAAGTTATTAACACTGATATAGCTAGACGTGATTAAAGTGGGGAAGACATCATCACTAATATACCAAGATTTTACTAAATTTAGGAAGTCATCATCACTGATATAGCAAAATTTGACTAAAGTGGGGAAGATACTACTGATATAGCCAGATTTGACTAAAGTGGGGAAGATATTACCACTGATATAGCAAGATTTGACTAAAGTGAGGAAGTCATCATCACTGATATAGCAAAATTGGACTAAAGTGGGGAAGATATTACTTACTTAGTCATTCCCCTTCTACCGTGAGGTGTAGAGGTTTGGAAGAGAGAGCGCCAGACTATCCTATTGGCTGTCTTCCTCCTGGCCTGATTCCATTCTAGTCCTCGGTCCTTCAAAGATTGTCTAATGTTGTCCTCTCAGCGGACTCTGGGTCGTTGTGGGGGTCTGGATCCCTGGCTCTTTGTTTCCCATTCTTGTCATGGTAGCCGATCTTCTCCCATTCTGCAGACATGGCCAAACCATCTTAGTTGGCACTGTTCTACTTGGTTCTGCAGGGGGTGGGATTTTAGGCCTTGACGTATCGTCTGGTTGCGGACCATGTCTCTTCTTGTTACTTCAGCCACCTTCCTCAGATACCTCATGTCTGAGGTTTGGATCTGGCTTTTGTGGGTTGTAGTCATTGCCCATGACTCGCATCCATATGTCAAGACTGGGACATAGGTGGAGCGGTATACAGCCATCTTCGTTTTCTTACCAACCTCTCTCTTGCTGAGGAATCCTCAATTTATGGCCTGAAAAAGTCTCCCAGCTGCTGCTTTTCGAGTGACCAACTCTTCTTTGATGCCTCTTTTTTGGTCTATAATAGCTCCGAGATATTTAAAGTGGTTGACCTGCTCCAGTACCTGTTCTCCCAGCTTAATCTGATGTCTTCTTTCTTCCCGTGATATCACCATGGATTTTGTTTTAGAGCTGCTTATGACCATCCCTCTCTTCTCCAGCTCTTCCTTCCAGACTTGCAGGTTGGATTGGAGATGTGCCTCTGATTTAGCAATCAGGGCAACATCATCAGCAAATGCCAGCTCTGAAATACATACCTGTCTCATCTTCCAGTACCCCACTGAATACTTTCTTGTTCTCTCCTTACATGCCTTGATGACATCATCCATGAGGAGTATGAAAAGGTAAGGTGATAGGATATCACCTTGTCTTACACCAGTGGTGGTCCTGAACTCTTCTGACTTATGGTTTGCTGTCCTCACATAATTTCTGCAAGACTTGTAGAAGCTCTGTATAGCATGTGTCGTGAGAGGATAGATGGTTATAGAATTTGATAAGATATCCTGGACATAAAGGTGTATCAGATGATACCAGGATAGTGCCAGACAAGAGTCTGGTCTTAAAAGTAATACCCCTTCTCTGAAAAGAGTAAGGGTGTATAGATATCAAAGGTAGGATCAAGCTGTATAAGTTCCTAGAGAAGATGGTAATATATTACTCTAAGTCCCTACGGGCTCCCTCTCCAGATACTCCTCTGTTAATATTATTATTAACTCTGCAAGGAGTAATTATTTAATTAAATTTACCAACAAGAACTGTAACTTAACTTAAAGAATTTAAGTAAGTCTGCTGGTAAATATTTACAATTTATTTGTACAGTTACTCTTTTGTGTTTGAAAATTTTAAAAATAAATCATATTACAACATTAAATGAATAATAAAATGTTCAACAAAGTCTTTCACTGAGTTAAAATGTCTATCACTATGGAGAAAGTCTTGCTTGGTTGGTCTCTCTCTGATTATTTACTATTTTATATTGTCACAGTTCTGATTGAAGACATACACTGCTTATTTGCATCATACAACTGTTTGTTTATTTTTGGTGTACTGGGATATGCTGGACAGTTGACTTTGTGGGCAACTTATCTGAGTCACTGAAGATGGCTCCCTCTGATGTTGGATAGAATTTATTTCTGTAATTCTTCCAAGTGGTGTACATGAGATGTCTGGCTCTCTGAGATAGAACGGCACTGCATCCATCGTAACCTCAGTAAGAGATGCCTCTTGTATACTTGTTAGGTTTACAGGATAAAACCTGAAATGAAGTTAAATGCAATCCCTGTATTTTTCTATCACTATCCCTCTATGACACAGATGGGGATGATAGACAGTTTCAGACAGCATGCTAGCAGATGCACAAGATATAATATAGTAGCAACAATCAATTCAGTTCACTGTGATCATAAATTTCTTTTACATTCTTATTTATAAGCCTTTGCCCATGATCCGCCTCCCTACAATAATTTGGTTGTGAATAAAACTACTAAGTAATATATCAAACTATACAGTAATCCAATTCCTTTCATCCTTCCTTATGTTCCTGGTATTTGTCTCATTCCATTAAGAAATACTTCTTTAAATACCTTATATATATATATAAATTTGTTCTTACCCTCAGGCATACACAAAGATGAGCTGTTAATGGCTGTTTAAAGTCTGCTTTCCAGTACAGAAGGCAAATTGCTTCCACTAACACTTGCTTTCTTTTGCCGCTCTCTGTGGCTTTCAAATATTGTGACTGACCTGATTCTGTTAGTCACGCACTATAAATAGTGTGGCCTCGAGCGTCCAAGGTAGTCCCCCAACAAATGTGTATTGAGTTCAGAAAATATTGGTAAATTTTGCCTATTGTACAAATCAGGAAAACTAAGATGTTATTTATCTACGTTATTCCTGGAGCGATTTTATTAATCTAAAGTTTAAAATACACCCTATATTATTCTACATATTTCTAGTAAACAACCTTTCTCATTCCTAAATGCATTTTATTTTATGCGTACATTACACAGCTAAATAATGGACTAACCTGAGGCTTCGATGCATTCAACTAGAGATTTCTCTGTCCTATATCAGTATTTGTAAAAGTATTAGTACTTATGGGTAGAGCAGCATCCCTAATATTGTTTTGGTAGCCTCTTCCAGGTAGTACTTGTTTCATAAAGATGTAGTTAATTGTCCTTTGATGCTTGTTTGCACATATTTGGACTTCCATTTTATTTATCCAAGGCTGTAGTAAACACGGCATAATGGAGCGTTCTGATTGGCCTGTGTATCTTGCAGTTCTTACAATGTATGGCATGCGGTCTGGTCAGAGTTACGCAGAATTCGTGTTGTGAGACAGACGTCACTTCACGACAGCATGAATCAGAGGTGCTGGAATGTTCTTCCTTGCCAAACCGTCCCAAAGTTTGCTCCAGGGGTCCCTGTCAAACACCTTTTCCAGATCTATGATACAAAGATGGATCTCACTCTTATACTCAAGGGCCTTTTCACTCAGCTGTCTGAGTGTGAAGATTAGGTCTTGAGTACTTCGGTTTGCTCGGAATCCACACTGGATCTCATCCAATTGTGGCTCAGCTAGGCGTCGGAGTCTCTGCTCTAAGATTCTAGAGTAGATTTTACCAGGGACACTGAGAAGGGATATGCCTCTGTGGTTTCCACATTGTCAATTGTCACCTTTGGGGAAGATATTATCACTGATATAGCAAGATTTGACTAAAGCGTGGAAGTCATCATCACTGATATAGCAAAATTTGACTAAAGTGGGGAAGACATCATTTTTCATTCACTCGTTATGGACCATGGAGCTACCACTATAGTTGGTACCCTTGCAGGTTGCCTTTACCAAGCTGTCATATATTCTTGCAGCTGTGATTTATGTGGCAATCTGTTTGACGTGATAGAGGTTGCCAGCCTCATGCACAACCAGCCTCATATGAGTCATTTTATACGATATACCTGTGGGTATAATGATGAGCTCCCATTTCAAATGTTGTGTTTATATCCAACAATAGTAACAAATATTACAACATTATTTGTGATAAATAAAATTTTTGACAAGATATCAGAAATTTGATCTAACAAAAGTTTTAACATGCAGTGTAAAGTATTTGTGCCAGATCTCATGTTGACTGAGGAATAAATAAGTTATAAGAAAATAAGTAACAAAAAAAATCATGGTACTGAGAAATTCATGGTTTTATTCATAGGAAAAGTACAGTTTTTTAAAAGAAAATACATTATTTTTAAAGGTCAAAACACACTTGCTAAGAATTTGTTTTGACAAGTGATTCTGATCAATTTATATTCAGGCAATCAAACATTATGAGAATGTAGGCTGATCCCATTTTCAGTTTTTTCTCCTTTTTTTTCTAGTTTGTCACATAAATTCAGCAGTGCTCCTTCCCTTTAAAAAAAATTTGGATAACACAAAACATTTCAGCACTATCAATACTTTGTACATTCTATTTGCGAAATCAGCCAAAAACCTGAACTAATCCAAACAGCTACTTGGAAAATATCTGTAATTTAATATAAGGACAATTCTTTGACAACTTTTAGTTTTTTTCTGATGAGTGACAACTAGACAATTAAGGAACCAGACACATGCCAGTGGAACAAGAGATGAGAAGATGCTGGTGATGTGTTGGACACACACTCAAGATACTCAAGATAGTACTACAAGACAGTCCTTGTTCTGGAATTCCCAGGGTAAGAGAGGTAGAGGAAAATTGAAGAACATGTGCAGGATTGGAGAAGAGAATTGGAGAAACCTGAAGCTGATGGCACAAGACAGGAAGACTTGACATAAGTTTGTTGAAGGCCTGTGCTCCTTGGAGAGATAAAGGTTGATGAATGAATGATGAGTGGTATGTTCCTTATGTCCTATCCATTGCCAGCGTCTTCTTCGATAGATGAGATACACATTGAGGAAACCTGTTGATAGCATTACAAGGCAGTCCTTGTTCTGGAATCCACAGGGAAAGAGAGGCAGAGGTAGACCAAAAAATACATGGAGAAGAGAGCTGAATACATGGGTGAAAATGATGAGGAAAGCATGGTAAAAACTTGAGCGGATGGCACTGGACAGGAAGACTTGGCATGTGTTTGTTGAAGGCCTATGCTCCTTGAGGAGCGAAAGGGTTGATGTTCCTTATGTATTGGGTATTGATTTATTTGATTAGTTTGAATGCTGTGGTGTACACAATGCCTCAGACTAGGAGAACTCTGTTGACTGGAAAGTGAATCATACAGATACTGTCCCCTTTTCATGCTGTAATACAACCACTAATTGGAATTGTACTGCTAGACTGGGTTCAGACAGCATTTATACGGAGGTAAGTCAAATGTCATTGGTTAAAATGTTGACATCTGACAGCACCACATGGTTTTCATCATCATTTTCCTTTGTGTTGCTTACAAAGTGTGGAGCCACTGTGTAGCTGATCTCCTTGCAGGAAGCCTGCACCAAGCTCTTACAATAGTGCTTTAACATGCTGAGGTAGCCAGCCCTATACACAGCCAGAGGGAGTAATTCAACCAAGCTTTCCAGGCTAGAAGGAGGCCCTCTACCAGTGAGGTTCATGACACAGAGTGAAGAAAACCTGAAGGAGTATTGACTGCTGATTTGATCTCGGTTTATTTAGGAGAACGTCCAGAAGGTTTGAACACGAAATGAGGAAGGAAGAACTGCACAGGTGGTAGCAAAAGTGGCTTTTAAATTGATGTTAATGGACTGTGGGGAACAAGAATGAAAGGAATAGAAAAGAAAAGACATAACACTGGAGAAATAGTGTAATCATCAGGACGTGGTGAAGACAGCTCATCTCACAGAGAAAGTGTGGCACTAATGTTGTCAAAAAAAAGTACAGATGGCGCTTATATATTAGGATGCAATGGGATGGAAACTAATATCAGAAAAATAAAGATGAATATAATCCAATGTCATGGGTCAGCTAATGGCACAGAAGAATCAGTGAAAGAAGAATTTACACCAGACTTCAAAATGTCATGAATGAAAAGAGAAGTAAGGACATTACAGTCTAGGTCATCCACCTCATTGCAAAGGCAACAACAGACAACAGTAGCTTTGAAGAGATCCTGGGGAAAAGTGGACTTTCTACAATGAATGAAAATGGAGAATATTTAGAAGCTTCTGTGCTGCAGATCAACTTCTTCTAGAAAGAAGAGGTATATGTGGGGGGAATCATGGATTATGTGTATATATTAGAGTGCACAATTTTCTTTTTTGTTTTGGTTTGGTTTTTAAGGGCTATCTTCATTGCACACAGACAACTCCATCAGTGATCTCCTCCCTTATATCACACAAGGAGGATCTCAGCACAGTGCACAAACTGCGTAGCACTGACGAGAATCCCAATGTGTGTATACAGGAATCACACATTCTATAAATATTTTTGTGGTGGGTAGACTTCTAATTTTTAAATTTTGTCAGGGTCGCGGCCTTATGGCCTTCTCTTTACAATTTCCAACTGCCATGGGATTTTTAACTTGCACACAGGACTTCTTATTTTTTCACTCTTATCTGAGAAGGCTAGGCATCTGATCTCACTACCCAGGAGACCAGGGGGGAGTATGACATCATTAGGACCATTGGTTCTGAAAAAAAATTTCCATAAATTATATTCCCTCTGCTGGGAATCGAACCTGGTACCTCTAGAATTTGAGGCGGACACCATAAGTCTTAGCCACTCCAACCCCTTTGTTTTGATTTCAGCTAACATGACTTGATGTTAAACAGATTAATTGAGAAGGTCATCAAGAACTAAAACAAACATGTCTCATTAAGTTGTGATTTTATATTTTAAGTGATTAATGTCATATGTTTAATATGTATGGCCTAGGAGTTTTATGAACAGGTTGCGGAGTTTGATTTTGTTAAGTCTGTAGGAAGCCTGACTGTTATATTTTTTTTAAAAATCTTCAAGGCTGTTTGGATAAATTGAATGATGAGTTTAGCAAGAATCTCATTTACCTGACAGGTACTGTGATTTTCCTTGTGGTTGTGCAGGTAAGAACTTTTTTTTGCTGAGGATTAAGCATCTGAAGCTATTTATTAGTTTGTAGTGAAGGAAACATCAAAAAATATTTGTTACATAAAAGCTGATGAATTTATAATTTTCAAAATATTATTGGGGTGGGGGGGGGGGGGGGGGGGGGGTGGGGGGGGGGGGGAATTTAGTCATAGAATGTAGTTGACAGGTGATACAATTACAGATTTGATACTTCAAGTCTACATCTGCATCATTTTTATCAATGTTCTTGGCTGGTCGTAGAATGTATTTAAACATTGACATATTTGAAATTATATAGAAAGCTGCTTAATTTATGATTTTTTAGTTATTTTATTTAGATTTAGTCATAGTATGTAGTTAAAAGTTGACATAGAGTTAATACTTCATGTCTAGGTCTGTATTTTGTCATTCCTCATAGATAGTCATAGAAAGTTAACCATTGACATCTGACTTTTGTCTAAAGTGTTGACATGAACAACCAAGTGTTAGTTCAGAAATGTAAGAGGGCATCGTAAGTAGAGGTGAAAGGTAAAGACAGTCTCATAACAGATACTACCGAAGGGAAGTGAACTGTCAGAAACTTTACTGTACTGGGTCTTAGCATTGTGAAATGGGGTCACTAGTTCCTTTCCTCACTGCCTTTGCCTTCCCTAACTCAATATCAGATTTGGGTACCCATTTAAGCTGAGTATGCTGGGCCATGACGCAACAAGGTTTTGAACACTGTAACTTTTCCTATAGAAGCAGGTGCTATAACCATTCGGCACTCAGGATTGTGGTGTTGTTAATTAGTATAATGGTAATGTAGATCTGTACCATCTGTCACCTGCTTAATATTCTTGCCTGTGTTTTCAGTTCCTGGCTCTCACCAGCACCTGTATTTTGATGTGCAGAACAAAAGAAGAGCACCAATAACACTCCCTTATAGAAGAGATTGGAGGAGGCTTGAGGGTGTGGTATTAAGGGCTTGTGCCCATGTCACAGAGTTTTGGCCTAGATGAGTCTTGTCCAAACAGTTGTCATTTGTGATAATTTCACAGCCATCTGAAGGCAGTTAGTATTTCTAAAACTGAAAATGTATGCCTGGCTATTGTTCTGAGTTTAACCTTTAGCATGCTGCATTCTTTTCCCGAAAATTTCCCCTGCAGCTGCATTCTTTTTCACAAAACCCCCTTTTTTTTATAGTGGATGACTTGTAAATTCTATATTATTTTTGTTTTTTGGCCAATTGCTCTAATTTTTGGACTGTATAGAGATAAATGGATGATGGATATGATGATGTAATTTTGTTGATGTGATAGGAGAAGAAGACTGGTGAAAAAAAAATTAAAAAAAATAAATCAACAAAAAAAGAGCCTTACCTCACTCCAGGTGCAGCTGTGGAGTGCAATCTGCCTTAAAATTGAGCAGGGTGTGATAACACTCAAAGCAGGGATATGCACAGAGAGGTACTACACACCTACGGCACACGAACTGGGTCTGGTGGTGCTTCTTGTCCTTGTCCCTGTTGGAACACACAATCTGGCTTGGAAGGCCTGCCGCTAGCCAGACATTTAGGGTTAGGAGTGATGTAGTGTTCCCCCATAACCAATCTCGCTGGTGCATTATCAGAGACCCTTCCTCTGTGGTGTGTGACCCTAGACTGGTACCCATCAAGCAGCCCATGAGCAATCCGCAAACGGAATGTTTCTGCCTTGATACGACACGGATGCTTGGCCCTCCACAGGACATGCGAATTGACAAAGCAAACTTTCAATAGATAGAAGAATATATTCTTCCACCATTTGCTGCTCCTGTGCAGAACCATGTAGTATGTCAACTGTTTGTCCACACGATCAATACCTCCCATGTGACAGGAATAGGCTTGGACAGCGCATGGTTTGTCCACGATCCGCACATTGCCAGAATGATGTTTGGATCTGACCTCCTTCCTGAAGGTCTGCGCATCGTGTGCAGTTGTCATTACATTCACTGGCCTCTTGTCAAACCACGACATATAGAGGATGTTGCCATCTCTAACATGATGGGAGGGTCACCAGCTTTGGGTTTCGCCAACTTGAGTTGTGGGGGACCCCTCAGCGGCTGGTCCGCAGTGTGCCGCAAGCTCCTGTCTGATTATCCCCAAGCTCCTGGAACAGGGCAGGCGAAGAGAAAAAGTTGTCCATGTACACAACATGGCCATGCCCATACAGGGGAGCAACAAGGGAGGTGACAACGCGGTGAGCAACCCCTCTAGTAGGGTCCACATTGTCTTCCCAAGGTAGAGCTGCCAATTCCAGAGGTAGCCTGTCTTGGAGTCAGCTAGGCCCCAGGCTTTCATACCCCACTTAGAGGGTTTGTTAGGCATGTACTGCATAAGGCTGGTCCTACCTTTGAAAGCTATCATACTTTCATCAACACTAAGCTCTTTAGATGGTATGTAATGGCTTTGCCATTGAGGGAGAAGAGTGTCAACAAACGATTTGATTTTGAAGGCTTTGCTGTGGTCAGGGTGCCCTCATGGTGCTGCAGTTGTATTGTCCACGAGGTGTAGAAAAGATAAGATAGCAAGAAACCTGTCCCTACTCATCACTTTCTTGAACCCTGGCATGTCAAGGAAACAGTCATTTGACCAATACAAATCAAATGACGATCTTTTCGTTACACCCATCAACAGAAGCAAAGCAAGAAATGCCCTCATCTCGTCATCACTGACATTGGTCCACAACGTCACACGGGATGCAGCACCTACATCTTGCCCTTTCTTTTCACTAACCTGACTGGCGTAACGATTAGTTTCTGTAACTAATGTGTTCACAACATCATCTGTGATGAACAAACGGAATACATCTACCTCAGGGATGTCATCGTCAACGCCCACAGGTCTCACAACTTGGTCGAAGTTGTGGAGCCAGTCGTGGTTGTAGCCAGAAGGTGCCCTAACAACATTCACTTCTTCAAAATCATCATCAACACTTGACACATCACTATCTTCCCCATCAACATCACCCATATTCTGAGTATGGACCGCCACACCAGCACTAGTAAACCCATCAAACCACTCATCATTGGAATCAGAATCCATAAAACATTCAGATAAAATGGCAGCGTGATCCATGCCGATTGATTTCGATTTTGAAAATTGCACAGATAATTTATGCTAACACACCCGTTACAACTGAAAGTCAGAAAAGGAAGTGAAATCTCTTTCACACAAGATTCAATTTAACATCCGGGGTTAAGATCACGTGCACATAGATCAGTTAGCCAATGATATCCGCAAGGCGACTCAAGTCGCCTGCAGCTGGGAGAACATAGGTTACCTTCGGCGACATGTGTCACCCGCAGCGTAAGGTAAAGGTAAAGAGGAACCCGTTACATGCCCATTGAGGCATATTGGGAATATGGTGTTAGGCCCATATTATCTTGACCGTCGGCACTCTAGGGGTGATGTGGTCGGCATCACGCTGGCCGCCTTAACCTTCCCAGAGTTGCTCTGGTACCCATTTGGGGCTGGGTCGACCCAGGAGCCGGTTGTGGCCTAAAAAATTCCCACCTCATCTGGGGATCGAACCATAGACCACTGTGCTAGGAAGCCAGTTCACTAACCACTATGGCCGCAGCATGCTAAAGGTTAATAACTTTTATTTAAATTGTGAATGTATCCACTAAAAATTGTGGGATTAGTTCATTTTTCCATGTTTTTTAAATACAGAATTATGTATTTTTTGTTTTTAAATTAACACGTGAGGTTTTCTAGAAATGTATTAATTTAAAAGAAAAACACATGATATTATTTTGCAGATAACTTCAGCGTACATATATGCATTAAACTTGTTATTGTTTTAACATTTGTAATGCTTGTGAAGACTTTACTTGTTCCACATCTGGCTTCAGTTATTTTGCGTCTGTCACATTCCAGAGCTTATATTTGTTTCTGTCTTTTTTTTCTTATCCAGAACTAACTTAAATTATATAGTTCCTGATTTGTCGCCTTAATGCCAGATCTGAGTTTAAATTATGTTGGTTCTGCCCTCACTTCGTATTTCAGATCTGGCTTAAATTATATTACTCATTCAATTAATGTCCCTTTTTGTGTTCTTATTTAGGAGTGGCTAAGAGGTATGCGTCTGCTTCTAATTCTAAAAGTATCAGGTTTGCTCCCAGTACAGGGAATATAACTGATGAAAATTTTTTTCAGAACCATTAGTTCCTTTATCATACTCTCCACTGATCTCCTGGGTAGTGAGATCAAATGCCTTCTCAGATAAGGGTGAAAAATAGAAGGTCTAGTGTGCAAGTTGTGCACTGTCGCACACCCACTACCGTGGCAAAAATTAGGAAACCTACCCACCACAAACATATTTATAGAATGTGTGATTCCTGTGTACACAAATTGAGATCCTTCCTTGTGCTGTGGAATTTGTGCACCATGCTGAGATCCTCTTTGTGTGACCTAAGGGAGGAGATCGGAGCACTTATAGATTAGTCCATGTGCAATGACGATGGTACTTAAAACCAAACCAAAACTCTTATTCGTCTCGCTCGCCTATCGACCGGCGCGTCACTACCCAGCATGGGTTGATGTTAATGTGGGTGAAAATAATGTTCTCAATCTTTTCTTTGTTTGTTGTTTTACAGTAGGCTTTTGTCTGTGTCTTTGATTGTATGTTCATCTGGCATTTGTAGAGAGTTTGGGGGTATCTGTCTGTGTTTAATAAGATGACAGAGTCTTTAGGGTATATGTTGTCGGTCTATTTTAAATGTGGGTATCATTTCGGTTTTATGTGGATAACTACATCTTCACCTAAAACTCTGAAATTTTCATTATAACTGTGTTATATGGTTGTCGAGTCCGATGCTTACTTTAAAAAATGTTGACTATTCATGTGTTATATGTTGGTTCGGTCTAAGTAAATTGTTTGTCTTTCTGTGGTTAACATGTTGCGACCTTGTCTTATACATGGTAAACTATCACGTGGTAGATTCAAAGTTTTCTGTGTTTATAATGTGGTACATTTTCCGGGTTTGGCTATTTTTTATAAGTTCTCGGGGGTTTATGTGTATTTTTTCGGTCGTTACCCGCTTATGGTCCGTGTGGACTTCCGAGGTGTTAAAATTGTTGTCCTGTTTAACATTGCCTGTTTACAATAATGGGGGTACTGTCTATGTTTAACATCTTCAGTGGCTTTCCCCCAATGGCCGCCGGAGATGGTTGTCTGTCTAATCGTACAATGTTTCAACGGCTCATATTTGCCGTCCGGACCGTTCTATTTTGACGACTCCTGACTTCCACCTCCCCATGTACTAAATATATGTTCATCTCTGTCGTTATATGTTGAATCATATCTTGTTATATGCCCGTATTTCTGTGTTATATTTGGTCACTGAATCTATGGTTCAATGTAGGTCATTTCTGTCCGTTACTGTTCGGTCTGTCTATGAGTTAAAATGTTGAACATTTCGCTAACTGCTCGGCTCCCATATATGTTTTGTCTGTACAACAGTTAATTCAGGTGGTCTTGTTTTTCTGGGTTAAGATATGTTGGGCTTTCTAACTGATACAAACTTCAATTGTACTTGTCGCTGTGTTTATTTGGTACTTTTCTCTTGGATTGATATAAAGTTCAGAGAGTGTCCCAGTTTTCCTGTGTTATAAGTATGACTCTTTCTAAAATGTTTGAGAATCCAATGTTGGTCTATAACTATGTTAACTGTTGTCTTTCTTTTCTATATCTGGGTTATAGGTGGGTCTGTCTATTAGTTAATTATATGTTGTCTGATTCTTACTGTGTTATAATTAGAATTCTGGTCTATATGGGTAAAATGTTGAGAGAGGAGGACTTGTATAGTTTGCTCAGATAGTATCATGTTACGATGATGTGGGTCCTTTACGTAGTGTTAATGTTGGTTCGTCAGTGTCTGAAGTTAAAATGCCAGTCATTTAATGTGTTTATAGATACAGTTGGTCCCTTCTTTTTTTTTAAGTTTAGTTGTTGGATCGGCTTATAGGTTAAAATGTTGGGTCATATTCTCTCTTCTGTTTCAATTTGGCTAGATCTATTGGAATACATGTTGGTCTTTTCTGAATTCATATGTCATTTCTTCTCTGTGTTATATGTTGGTATATCTAGTGTTAAACCTGTGATTGGGTCTGTACCTATGTTAAAATATGGTGTAATGGGGTCAATCATGTCTTTTTTTAATATACTTGGTAAGCCTCGAGATGTTGGTACTGTGGTATTTCCCGTTTAATATTGTGGGTATTCCTTTTCAGTATACGTTAATGGTAAATATCTCTCATAGGTTGTGTGGGGATATTTTATGTTGGGGTCTTGAGGTGTATCGTGATTTGATGATAAATAAATGGATAATGATATAAATGTGTTGTGGTATCTTGTTGATTGTTTTTCGTTATTTTCGGGTTAATAGGTAGGTTGGTCTAGTGTGTATGTGAAAAAAAATATTTGCGTTGGTCTTTTTTTTTTTTTGCTTTATTGTGCTTAGTCCTCGGGTAAAAGTGGACTTTGCGTATGTTATTTTGGTCTTTTCCGTTTTCTCTTGTCATGTATATAGGTTGGTCTTTTTTTGGTGAATTAGTCATGTTGTTATTTCTGTGTGATATGTGGTCCTTCCCTAGGTTGAAATGTTGTCTTTCCTTCTTTTTTTTTTTTTTTTCTCCCTGAGTTTATATTTGGTAGGTTTCTAGGGTTTGATGTGCGAGCAAGGGCTTTCAGTGGTACTTATGTGTTGAGTACTTTATTTTGGGTGATGGATCCATTGGTCATTAATTTTTATTTAGTGTGTTTCATTTTTTTTTTTTTTTTGTATTTGTCGCCAGTCCCCCTCTTTTTTATTCATTCTCTACTGATGTCCAGATCATGGTTGGGATAGTTTCTTCTTTGATTTTGTGTCACCTCTCCTGTGCGTAAATTAAAGTTGTGTATTTGGGCTTGAGTTCAAATGTTGGTTTTTTATTGTGTTAATGTTGTAATCGAACTTCCTTATCCTTTATAGCTGCTGTGTTATATGATTAGTTTTTCTTTCTGTGTTTCCATAGTGGCCTATATCTAGTTATTAGCAGTTTGTCTTACAAGTTGTATACATGATTGGAATAATACTCTTCCATGTGTGGTGTAATCAATAAACGCGGGTCGGATACTACAATCATTTTTGGTTTCCTTATTTTATTAATTAAAATATGTACTCTTGTTGTAACAAGGTTTGATATCTTAATCTCCCTTACTTGTTAAACAGTATTGTCTCTGTGTTGGCTCTAATTTGAGTCTATGGATTAAAATGTGTTTGTCATTCTCTTCTTTGATCTAGAGTGTGATATATGTTGAGGCTGTAGTATGGATTCCTTTGGTCTAGTTTGTCATCTGTGTACTGAGTATAACGCTATGTATTGTTATAATAGATTGTCTTGCCTTTCTCTTGTTTATATTGTTGGTCCTTTCCTGTGTTAGTATGTTGTGATTTCCTGGTGTTTATAAATTGGTCTTATCCGTCATTCAGGTAGCCATGTGGTTGTGACTGAATGCACAATTGTCATACTTGTCTGTATTCAGTATTATGCGTTGGTCTTCGGTTGTATTCGCTTTTTCTGGGAGAGATAGTTGGCCCCTTCTTGTTATATCTTTGGTACTTCATTCCGTGTTATAGCTTGGTATTTTGTTTGTCAAAGTTCCTTTTCAACTGCTTTTGATTTGTATCACTTTTTTTTTTTTGTGTTTTCTATTGATATGTTTTTTTCCATATGCCGACTAGGTGTTTTTATGGAGTGTTGTCAGTGATTTGTAACGGGTAGATTTTGATGTTATCTTTAATTCCATGTTTTTAGTTTCTTACTTTCGCTCTTTTTGGTCAGATTTCTTTATCTTTGGTTGTTTTATTGTTGTAGTTCATTTTTTCTTTTGTTTCCTTTTTATTTTTTATTTTGTAAACACTAAAGTCGCTATGTTTTTTTTTTTTTTCTCTTCATTTTCATTTTTTTTTTTTTTTCTTTTTATCTCGCTAATTATGCTCCTTTTGCCCCTTCTTCTGTGTTATAACGATGGTGGGGAGTTATCTCCGTGTTATAAAACTCATTAATATGCTTTAGGTCTTTCATCTGTGTTATCCTAGTGTATGGTTCTCAGTTGCGTAACTAATCTATTTATCAATTAGAATAAGGCATTACTGTTCAATAGATGGTCCTGTAATCGCGTAGTGCCCCAGAAGCTATTCCCGACTCATGAAGAAAATTGCTCTCTAATCAAATATTGGTTCACGCGTGCTGTAGACACTTAAGGTAGTTACATATGTTTCTAGGAGGCGGGATTAGGTCGCTAACGACAAATCTGTGCTCCAGGAGTCTTCCTCTGTTGTCTATGTATCCCCTCGACACATCACCCTTGCCAAATACAATGTGTATTTTAATGAGCCAGGTTTTTTTCACAGACTTCATGTGTATTAGTTTTTCTTTTTGCTCCCCGATTTCTTTGTTTTTGCAAACTAGTGTGGTGCTACAAGTACACGTTGAATACAAATCTAGGGTTAGTAAACAATAGGGCCACAATGTTGGTTGATGTGGCGTATGATGTGTTGTGGTGGGTTTTAGTGTAAGTGTTTTGGGTGATCATCACTTGGAGTAATATCAAGTATGAGGAGTATTGGATTTATGGGATAAGTACACAATATAGAATTAACAATTGGGATTGGGTTGAAGTATGTTGGTGATTTGCACTGTTGGTGATGAATGTTGTTATAGAAGTTTGATTGGATGTGTTACGTTTTGTTTAGGTAAAGTTATGGTGGGTAGTTAGGGGCAAAGGTTATGTGTTGGGTAATAATGATTTTTTTGTTGAATGTGTTTGTAAAGGTTTTTTTGCATTAGTAAAATGGTAAATTGTTAGATTTTTTTGTGGGTGTTTATGTGGATGAGGGTGTATGTTTACTAACATTGATGGGGGGGGGTTGTTGGTTATGGGGTTTTTTGGTTGGGTGTGGGGGGTGTGACTGGTTCAGTTTGTTGGTTGGGTAAGTAATGTTGGGTTGTGGTTGTTGGGGTGGTTGTTGGTGTTTATGTTGTTGTTTGGGGGGGGCTGTGGGGGGGTGTTTTGGGGTTTTAGGTTTTGTATTTTTTATGGGTGCGAGGTAGTTTGTGGGAAATGTGTGGTATGGGGTAATTTTGAATGTTTGGGACTATATATTTTGGGTGGATTAGTGTTTTGTTAGTGATTGATTTGTTTGTTGTTTTGAAATTAGGAGGAGTTGTTTGTATGGGATTTAGTTTTGTGGGGTGTGGGGATTGTGAGTGGTGGTGGGGGGGGGTTAGGTATTTTAAGTATTTTGTTTGGTTTATTGGGTGTTGGGGGTTTTAAGGGGTGTGGGGTGGATTGTATAATGGGTGAGATATGTTGACATTAGGGGGGGGGGGGTGGGGTTTGGGGGGTGGGTGTGGGGGGGGGGAGAGGTGGTTGGGTGGGGGTTTTGGGGGAGGTGGGGTTGGTGATGGATGAGGAGGGGGGGGGGGGGGTTGTTGTGTTTTTGGTTGTGAAGTAAAGGGTTAGGTTTTGGTGGGGTGGGGTGGGGGGGTTTGAGTGGGGTGTTGTTGTTGGGGGGTGTGGGGGGGGAGGGATGTGGGGGGGAGGGGGGTGATGAGTAAATTAGTGGAGTTTGGTGGTGTGGGGGTTTGGGGGGGGGTAAGTTGGGTGTGTTTTGGGATTGGTTGGGAGGTTGGTTGGTGGGGGGAAATTTATGGGTGAGTTGGGTGGGGGGTTTATGGGGGTTGGGGGGGGGGTTGGGGGATGTTGAATGGGGGGGTGGGGTGGTGGGGGGTATTTTTGGGGTTTGTTGTTGGGTGGTGGGGTGGGGGGGTGGTGTTTTTCGGGTTGGTTTTGGTTATTGAATCTTTTGGGGGGGGAAGGACTGATGGTGAGGTATTTGGTTGTTTTTAGTTGGGGATTTGTTTGTGATTAGGGAAGTGGGTGGTAAAGAAGGGTTAATTGGGTGTGGGGGGTGGTGGGGATTTGTTGGGGGTTTTTTTATAGGGTTGGGGATCTTTAGTGGGTTGGGGTGTGTGGAATGTAGGTGTTTGACTGGGAAAGTGTTTTAGTTTTGTATATTGTTTGTGAGTGGGTTGGGGGGTGGTTGGAAGTTGTGGAATTGGGGTGAGGTTGGTGGGGTTTTGGGTTTTGGGGGGTGGTTGGGTGTGGGTGGTTCCAGGGTTTGGGTTTAGGGGGTGTAGGGACGGGTGGGTACGGGGCAAGTAGTGGGGGGGGGGGGCAACGGGATTATTGTGGTGGGCCCCCATTAGGATGGTGGTTGGGGGGGGGCGGTGGGGGGGGGGTGATCAATGATATAACACTTGTTCTGCCAGTGGAATTTTAACCGGTGGATGGGATTGAGATTCCTATTTATTTTATGCTTGTGGGAAGGTATGGGGCGTGGCGCGCGTGTTGGCACAATAGTATGCTGCTTGAGAGGTAGCAGGGGCCATGTGGTAATTCTGTTTTGGGGCGTGGATGTGTGGTGAGGGGGTCCTCAATAGAGTGTATATAGGTCTTAGGGTTGTGTAGGGATGTTATAATTTCGCTTGAATGTCGGCACTAACGTGTTTGATGAAAGTCCGGTCGTAATGGGCGGGTAGGGTATGGGGTTGTGGGGGTGTACTACATGGATTAAGACTGGTACGCATCCAGTGTGCAGGCACACGTGGGGTGCTCGGACAGTCTTGGGGGGGTTGGTGTGTTAACGGACGGCTAGGAGTGGTGCATGGTCGGCGGTGTGCGAGGGGGACACCCTGGGGTAAAGTATGCTGTAACGGTTGTAAGAATAGAGGCGGGTTTCTTATAACCCTTGTAGCTGGGAATATTTGGATGAGTGGTGCGGATAGGTGGGGGGGACAATCGTTGGGGGCCGCGGTGGCCCCTTTGGCTTTTAATTATAGATTTGGGGGAGCCGTTGGCAGGGGTGTGTGGGGGGGCAAGGGGTTGTTTTTGGGGGTTGGTAGAGAGGGGGGCTAGTATATGACCTGGGCTGGAAGTTACGGGTACTTTGGCATAAGGAGGGTAGTTAAGATCGTTGTGGGTATTTCGTGTTGGGCCGAGGGTGGGGGTCTGGATTAGGAGTTAGGAATCGGGGCGGGGTTGGCGATGGGGCGGGATATGTGAACAGATGTGGGGGAGAGTCTAACCTTATTTGTATGATTACATTAAGGGTTATGATTGTGGCGGGGTCTTGGGGTTGATATAATTCGGGGATTAAAAGATTATGAGGGGGTAATAGATAACGTTGTGGGAAGCGGTAGGAAGATAACGGCTTTAGAACATGGGGAACTGTTGTTGATACACGGAAGGTGGGGGGATAAAAGGGTTAGCGGGGGTTTTTAAAAGTTAGGCGTGGAGCGAGAGCAGAATGAATACTGTCGCGGGATTAATGGGTTGATTTTTTTGCTAGATACTGAGCGGGGATGTAGGTGGTGGGGGGGGCGGCGGTGTTATACGGTTAGGGGGGATTAACAAATGGTAAAAATAGGTCACTGGAGTTGGCGAACAGCGTGGATTTTTGAGGGGAGCCTTGTCGGAAGGTGAGTGGACGAATTGCGTGTCGGGTGATGGTGTGTTCTTGGGGGGTACGTGGACGATAAAGTTTTGGATTGTACGCGGTGTGGTTGTGGTATTTAATAAATAAGGATTATCTTGGATTTGTTTTTTGCACATGGGGTCGGGGTGGTCTATTGTGGGGTATTGCATGTGCAGTTTGGGGGGGGGGGGTCAGGTGGGGTGGAGGGCTGTTTGGGATGTAAAAGGGGGATAGAGGGGGTAAAACCGGGAATTTATTTTGTAGATGATTGGGGTCTAGGCCCGTAGGTTGACTTTTCGGGGGTTGGGGGGGTATCGTGTGGGGGTATGTTGGGGGTTCGTTTTACAGATAAAAAACCTTATCAGCGTGGGGCATATTGGCTACGGGTAAGTTAAAATTACGATATACATTTTTGATGGGTGCAGGTTTATGGGGTGTAGGCCAAAAGATGACATGTCCATTGGTTTTAGCCTAGTGGGAGAGGTTGGGATAATTATAAAGTGGCGAGGATTTATTTGTAAAATTTTGTAGGGGGGGTTTCTGGTGGTGGGTGATAGTTGTTTTTACAGACATCTAGGGGGTATGTTCCATTTTACTCTTAGGTCTAACCCGGAGTCCTCCTTGACCTTTAAAATTTAATCAATTTATAGGTGTAAGGACCCTAGAGGACTTTGGATACGAAATCGATATATTGATTAGAACAAAATGTTAGGGGTGGTAATAATGGTGAATATGTTTACGGTGGCAACTTGTGAATACATGAAAATGGCTCATATGTCACTCTTGACAGATTAGGATGAGTACATTGTCTAAACAAATAGTAGGCTGTTTATAATAACTCAGTTATGTCTCACATTGATAAGCCCACTGTAAGTTCTTGATTTATGCTTAAGAACTGGAGCTATAGCATTGTTAGTCTGTTGAGATCTTTATTTTAAAGGAGATGGACCAATAGGTATGACTGTAAACTACATATTATTGTCAGAAATGTGGTCATGTATTGATAACGAAATGGAAAATTACTTTAAGTAACGTCGACATTTTTCCCAGGTTGGGGTACCATTGAGGGTTACTCAAAGTGAACGCTGTTGTGCGTGAAATATGCTTTATATAATTTGAACTTGGTCCTAGGTTCAGTTAAGGTATAACTTGACCAAAATGTTTTGATGCCGGTGGTGTGACATACCATGTTTGATTTGGTTAACTAATTGTTTTGTTTAAATTTGCGGGTGGGAAATTTCAATTTTATATATACTAGATGTTGAACCGCATTTGAGGATGTAATAATGTTTAATTATTTCATTTTAATTGATTTGTCTTGGTAATGTACTTGATTGAAACTGTTATAACTTTAGTTGTACAATTATAGTCAATCGGTGTTATTGGGTCGAAAAGTTCAGAATATCCCTTTGACCAACCAAACAAATGCCCGACCGGAGTTTAATTCGTGGTACAGAATCTAACAACTTTAAAAATCATAATTAGTCACAACATTGTCCCTTTCGAGCTTGGATAACTACTGCAAGGAAGTGCACCGTTGGAAGCTGATATCTTCTAGGAGGACACCAATTGTGTGGGGTAAATAAAACGGACCAGGTAGGGCCTCGATATGTAACTAGGTTTGAGTGCGTAGTTAAGGGGGGGGCATTATGGGAAGGTTCATTTAAAGTCTCGGTTGACTCAAAGGTGTTTGGTGAATCGATTGGACTAAGTGGGGATTCTGGAAGAGGGCGGATGATGTTCGTTGATGTGCTAAGTATGGGATTTCATTCGGCTCATCAGGTGGTCCCAAGGGTACTAATCGTTTTCAGTGGCCTGATAAGAGTAGACACATATTTGTTAGGTGTGGGAACTGGTTTTGGGGAAACAATTCGAAACCCAGTGCATGTACCCTTTGAGTATTTTCTACAAGCTGGGTAGTTAGGTTGTTAGATCCAATTTTTGTCCTCCCATTTCAACAACATATTTAGTAACACATTAGCTTGTTGGGCGGTGAAACCAGTGTCTGGGTCTGTTATAATGCATTGGGGAGTATTGGCTAGTGGACGTTACATAAGTGATACCTGTAAATTTGAAGGATATAAAAACACTAACCAAACCATCTGCTGTAATATTGTTCATTGATGTAGATGCTTGGCCTGTTGCTGACTTTTACCTTATTCTAGTTCGGAATTATGATTTAATAACGCAAACCAATTGTGCATGTACTCCACTAGCCCCACTCCCTATACCTCCATATTGTTCAAAATGCATCGGCCATTATAAACATATTGTAACAGAGCAGGGGTTAACTACTTATCTTCTTGATGTTAATATCTAACTGACAAGACAAGGGTCTACCCCATGATGGTATAGGTGGGTATGCGTACAACCAGATGTGGTCCAGGATACAGTGATCCCCAATGCTGTCTGTAATAGTAATCTCGCGTTGGGCGTATTGGGAGTGGCTTTTTGATCCATGTGTTTTATCTATGAGTTAAAAAACTGCAACGTGGTACAGAATTGTATCTATATGTATGAATGGGATTGAATGGGTGTGTCTACGTATAATATAAGTTGAAATGATAGATAAAATTTTGGGGGGTTATGTGTTTGAGCAAGTATATGTGGTATCATCTTGAATTGTCGAACCAAGACTATGTCACATCTGTATACCCTTAGACATTTCAGCTCGTCTCATCCAGACTAATTCATTCAATCAACATAACTTTACTCCTGAACCATAAGTATGGGGGCCCTTCATGATCAGAGTTTACTAGATTAATCACTTTGAATATAAAATTCTTAGAGACTCCAACATTAAACCCCCCTTCACTTACCCACATAAATGCAAAACAGTTATGCCTAGGGGGGGTCAGCTATTTATGGTTTATATCAAAGGATCATCCCCCCACAAACGTTTCATATATCACTGGGACTGTTTCATTTTACAAATGATCTACAAACTCGAAACAACATACCAGACAAAAAAGATACATCCAACAACTATGCATGTTAAGGGGCAAATACCAACTAAATCAAATGAGCCTTGACATGGAAATACCAACCAGTCCCACCAACGTACAACATACCAAAATAATGACCAAATAAACCCATACCACCACAGAAGTCCGAGATTAGGGGACAACTATCGTAATTTTATCAAAAAATAATTGTCCATTGACCACCACCCCCTCCAACCAACAGGATTCACATACACAGACACCTCTGACACAATAAATGACCACCCTCCCCACAATCATATGAAATACAACCCAGTAAGTTACCCCACATCTCCATCTCCCACATAATTGTATGCCAGGCAACAAACATCAACGACCTAAATAGCCACAACGCATTCCTCTTGATTACCCCCCCTTTATGCAACAACAAGGAATGTCTACATAGGAAGCCACATTTGGATAGTCCCCCCCAGCTCCATCACCAGGCTTTTTAACGGTAGTCATTACCCCTGGAGGATGGTCTCCACGGGATGACAAACCCCCATCCTTTACGGTACAAAACCAACCCCCCTCCACCAGTTGGAAATACCCTGCATGTACCTACCCCCCCCCACTACCGTGGGGTCTGTGGGTTTTTGGTTGTACCGGTTATTAAACGCAGTTGTTGGTGACAATGAGGCTCTCCACCAAAATGCAAAAATATATAGAATATGTGATAATCTATTTTTGTGTTTACCATTTTAATTGGCTATGAATTATTTTTTCTTGGCTCACTGTGTAGTAAAAAATTATGCGATGTTTATGGCGGTGCATTATAATTTCTTGCTAGATCTCTTGTTTGTTTGTCAGAATTGATGGTCTACATTATAACTATAATTATTGTATAATACTATTAAATGTTATTTAATAAAGCGGATTCCTACTGTTTGTGTTGTTTTGTGTTTTTTATATTATTCCCAAATTAAAATCATGCTTATGATTGAGGGGCTATTTCTGTTTGGCTACGTCGGCTGTTCCGTCGATGTAGTTACATTGCCATACGTGAGAATGAGAAAAGCTCTGTCTAGGCTCATGCTGGTATTTTTGTTTAGCCTTTGGTGTTGTTTTTTTTTTGTTGTGCTTGGTTTCTTACTAGAATGTACATATTTAGTCTCCATTTGTGAGTATGATGTAGCCTCTGTCCCATCTTCAGAGAGTTCCCCACTAGTTCGGTGTTAGGTCTTTCGTGCAGGGGTAATGGTGGAGGGGGTGATGGTTGGGGGGTGTAGGATGGGTGTATGGCTTGGGTTGGTGATTGGTACGGGACATGGTTGTCGGGCGTGAGGTGGTGGTCTAGGGTGGTTGGGTGTTTTGTGGAGTTTCAACGTGGTGTATGGAGTGGGGTTTTATGGGAAATGAGTTTAAGGGGTTAGTATTGTATTTTTAAGGTTGGATGTTGTGGTATTGTGTGTTAGAAGGATAAAGTAGTTTGTGGGGGGTGTAGGAAAGTTGAGATAGTTTGAATGTAATTTGCCGTGTTATGGTGGCCCGCGGTTTTGTGGTGGGTATGGATGGGGTTGTGTGGTTGCCTGTAGTCAAGATGATAGTAGAGGAGGAGTGGTGAACTTGAAAAGTAGTCTGTTTTTGATCCTTGGGGGGGGAAGTGTTCCACCCCCAGACCGCCCCCCCAAAAGCCAAAATTATCATGATGGATGGTAGTGTGTGGTGGTGAGTTGTGGGTTGAATACAATTGGTGTACCTCGTTTGGCTCGGATGCATGTAAGGATCGGTGAAAGAATTTGGAGATGTGATTGGATGAGTAAAAGGGTTTATAATATAAAATTAATTAGTAATGTTTAAGGAACGAAAGTTGAAGCCAGTAGATAGTGTGAATACGTAAAGTGTATGGTTAGTATTATTGGGATTATGTACCGAAATATGCGGAGTGGTCCTTAAGGGGTTCCCTAAATGGCAGTGTAAAGAAATGTATTTTTTGTGCATAAAAATGCGTGATCCTAGGACTAGAAATAAATTTAATTATATTAAAAAATAGATATATATTTTGACAAACGTGGGAGTCAAGTGATGGTGGGGTGGGGGTAAATGGTGACTGCTCAATGTGTTAGGGAAGTTTTTTCTTTTTTTGAAAAGGCTAGTGTGGATGATGTGAACGGTCACGTGGTGCTTTGCTTGAACTCCGAGTTATAGTGAAGTCCTACGACACTTCACCCCCTGGGGGACTGATTGGGTGTTTAATAAACATATTTCAGCCAACGTTTTAGAAGTGTTTGTTGTAAAGATTTTCTAGGATAGGGGACAGACTGTACGTTATAACCTTTGAGGCATAGGTGTGGTCCTGGTGAATAAGGTACAGATCTTCAATAAACGAATGCGTGAACTAGATGTTAAATCCTAGCTTGATCTTGCTTTTCACAACTGTTCTGCCTCATCTGTAACGTTATGTCTGGCATGGTCCCGCTTTCATATAATGGAGTTTTTCACAGGAGCACCACAGCGACACAGGTTTGCTGAGATTGATCTTGAGCTTGGTTGTCCTCGCACCATGGGTTAAACACCTGCATGGACGTATCCCATGTAATGCTATTGACCATTGCCCGTCGTCAGAATCAAAAATGTGCCTGGGGTAAAATATGAGTATGTCAAAAATCAAAATTTAAAAATATTCGTCAAGCCTCAGTAGGGGCAATGAATGAGTGCGTAACTTTTTGCCGTGTTCAGATGTTAAACCACAACTTGGTGATAGTGGAGAAACCCTGGGAACCATTGAATTATATCTTTAAGCGATGTTAGTAGCGGGAAATTTTAGTTTTATACTCTTTTTTTTTTCTGTTTGGTTTTTGTACTAGTACACTTTTAAGAGCCGCATTCATTGTTATCATCATGAGTGGCATGACAAAAACCAGACTTAGGAACAGAGATGAAGTGGAGACGGGGTGGCAGCAAAGGGGGAGGCTGAAAGTGAAAGTCTCATGGCTTAAGTAAGATAACAATATGACAGTAGCCGGCAGTTGCACTCGTAGTCAGTAGTAAGACCTGAAGCATGAGAAAAAAATAGGCAACGGGCCATGCAGGACTGCAACATCAAAAAATCTTGGAAAAGGAGATTTTAATGCTTTTTTGTCCGGTCTAACAATGAAACTATTGAGACGTTAACATTAAACTTCTTCCATATGAAAACGTATTTTTGTTAAGGCAGCGGCAGACCACCAACTGAACTAAAGTCCATGATTTTTTAAAACTCTTTTATCCCCCTACATGCATTTGATCTGATGTACTGAAAAAGCGAATAGTTTTTTAAAAAAAAATCATCACAGATAATGCGAGTGAAGATGTTTGAATATATTTCCAAGCTAATACCTGCACAAAACAACCACAATACGTTACGCGGAGGGTCCACACGCGCCACGCATTGTTTGTAACCGGCAAAGCGTGCCCGACTTCCGTACGCGTGGTTGAAAAACAGTTCTGACCCGCTTCTTTCAATATGAGGGTCTGATGACCGCAAAAATCCATCTAAGTTAAGTCACACTGCTACTTTGCTATTTTCCACAGCTTTTCAGGATTGAAAATAATAATTTACATCACGATAACTCTTTAATCTTCTTTCTCTTTTGAAATGTATTAAATCCCGAATAATACATAAAATTATGTGAAGTATTTCTTTAGTTACATATATTTCAAACTGTAGACAGCAACGTTACGCAAGAGGTGCCCCGGCGCGCCGGCATCTCTCAAAGTCGAAAGCTTTTTTGCCTCACCCGCTTCATTTTTGTACGGTATTTTCGCTTGACCAATGTTTACAAGAGACGTCCCTGATTTGGGCATACGGTTTCACCATTAGGAATGGTCCGAGAATAGCTTTGCAGAAGGTATCGTATGTAATTGGGGGAGCGATGTGAGAAAGGAACAAGTAGGAAACCGTAGATTATATCGAAGTGAAGCCATTTTTCTTTAGATTCGTGTTGAAATTTTTTTTAAAAAGAAACGTTTTTGATATTCTTTGCGGTTCATGGTCCGAGAGAGAATTGACTTTTTCTTGAGTAAGTTCTGTAAAATATCGCTCTTCTATGTTAGGCCTAGGTGAAAGCGATTTTGACTTTAGCGAAGGATATATGGAGCGAGAAATGCAGATGCGCGAGGCTGTTCCATGGGCCGTGATAACTCCCGATGTCGATCAAGATCGGGTTGCCACTTATATTGGCTATGTTCAAACATCATCACATCTTCTGATTTGAGGTTGACTATACGTAAGTATATCACTTATTAACAATGTTTTGAATTTCAAATGTAAAATTTACAATAGTTTTAATATTATTTAGCAATTTAACACAATCGCACAGTTTGTGTAACAGCGTGGATTGAATGTGTTATCACCACTTCAGATATTTGCCCATCAATCTAATTTTTTCAAGAGCTTGAAAAGCTAAGAAAGTTACCAATTTGAATAAAAAAATGCATGTTTTGATTAACTGGTAATTAAATGAAGGTTTCTTTTGCAACATAATAGGGTGAATTATGATCTCAAAAGCGAATGATATCTCAAGGCCCAATGCCAATGGCCGACATATTGAGTCAAGGCTAGGAAGCCGGAAAATACCATAACTAAAGTAGCTGACGGTGTACTGAAATGTCCGTACTAGCAGGCACTAGTTGATAGTCTTACCTCGAACATAAATATATATAAAGAGCTTTCATGAAATGCACTTTAAATACTTCATACTCACGTATTCATGTTAATTAATATAAATCTTAATTTAAGCTGGCTGTGCACTTTTCAAGTTTTAAGGTTAGTCCTGATTTTCAATGCAATACATGTATATATATAACAATAGTACATGTAAAGAAAATTTCACTTCTAGAATTTTACTGTTGCACTTGCAGATGACTCATACTACGATGGTATAAAAAACCATTTTTTAATGACTGGGAAGGGCCGCCGTCCAAAGGTGCCAGCTGTCACACTGACAAACAAGGTCCTTGCACAACTTTATTATCTGAAGGAGGATGGGAATGCAACATGGCTTGAGGTAGACTGCTTGTATTTTTTTTTTTTTTTTCATAAAGCTAGATCACAAAGTAACACACTACAAACAGATAAAAAGTGAAATGGAGAAGAGGGAGGAGCAGATAAAATAAAAGTAGAGAATGCAAGAGTGACGACGAAGAACCGAATAAGTTTATAAGATGATTAGGAAACATGAATGAATTCATTATTTTTTGTATGTCCACATGTTCATACTCATCATCTATCTAGTTCGGGTGGACACATGTGCGGACGTGTTTTTATTTGGCTCTACATTTTGGATATTTTATTCTAAGTTGTTCCCATTTAATATGGATGGTTTATACATCCCTGTGTTGGCGGTTTTGTTTGACATACAATGAAATTGTTTATATTGTAATTGTGTTAAATTCATCTGGGGATCGAACTATAGACCACTGAGCTAGGAAGCCAGTGCACTAACCACTATGCTACCACGGCTCCCTGCAACTAGGAATGAGCTGTTTTAGAATAGAAGAACCTTACTGTGCAGAGTGTCTTGAAAAAAATAATATAGAGCATTTCCTATTAAAATGTAGGAAGTACGGTATGAACAACAGAGAAAACCAATATTAGATTATTTACAGGCATGCACTTCATCCATCGTTAGAAATGGTGTCGGCAGACTGACTTCCATTGACTGGCTTTCATCAGGTCTCTGCGTCATACGACCCTCTTGCGAGGGTTCTTCCTGACTCTGGCTTTTATTTCTTTCCTCGGCTGTTTCAGTTTCTGTGACAAATAGGTTTTCCCGGCAGGGTTGTCAGCCCTGTTCTCCAACCTCCTTTAACCTGGAGGAAGGAGGTGTGCCCACTTTGTCTGTCCCTTCCATTTTGACTTGCTCAGCATGGTTGAACCTACCAGGAGCAAAAGCTCCCGCTGATGTAGCTCACGAGAGTTCAGTTCAACATAAAGTTGAGAAATAGATTTGAAGCACTGGAGAACCTTG
Organism: Oreohelix idahoensis; assembly: GCA_024509875.1. Classification (NCBI taxonomy): domain Eukaryota; kingdom Metazoa; phylum Mollusca; class Gastropoda; order Stylommatophora; family Oreohelicidae; genus Oreohelix; species Oreohelix idahoensis. The sequence goes on along the minus strand of JAMPIV010007714.1, from coordinate 54,158 downwards.
AAGAGGAAAGTATAGATTATCCTTCGTGTACAATTCAGGAAGCATACAGGAATACATGTGAAGAAGTTCTTGGCAAAAGAAATAAACAACAAAAGGAATGGCCCACAGAAAACAATGGAACCTCATAAGAGAAAGAAGAGACATCAAACAACAAGTAAACAACTGTAAAGATGTAGAACAGAAACCACATCTGCTCACAATATATTGGCAGCTAAACAGGATAGTCTTCTTAATGTGTCAAAAGCTGCCTTGCTAAAAGGTAACAGCAAGGCAGCTTTTGACACATTAAGAAGACTATCAAAACCCCAACAGCCCAGGGTAACTGTCATAGAAGATAGCAATGGGGCTCTGCTCAATGAAAAAAAAACAGCAATGTAATGAGAAGGTGGACAGGAATATTGTTTAAACCTCGATAACTGTAAACCCGATACACAACCACCACAATATAACTGGTCCACTAAACTCGACACTAACCCCTTCCTTAGTAAACGCCACTGAGTCCCAAAGCTCACGAAATCAGCCCATACCCCCCTCTGTGCTCGACCCACGAGTCGGACGATCAAGCACTTCTTATAGGCCAGCGCATTTGGTTTTATGTTGAAACAAAACATTAAAAAAGTGCGAAAAAACAGGGAACTCGGAAATGCAGCAATATTACGGGAAGAAGTGGAAGAGGCTATATGTTCGATGAAAGGAGGGAAGTCACCGGGTGTGGATAATATCCCAGCAGAGCTCTTGAAATATGGAGGACCAGATATAGTAAAAATCATGACAACAATTTGCCAGAAGATATTATATGGAGTACAAAAAAAATGGCCAAAAGAGATGACTATGGACGCCACATTGTCATTAGTTTAATACCGCTTCCAAAGAAGGAAAAATCTAAAAAATGTGCAAGAAACTACAGCCACCATTAGCCTTATTAGTCATCCAAGTAAGGTAATGGATGTTAATGGATACTTTTTGAACAAGAATAATAAACAGAACAGAAATCAGAAGGAAATCTTGTCAGAGGAAACAGGATGGCTTGTTAGACCAAAAAGGAAGTTACCTCAGAAACAAAATCTTCATATATTAGATTAACTGATCGAAAAAAACATCTTCCAGCACAAACTCGATTTATACCATAAACTTCATCGATTTCACAAAAAGCCTTTCGATCGAGTTCTGGCATGAAGGGTTTATGGCAAATAATTCAATAATTTATGAGAAAATTCAATTTTGATACCAACACTATCATAGGATAATCATTGAAGCACTTATTACAAGAAGACGCAAGCAGTTGCTGTTTTTGCAAGCAGCATGACATTGGAGAATTTTTTTCAAAAACAACTGTAGGAGTTCGCCAGGGATGTATTCCTGTCCCCAGTGCTCTCTTTAATATATATCTAGAAACATATTTATGCAGGAGGCTCTTTACGATTAAATAGCTTAAAACCACCATATATCAATTGGGAGGCCGACCTCTTTGCAATCTACGTTTTGCTGATGATATCGATTCTGATAGCTGGAACAGAATCTAGAACTTCAAGACTTACCTCTAGACTGGAGAAAAGTAACAAGAAACATATGGGATGGAAATATAATATAGAAAAAAGCAAGATATTTGATTATGCCCTACATGGAAACATATGGTGTTGTGCCAAACTATGAAACTGTTGTATGGTTGTCCGACCATAGCAATAAGAAACATTACGACCAAATTACGTCCCCCCTCCAATGGGCAAAACGTTAGCAGAAGAAGGTTAACACCTGTAAATATCTAGGGCATCCACTATTGTAGTGGGTTGGGAGATCAAGTAAAGAAATCAAGACAAGACTTGTGATTGGCCTCAGCTGCCATGACGCCAAGGACTGAATGTGATCTAGAAAAGTAAAAATCGCAGTTTTCTGTGATGATCAAATTTATACAAATCACTTGTATAATTATCTATTCTTTTATGGGTGGTGTGTGAGAGCTGGACACTCACTGCAGATACGGAGCGAAGGATTCAGGCTTTCGAGCATAAATGTTATAGAGGAATTTTGCGCATTTGCTATAAAGAGCACAAAACAAATGTCTATGTTAGAGAGAAGATAAACACCTATGCAGGCCACAAGAATCCACTTTTGTTCAAGTAGGTGCAGTGAAACGTCGATCAAGCTTGCCTGGTTTGGGCATGTATGTTGCGCCAGTTTAACTCGTCATGGACTCCCTTTCGGTGAATTAAAAGCTTCATGATCCTCCCAGGGAACCAGTCCGAAGGTAAACCGAGTAGAGGAAGGCAAAGAAAATCCTGGGCTGATAACATCAAAGAATGGGCAGGACACGGTTTTTCCACTCTTGTACGCATTGCTGAGGATAGAGAGCAGTGGAGGACCCTGTCTGCTGATGCTTCCACCATGGCACCCCTACGACCCATGACGGGTTACGGGTTGAGATGAGATGATGAAACAGGAAAGTGAAAAAAGAGTGCCAGGCAAGATAAAAGAGAATTTATTGAAAAGCTAACAGAGGAAGCCGAGATTGCGACAAAAAAGGAGACTTGAAAACATTATATAATTGCTGTATCACTAGACTTTATTAAGAAACAGCTAAACCACAATCATTCGAACAGTGGAAGAGCAGAGAAGGACAAAAAATTTAGCAATGAATTTGAGAAGAAACAAAGGGCCAGATGGGCTGAATATTTTTAAGGAAAATCCTAAACCGAAACCAACCAATCAGCAACCCATCATAGAACTCAGCAGAAGAGCACGCTACTACATGTGCAAATGAATTCACCACTAAACAACAGAAATCTCTCGGGCAATAAAACAGCTACAAATACATGACAACAGCATCAAGCTTAACACAGTTTTCTTTCTTCAAGTAAAAAGAAAATTTATTTATAAATTTTAATCTTTTTTTCTCTATGGTAGACTTTAACAATGGGCGGAAAGCTGCAGGAACAGATGGAAACCAGTGCAGGATTATCACCAGAAGCGCTGAAGGCAGATATATCATACACTACAGAGTTGTTACACCAGCTCTTCAAGAAAATCTGGGAAAAGAGGTCGTCCCAAAGAACTGGAAGGAAGGCCACATTATCAAGCTGCCAAAGAAAGGAAACCTGACTGTTTGTGGCAACTGGAGGGGTATAACACTGCTAGCAGTGGCTGGAGAAATTTTGACCAGAGTTTTGTTGGACCGTATTAAAAAGGCGGTGGATGACAAACTCAGAGAAGAACAGGCAGGGTTTTGTGCAGGAAGATCATGTACACACAGAATCATCATAGAACTATCAAACGAATGGCAGACCCCTTTATATATAAATTTCGTGGACTTCAAAAAAGCTTTCGATAGTATAGACCGTACTGTGATATGGAAAATCCTGAGACATTAGGGAATCCCAGAGAAATTCATTAAAATCATCGAAGATTTCTACCAGGAGGCCCCATGCAAAGTAGTGCACAAAGGAAAACTATCAGAGCCCTTCACAGTACACAAAATAAATTAGTAAATAAAGGTGATTAACAGGTACTCGTTGGACATAAAGGATGACACTAGACAACAGACAATAAAATTTAAGTGATAGGCTTACCGGGAATCGAACCTAGGACCAACCAAACGGCGCCATCGCCTTGCTGTGACAGTACATCGTGAAAGAACGCTCAGCCAATTTTGCACCCCAAATAAAGTGCATTATTGGCTGAGGTCATTCTCGTGACACTCACACAACTTTGGTATATAGGATCCGTGGATGACCCAGACAGTTTAAAGACACACACAGCGGGGTCAGCTACCACCAACAATTTTTCTCATGGTCATAGACTGGGTTATGAGGCAAACAACAGAAGAAGAGAAAACAGGAATACAAAGGACATTCAACAAACAGCTGGTAGATCATGACTTTGCAGATGATTTGTGCCTTCTATCATATAGACAGCAAGATATGCAGGAGAAAACAAATAGATTAGTGACAGTAGCAGCAAAGATGGGACTACACATAAATGTAAATAAAACAAAGGAAATGAGGATAAATAATAGGCAGATGGACTCGATGAAGATCAATGGTCAAGTTATTGAAGAAGTAGAAAGCTTTACATATCTGGGGAGTAACACTGACAAAGGAGGGGGAATCGATGGTGACGTCTAAGATAAATAACGCCAGTTGCGCTTTTAATGCCCTTCGACCAATACGGAACTCCTCAGCTTTATCCAGAGAGAACAAAATCAGAATCTTTAACTGAAATATAAAGTCACTCTTGCTGTATGGCTCAGAGACATGGCATGTCTCACAGAGTATCACCTCCAAACTACTGATATTTGTAAATACAGTAGATGTTTCCGATGGACCCTCCGTATAAGATGGCCAGATGTACCGTAATAACAAATATAGAGCTAAGGAAAAGTTGCGGGCAACAGCCAATACAAATGGAAATTAAGGTAAGAAGGTGGGGATGAATAGGACATACACTCAGATGAGAACAATCAAGCATAGCCAGAGGTGCCCTTGACTGGAACCAACAAGGGAAAGGAAGAGTGGGGAGGCAAAGGAGAACTTGGAGAAGAACAGTGGAAGAGGAGGCTAAGGAAATTGGAATGACTTGGGCACAGCTGAAAAAGACAGCCCAGAATACAAATCGATGGAGAGCAACTGTTTCAGCCCTATGTTCCACGGGGAATGGAAAGGAATGATGATGATGATGAATTCATCCATAAATGTGGAACAGGTGTTGAGAATAGATAGACCTAGAGAGTTACACAATGCAGTAACACAGTATATAACAAGAACTAAAATTAATGTATACGAATCAATGATGGTGTACGGAAAAGGGGTAGTCTGATGGGGTTTTTGTATGGCTGATGGCAGATAATTGGTGGATTTGATGTAATCTCGGACACCCTCGGGCTTTCTCATCCCTTTTCACCTTGTTAACAACAGGGCAGTTAAGAGGAACTTCATTTTAGTATTTTTATTCGTTTGTTTTTTATTTTTATTGTTTGTTTGTTTCTTGGAAAGGGGAGGTCACACGCAAAAACATTCACACAAATTTGGTTGTAATTTACTCTATTTGGACTGAGTGGAGGGGGAAGAAGGTATTATATTTGGGTATTGGAAATCTGACTTTATTTTCTTGAATTATTACACCATATGTCATAAACATAACCCATCAAATGTTGAGCGGGATACGTTATAATTTAAAAAAAAAAAAGTCAACTAATCAGTTGAAACTTTTTCGTTTTCTCGCACTAGTTTACATCTGTCAATACCCTGCACAGGGCCTTTCTAGGCATGAGGCCCGATTCAGAGGTCATCACCTACGACTATTTTCACGCCATTTGGTCAGTGTCTGGACCATCTATTGCCCTTAAGTTAAGTGACCTTATCGACCACAACCTATCATATTCTTCGGTGATCATTATCTGTCTTTCTTCACTCTCGCCAGCCACCGATGTAGGTTCGTATATTCATTATTCTTGTGTAGGCCTATCTAGTTTCTTAATTATGGCGCCAGCATCTCTAGGGGTGACTGGTTCTAGACTTTGTACCCGGTCACCAACCAGGGACATTTAAAACTGAAAACTGTGTTTTTGTGGAACAATTTCTGAAGGGGACAAAAAATCAAGCCAGAGAAGCAGTAACTTGCCATTTTCTACTTTACCATTTGGTGCCCTTAAACTTCTGTGCCTAACGCCAGTGTCAATTCGCCCGCACCTTCCGCCACCCTGAGCACTGTAATGCCTGCCAATCTCAAGGATCCAAACAAAAACAGCTAATCATGGGCCTGTTCTACTTCTCCTGGATAGTCCCTGGTTTGACTTCCCAGTGAGCCAATCATTTATATTTTTTTAATGTTTTCCGGTGTTCTACGTCTTTCTCTCTAACGAGTGCTCTATTTATTTAACTACTCACAGGCCTCACGTGTCCTTTATTATTTGTTTATATGTTTACCTATCCATGATGTAAACCTACCAAGTTATCCTGTGTTGATTCTCTTCCTGGACGAATGACTAGACACAAGCATTTCAGCCTTTATTTGGTTTATACCTGATAATATGAAAGTCATATTACTTTATTAGTGATTGAGTCTATAAATGTGTGGATCATTCACGGGTCCTACATTCCATAGTTTGCTATAATATCATGAAAAATGACCAATGCCAAAGAGGCACTTTTTAGGGGTGCTAAATTGGCTGTGTATCCTTTCAAAATTCACTTATGCAGTGAGGCGATGGCGCCATTTGGATGGTCCCTGGTTCACTTTCCCAGTGAGCCTATCACTTTTACTTATTTTCTGGTGTCTTCCTCCTTTCTTACTTATTTATTTACATATATTTATTTTATTACTACACCCTAGGGATACTCATTATTGAAACAAATCTCCGTCTGAAGTCAGTACGTTCCATTTCTTCCAGTATCTTCATCAGCACCATTGCCATTATCATCAAGATGGTCATCATCATCATCTTCCTCTATCTCTTACCCTGGGGGTTCCAGAACAAGGACTGCCTTGTAATGCTATCAAAACATTTCCTCAGTGTGGGCCCTATTTATCGCCAGCATCTTCTTTTTTTTTCTTCTGTTCCACGGCACCTGTTTTGTTCTTGTCATCAGTTGGTGATCTTGTCATATCATTTCAATACTTCTGTTCTACACAAGCACCAATTTATGAAAGTCTATCACTTCTCAGCCTTTGCTGTTATTGTTCTAAATGTTTCAAAGCCATACAATAGATCTGACATGACATCTGAGCTGAGAGATTCTGATTTATGTGTTAACTGACTTGTTCATTTTTACTGACGTTTTTGTAGCTTAAAGTTTCTACAAGATAAGGAAGCCAAATTATGCCAAACCTTCACTTCTATTCTTTTTCAAACTAGTATAGCAATGTTCATAGTTTATATCAACAACATATAAAACTAGTATAGCAATGTTCATAGTTTATATTAACAACATATACTGCTCTTCCTCTCATGTAAATGGCAGGGCTCCACATAGCTGCCAAATGAGAAGATCCTACACTGGGAGAAATACCCAAAATACATGGGCATTACTTTTGATAAATGACTGGTATTCCAAGCTCACCATGAGAAAAGGAAGTATCAAGTGTCCTACCCATCACTGATGTCTTTTTCTCCTCTCTTGTTCACATGCCACTTGTCTGGTTCTTGTTATCACTTCCACATTGACGATCTTGTTATACCATTTCAATTTTTCAATTCTAATGAAGCACACAAACAAGTCTATAAATTCTGCCTTGTTGTTGGTATAGTTTCAGCAATTAGGCTCATGTGTAGGGTTTAATTTGTTTAAGTGCTTGTTGAGTCTGGTGTGCTCTGTTTCAAGTGTTTTAGGTTGTTCATGTTGTAATATTTGTTTGGATATGCTGCTGAGTAGGATTTACGTAAGACACATATTTTATATAATTCAGTCACTATATTCATTCATTCTTTCCTGTTGTTGCAACACAGAATACATTTGGCACCAATTTCTCAGTCTGCACTCTGGATCTGTGTCAGATCCTGTTTATTCTTGTTCACCAATTAAAAAAATATTTGTACAATAATAAGAAAAACACATGGTTATCAGACATACCTGTTGATATTTACTGCTGTGTATAGTAAATGTTGCTTAATGTAATGACCTAATCACGAAGCCTGAACACACTGGATACAACTCGACACGTTTAATCAACCATGTTATTAGAAGTAGAGAACAGGAAGAGGAAGTTAGCATAAGGGCAAGTAACTCTTGTAGAAAGCAAAGTAACCATGGAGACATATATACAACATCCCCCCCTTCTTTATGAGTGAACAAAGTCATTCATCCAAGAGGGTTTCTTGCGATCTCTTTGAGGTCTCTTAGGGCTAGATGGTAAGGGATAATGTTTCTGTTCTTTGCCAGCTTTTCCAGGACTAGAAGTAGCTGTGGTTGAAGGATTAACTTCTGGAGGACTGGAACTGTTTAATTCAATAGTGTTCTCAATGTCTGGCAAAACAACCTGTTTCTCGGGTAGAGCTGGAGAGGAGAAATCAATTTCCAGGTCTAGGGGATCTGGTGTGAAAGGTGTTGTTTTAGGTCTTAAATGGATTCTGTTTCTAAGTGACCTCCATTCTCCCCTTCAACTATATAAGATCTTTCAGAGAGCCTCTTATCAATCCTTCCAGGTTGCCAGTTTGGTTGTTCAGGGTCTTGATAGTAAACTGGCTGGTGAGACAACTTGGGCAGATGATAAGCCGTTTTATCATAATACATCTTCACTGATCTGTCTCTCTTGCCTATACTTTCAATAACTCTACTGTGAGATTGCAACAGGTTTCACCGCAGAAGATATCAGTGTACAACAGTTTCCTATTAAACAGTATTTCTGCTTCGGATTTTGGTCAAACCCTTGTCTTGGTTCGTATTTTTTACGAAGTTCAAGTAGTGCCTCATATGCATCTGTATTGTTTTGAATGGTCTTTCTCATCATACCCTTGATGAGTTTCACAGCAGATTCAGCTAATCCATTGGCTTTATGGTGACCTGGTGCTGATTTAACATTAAGTATTCCCCATCTAGTAGTAAATGATCTGAACTGTGCAGACGTAAACTGAGTACCTGAGTCAGATACAATAACTTTGGGAACACCATAACGAGCAAAATGAGACTTCAATTTCCTGATGACCAACTGTGCTGTCAGTGTGGGTAGAAAGTCTACTTCAATGAAGTTGGAGAAGTAGTCAATCAGAACTAAATAATATCGACCTTCTATAATAAAGATGTCAGTGCCAACTTTCTCCCAGGGTGATAAACCTCTTGAGTGTTGGTTTAAAGTGCATTATTGGCTGAGGTCATTCTCGTGACACTCACACAACTTTGGTATATAGGATCCGTGGATGACCCAGACAGTTTAAAGACACACACAGCGCGGTCAGCTATCACCAACAATTTTTCTCATGGTCATAGACTGGGTTATGAGGCAAACAACAGAAGAAGAGAAAACAGGAATACAAAGGACATTCAACAAACAGCTGGAAGATCATGACTTTGCAGATGATTTGTGCCTTCTATCATATAGACAGCAAGATATGCAGGAGAAAACAAATAGATTAGTGACAGTAGCAGCAAAGATGGGACTACACATAAATGTAAATAAAACAAAGGAAATGAAGATAAATAATAGGCAGATGGACTCGATGAAGATCAATGGTCAAGTTATTGAAGAAGTAGAAAGCTTTACATATCTGGGGAGTAACACTGACAAAGGAGGGGGAATCGATGGTGACGTCTAAGATAAATAACGCCAGTTGCGCTTCTAATGCCCTTCGACCATTACGGAACTCCTCAGCTTTATCCAGAGAGAACAAAATCAGAATCTTTAACTGAAATGTAAAGTCACTCTTGCTGTATGGCTCAGAGACATGGCATGTCTCACAGAGTATCACCTCCAAACTACTGATATTTGTAAATACAGTAGATGTTTCCGATGGACCCTCCGTATAAGATGGCCAGATGTACCGTAATAACAAATATAGAGCTAAGGAAAAGTTGCGGGCAACAGCCAATACAAATGGTAAGAAGGTGGGGATGAATAGGACATACACTCAGATGAGAACAATCAAGCATAGCCAGAGGTGCCCTTGACTTGAACCAACAAGGGAAAGGAAGAGTGGGGAGGCAAAGGAGAACTTGGAGAAGAACAGTGGAAGAGGAGGCTAAGGAAATTGGAATGACTTGGGCACAGCTGAAAAAGACAGCCCAGAATACAAATCGATGGAGAGCAACTGTTTCTGCCTTATGTTCCACGGGGAATGGAAAGGAATGATGATGATGATGAAATCATCCATAAATGTGGAACAGGTGTTGAGAATAGATAGACCTAGAGAGTTACACAATGCAGTAAAACAGTATATAACAAGAACTAAAATTAATGTATACGAATCAATGATGGTGTGCGGAAAAGGGGTAGTCTGATGGGGTTTTTGTATGGCTGATGGCAGATAATTGGTGGATTTGATGTAATCTCGGACACCCTCGGGCGGGTATTGGAAATCTGACTTTATTTTCTTGAATTATTACACCATATGTCATAAACATAACCCATCAAATGTTGAGCGGGATACGTTATAATTTAAAAAAAAAAAAGTCAACTAATCAGTTGAAACTTTTTCGTTTTCTCGCACTAGTTTACATCTGTCAATACCCTGCACAGGGCCTTTCTAGGCATGAGGCCCGATTCAGAGGAGTCGTGGAATCGGATTAAAGCCGACCTTGGTCATCACCTACGACTAATTTCACCGCGCCATTTGGTCAGTGTCTGGACCATCTATTGCCTCAAGTTAAGTGACCTTATCGACCATAACCTATCATATTCTTCGGTGATCATTATCTGTCTTTCTTCACTCTCGCCAGCCACCGATGTAGGTTCGTATATTCATTATTCTTGTGTAGGCCTATCTATTTTATTAATTATGGCGCCAGCATCTCTAGGGGTGACTGGTTCTGGACTTTGTACCCGGTCACCAACCAGGGACATTTAAAACTGAAAACTGTTTTTGTGGAACAATTTCTGAAGGGGACAAAAAATCAAGCCAGAGAAGCAGTAACTTGCCATTTTCTACTTTACCATTTGGTGCCCTTAAACTTCTGTGCCTAACGCCAGTGTCAATTCGCCCGCACCTTCCGCCACCCTGAGCACTGTAATGCCTGCCAATCTCAAGGATCCAAACAAAAACAGCTAATCATGGGCCTGTTCTACTTCTCCTGGATAGTCCCTGGTTTGACTTCCCAGTGAGCCAATCATTTATATTTTTTAAATGTTTTCCGGTGTTCTCCTTCTTTCTCTAACGAGTGCTCTATTTATTTAACTACTCACAGGCCTCACGTGTCCTTTATTATTTGTTTATGTGTTTACCTATCCATGATGTAAACCTACCAAATTATCCTGTGTTGATTCTCTTCCTGGACGAATGACTAGACACAAGCATTTCAGCCTTTATTTGGTTTATACCTGATAATATGAAAGTCATATTACTTTATTAGTGATTGAGTCTATAAATGTGTGGATCATTCACGGGTCCTACATTCCATAGTTTGGTATAATATCATGAAAAATGACCAATGCCAAAGAGGCACTTTTTAGCGGTGCTAAATTGGCTGTGTATCCTTTCAAAATTCACTTTTGCAGTGAGGCGATGGCGCCATTTGGATGGTCCCTGGTTCACTTTCCCAGTGAGCCTATCACTTTTACTTATTTTCTGGTGTCTTCCTCCTTTCTTACTTATTTATATATATTTATTTTATTACTACACCCTAGGGATACTCAGTATTGAAACAAATCTCCGTCTGAAGTCAGTACGTTCCATTTCTTCCAGTATCATCATCAGCACCATTGCCATTATCATCAAGATGGTCATCATCATCATCTTCCTCTATCTCTTACCCTGGGGGTTCCAGAACAAGGACTGCCTTGTAATGCTATCAAAACATTTCCTCAGTGTGGGCCCTATTTATCGCCAGCATCTTCTTTTTTTTTCTTCTGTTCCACGGCACCTGTTTTGTTCTTGTCATCAGTTGGTGATCTTGTCATATCATTTCAATACTTCTGTTCTACACAAGCACCTATTTATGAAAGTCTATCACTTCTCGGCCTTTGCTGTTATTGTTCTAAATGTTTCAAAGCCATACAGTAGATCTGACATGACATTTAAGCTGAGAGATTCTGATTTATGTGTTAACTGACTTGTTCATTTTTACTGACGTTTTTGTAGCTTAAAGTTTCTACAAGATAAGGAAGCCAAATTATGCCAAACCTTCACTTCTATTCTTTTTCAAACTAGTATAGCAATGTTCATAGTTTATATCAACAATATATAAAACTAGTATAGCAATGTTCATAGTTTATATTAGAGGGCAGTCCAAGAGGAATAAGATGGACTACATTTTCAACATTGGAAGATCTGGAATATGCAGATGACATTGCACTGCTGGCACATTCACATCAACACATCCAGGAAAAAATGGATAGACTTAATAAATTTAGCCAGCAGGTGGGCTTGAACATAAATTTAAAGAAGTCTGAGGTCATGACGCTCAATGTGAGCAACCCTTAGCCCATATCAGTAAGGAATCAGCAACTGGTACAGACAGATACCTTCACATACCTAGGTAGCATAGTAACACCAGACGGTGGGGCAGGCAAAGACATCAACATCAGAATGAATAAGGCAAGAACAGCCTTCTTTAGCCTAAATAACATCTGGAAGTCCTCCCAATACAGCACAAGCACAAAATTAAGATTATACCAGAGTTGCGTGCTTTCTGTGCTTCTCTATGGTGCGGAATGCTGGAGAGTCACAGAGAAGAAAATGTCAAAATTGTCCTCTTTTCACACAACATGCCTAAGAAAAATTCACCTAATCTTTTGGCCGAATACCATCACCAACCAAGATCTGCTTACTCGTAGCAAGCAAGAGGACATGCATACCATCATAGCTGGCAGACGCTGGAGCTGGGTTGGTCATGTCCTCAGAAGAGACCCCGATGCCATCACAAGAACAGCTATGCTTTGGACCCCTGAAGGAAAGCGAAAGAGAGGCTGACCAAAAACAACTTGGCGGAGGACTGTGGAGGCTGAGATGCAAAGAATGAACCAGAGTTGGGGCACTGTACGAAGGATGGCCACCGACCGTGCAAAGTGGAATCAATTTGTTGTTGCCCTACAAGACGCCACTAGGCGTGATGGCCACTGACTGCTTTGACTGTCGGTGGTTAAGGATCGAAGAAGAAGATAGTTTATATTAACAACATTTACTGCTCTTCCTCTCATGTAAATGGCAGGGCTCCACATAGCTGCCAAATGAGAAGATCCTACACTGGGAGAAATACCCAAAATACATGGGCATTACTTTTGATAAATGACTGGTGTTCCAAGCTCACCATGAGAAAAGGAAGTATCAAGTGTCCTACCCATCACTGATGTCTTTTTCTCCTCTCTTGTTCACATGCCACTTGTCTGGTTCTTGTTATCACTTCCACATTGACGATCTTGTTATACCATTTCAATTTTTCAATTCTAATGAAGCACACAAACAAGTCTATAAATTCTGCCTTGTTGTTGGTATAGTTTCAGCAATTAGGCTCATGTGTAGGGTTTAATTTGTTTAAGTGCTTGTTGAGTCTGGTGTGCTCTGTTTCAAGTGTTTTAGGTTGTTCATGTTGTAATATTTGTTTGGATATGCTGCTGAGTAGGATTTACGTAAGACACATATTTTATATAATTCAGTCACTATATTCATTCATTCTTTCCTGTTGTTGCAGCACAGAATACATTTGGCACCAATTTCTCAGTCTGCACTCTGGATCTGTGTCAGACCCTGTTTATTCTTGTTCACCAATTAAAAAAATATTTGTACAATAATAAGAAAAACACATGGTTATCAGACATACCTGTTGATATTTACTGCTGTGTATAGTAAATGTTGCTTAATGTAATGACCTAATCACGAAGCCTGAACACACTGGATACAACTCGACACGTTTAATCAACCATGTTATTAGAAGTAGAGAACAGGAAGAGGAAGTTAGCATAAGGGCAAGTAACTCTTGTAGAAAGCAAAGTAACCATGGAGACATATATACAACATCCCCCCTTCTTTATGAGTGAACAAAGTCATTCATCCAAGAGGGTTTCTTGCGATCTCTTTGAGGTCTCTTAGGGCTAGATGGTAAGGGATAATGTTTCTGTTCTTTGCCAGCTTTTCCAGGACTAGAAGTAGCTGTGGTTGAAGGATTAACTTCTGGAGGACTGGAACTGTTTAATTCAATAGTGTTCTCAATGTCTGGCAAAACAACCTGTTTCTCGGGTAGAGCTGGAGAGGAGAAATCAATTTCCAGGTCTAGGGGATCTGGTGTGAAAGGTGTTGTTTTAGGTCTTAAATGGATTCTGTTTCTGACTAAGTGACCTCCATTCTCCCCTTCAACTATATAAGATCTTTCAGAGAGCCTCTTATCAATCCTTCCAGGTTGCCAGTTTGGTTGTTCAGGGTCTTGATAGTAAACTGGCTGGTGAGACAACTTGGGCAGATCATAAGCAGTTTTATCATAATACATCTTCACTGATCTGTCTCTCTTGCCTCTACTTTCAATAACTCTACTGTGAGATGCAACAGGTTTCACCGCAGAAGATATCAGTGTACACAGTTTCCTATTAAACAGTATTTCTGCTGGATTTTGGTCAAACCCTTGTCTTGGCGTATTACGAAGTTCAAGTAGTGCCTCATATGCATCTGTATTGTTTTGAATGGTCTTTCTCATCATACCCTTGATGAGTTTCACAGCAGATTCAGCTAATCCATTGGCTTTATGGTGACCTGGTGCTGATTTAACATTAAGTATTCCCCATCTAGTAGTAAATGATCTGAACTGTGCAGACGTAAACTGAGTACCTGAGTCAGATACAATAACTTTGGGAACACCATAACGAGCAAAATGAGACTTCAATTTCCTGATGACCAACTGTGCTGTCAGTGTGGGTAGAAAGTCTACTTCAATGAAGTTGGAGAAGTAGTCAATCAGAACTAAATAATATCGACCTTCTATAATAAAGATGTCAGTGCCAACTTTCTCCCAGGGTGATAAACCTCTTGAGTGTTGGTTTAAAGGTTCTTTAGTATTCCTTGCCTTCGTTTCTTGACAATCTGGACAACTCTCAGCTATCTGTCGAATCTCAGCCATCCAAAACAGACAACTTCTGGCCCGGTGCATCATGCTGTCAAATGCAAGATGAGCAGCGTGTAGATTCTGCTTGATTTCAGGCCTCAATGCTTTTGGGATAAGAATACGCTCTCCTTTAAGTATTATGCCTTGTTCTGTTGTCACGAATGTCAAAATAAGGCATAAGCTCAGCTGGTACATCAGACTTTTTTGTAGGCCACCCACCCAAAATGGTTGACTTCAACCTCTGAAGTATGCTGTCTTTGAGAGTTTCAGCTTTAATCTTTTCCATCATCTGGTATTTCAGGTAATCTTACAGGTGCATCAGCTCCTGCATTGCTCTCTCTATCAGTTGAGAAATCCAATGTAACATTATGAATACAAACTCTGGACAGTGTGTCAGCTATAAGAAGATCGGAACCTTGTACCCATTGGAATTCAAAGTCATATCGATGGCTGCGCATCAGTAAATTCTAGTCTTTGAGGAATTTGACTCAGAGGTTTCTTAACGATGGCTGCCAAAGGTTTATGGTCGTTGATGACTGTATACTTCCTTCCATAAGTGTATTGGTCGAAGCATTCCAAGCCATATACAACAGCTAAGAGTTCCTTCCCAATTTGAGCCCATCGTTGTTCAGTTTCAGTTAGAGCTCTTGAAGCAAACTCTATTGGATGACCATTTTGTAGGAGGACAGCTCCGAGTCCATTGCTGTTACTATCAACTTGAATACATAAAGATTCATCAGGATCATAGTATGCAAGTACTGGAGTAGAAGTAATCAGCTTCTTAATTCTCTTGAAGGCTTGTTCACATTCAGCTGACCAGATAAAGGGAGTATCTTTATGGGTAAGTTCTCTTATTGGATGAAGAACTTCTGAAAGATTGTTGAGAAACTTTGCTAGATACTGTACCATGCTGCAAAGTCTGCAAACCTCATGACAGTCCTTAGGAACGGGCACGTTTAGTATTGTCTCAACCTTTTTCTTGTCTGGTTCAACACCTCGAGCAGTAATAAGGTGACCCAGGAAGGTAATTTCTTCTCTTGAGCTTTAGCTTCATTCAGTTTAATGCCTTTCTCTTTACACCTATGTTTCAGTGCTTTAAGCTTCAGATCATGGTCCTTAATTGCTTGCTGTCTGTTTGATCCACAACCTACAATAACTATGTCATCAGCAACATTGATGCAACCATGAAGACCCTCCAGAGCTTGTGCTAGATGCCTCTGGAAAATTTCACTGCTTACATTTAAACCAAATGGTAATCTAGACCATCTGAACCTACCAAAAGGTGTAATCATTGTTGTTGGTTTACTAGACTTCTCATCAAGCTTGATGTGCCAGTATGCTTCCTTGACATCCAGCTTTGTGAAAATCTTGGCATTATTGAGCTCAGGCAATACATCATCCAAAGTTGGTAATCTGTAGTGCTCTCTCTGCAAAGCCCCATTCAGGGGTCTAGGATCAATGCATATTCTTAAAGAACCATCAGACTTTTCAACAACAGCCATTTGGTTAACCCATTCAGTCGGTTCCTCTACTGGTATTAATATACCTCTGTTCATTAGATTTTGAAGCTCTGACTTTACCTTGCTCTTAAGTGAAAATGGTATTTTTCTGCATGGCAGTGCCTTTGGACGAACATTAGGATCAATATGCAACACAGCTTCACCCAGGACACCTAGATGGTTATCAGTGTTATGGTCATTATCTGAACTGTCAGTAGCCACTTTAGCAATGAATGTGTTTATGTTGACTGTCACAAACTGTAGATCCTGCAGTGTGTTGTTGCCCAGCAAACATGTGAATCTATTTTTCACAACAGTAAACCTTATGTTGTGTTTTATCCCAGTCTTATGATTCTCAGCAGTTAATAGAACTTCTGCCAGAGGAGTCATCTTAGTACCATTCCACATAACAAGCCTCTGTTTTGTGGGTATCAACTGTTTTTGCATCACAAAGCGTTAACAGATTGTATTCACATCAGCTGCTGAGTCTAGCTGAAATTTTCCCATTTTCAATGAGTTGTGCAGTTGTACTAGCTTTGCTAGACTTCATACAAGCAAGAAAAACTTCAGAATCTTCCACTGACTCTGTGTGAACAGTGTGAACTTTCTTGCATTTCACTTTGAAACGGTTTCTTCCCACACAGTTTGAGCAAAACTTCCCCCATGCAGGACACTTTTTCTTCTGTTCACAGTAATGACACTCCTTTCTAGGTTGAAAGTACCCATTGTCAGTGTTACTCTGACATGCTTTACCAGCAGGATGCCCAGTGTCTCTCTTAGGAGGTTTATGGTTGAGTGATTTTTTCTGTACCTGTTCAACCCTTGCTTCAGAAGGTTGTACTGTATTATTCATCTCTCTTATGTCTTTTCCAGTTTGCTCAAAGACTCTGCAAATGTGAATGGCTTTCTTTAAATCAAGGTCAGCTTCTCTCAAGAGCTTCTCTTGTAACCTTTTGTTGACAGCAAAGACAATTTTGTCTCTTATCATATGATCCTTGTCGTTAAAGTTGCACAAGTCTGCCTTAGTTCTCAGCTCAGTCAAAAAGGAATTAAAAGGCTCTTGAAGATGTGTGTTCCAGAATCTGAACGTATGTAATACTTCATTGCTTCATGAGCTGCAATGGTTCTGGAGCAAATCGAGAATTTTATTTGGATTAGAGCGGTCTCCTTCCTCTGCAAGTTGATCAAAAACTTCAACGGCTTGAGGTCCGGCACTGTGAAGGATGATGGCCACCCGAACAGGATCAGGTTTCAAGGCAACTTCTGCTGCATCCATATATAGTTCTAACTGTCGTCTTCATTTACGAAACGTACCTGGTTCGACATTATTTATGTCTAGGCAGGGTGGTAACCGAAACATGGGCCGTTCTGCCATGACGAAATGTCTTATAATGATATGCAAGCAATAACCTATCAATAGAAGAGTGAAACTTGGTTTTACCAGTTTATCGTACCGTCACCTCAAGTCTATGACATCAGCACACATGTTACAAGATATTCAGCAGAACAGTTCGAAATCTGTAGAAATAAACACCACTGCCACCATGTTGATATTTACTGCTGTGTATAGTAAATGTTGCTAAATATAATGAGACACGGCTGGCTGTCAAACATTCTCACATTATGAAGCATAATCACGAAGCCTGAACACACTGGATACAACTTGACACGTTTAATCAATCATGTTATTAGAAGCAGAGAACAGGAAGTTAGCATAAGGGCAAGTAACTCTTGTAGAAAGCAAAGTAACCATGGAGACATATATACAAACGACCCCATCAACAATACCACTTTGCTTTTAATAATAATATATAAAAAAAAGATTTAAAACAAACTAGACTACATACATGAGGTCATGTATGTTTAGACGAAAGATATGCCCCTGAAAGATATGTTGTACAGGGTGTTTATAAAGTCGCTGTGCAGTGAAATTTACGCCCGGGCGAGACTATGTCACCAGAAATGTGGTTTTCAATTGGGGCTTGTTGTGTAATGCTGCACATGGGATTGTGGAACACAGCATTGGAACACAGAATATCATGACGTAAATTTGCATCATTCGTGATGTAATTTCTAAAATATTTTTTAAATTCACTGCACAGCAACTTTATAAACACCCTGTATAAAATAAATGAAATATACAAGAACTAGGAAATGCTCAAATAATGAGTGACAAACAAAAATTGAAAATGATCTATAAGAAATAAAAGAGAAATAATAAAATACGATGAGTAAACACAAAGAGTGTACAGATATAACCATTGCTGTTAAAAAAAAAAAAAAGGTTTAAACAACACCTGCAGAAATGAAAGCAGATTGGAATGTATAAAGTCACTTTTTTTCTTCCTTGCATTTGCTTTGCCATAACCTAACAAGACTTAAATGGCATTCTTTATTCCTTTACTTTTGTTAAAACTTGACAATGAGAGGCACAAAACAAATACACATATCCGCTTGTCCACAAACTCAAGATTCCCTTCTCATGCTTTCGTCAGATTCAATAAAGAATTTATCAGTTAATTATTTTTTTCTATTACTAAATTGCATGACAAGAACTTCGGAGACAGTTTACAAAAATGATTCAGGATCGGTAGTATGAAAATTAATATTCACTATTCCTCTCTTTTGTTATGATTTATGTATTTAAAAAACTGGACCTTAAATTTGACATTCAAACAACTTGAACTCAATGAACCAAATGAAACTTGGGATCGGTATGCCAAGAAGGCAAGTCTTTTGTTAGCCCTGGGCCATTGGGTCCATTAAGATAGGGAGTGCCTGTCAGAGTTATAGAACAATCATCCTGGCTACTGGATCCAAAGCAGGGTGCACTCTCCAGTTCAAAGAGGAAGATCTTGTTTATTGCAGGTGGCTTGTTGAAAAAAGGCTGTGGAATGTACAACGTCACTTGTGGACCTCTGTTGGGCCAGTATCGCCCAATATTAAAATCATTTACTATTGCTTGACCCTGAAATGGTGAACAAAGAAAAATTTTACTCTTTAAAACATGAGAGGGGAAAAACAGAGCAGAAAGACAGAGGGATCAACCTTTGGCGGGTTGCTGCTAGTGACAGAAGTTTATATGGATGCATTATCTTGTGTAGTGTTCAGAAAAAAAAAAGTAAAGATCCTGATACAGAAAAGATATTTCTGTCTTCAAAATATGCACTATTGACTTCTGATGAGGAAACATGCTACATAAAATAAATACAAAGAACACTGTACATACTGATAGTGAGGCCAACATTCAACTAACAATGTCAAATTAAACAGAAAAACTGCTTGGCAAGATATTCAGAAAAAATGGGTTCCATCACTTCTAAAATGTTGCAAAATAAACACCCTCAACACGTCTGACATCTAATATAAAGTATTCTACAGTTTGCCCCAAGTAGTTCCCAATGGTCTCTGATAAGACAAAGAAAGAACAGGAACACTGCACCCTGAGGCATGTCATACAAGGTGACTATAATGAGGGTCTGCCAACCTCATCATGTAACACTAATAGCCACAGAAACTACCACTACAAGATCATGTGACTGCTTTGTGCAGGCTTCCTGTAAGGGGGGGGGGGGGGAAGACCAGCTGTGGAGGAGCACAAAGGAAAATGGCGATGATTCTATAGTTTAGCTTTACCTAAAATATTCTTCTAAAAAATAGGCGATCAGCAATTATATAAATGGATAACAAAGTGCAAACTGAATCCAAGCCGTGTCAGTATCACAAATCAAAGGATGGTACTAAATTTTCAGACGTTGTTGTCCACCAAGCATATTTAAGCTTTACTATCAAGTGTTTTCAGCTATGTTATAAGAGGTGACTACGGCAAGGTTGTCAATGGGACTGTTAACTCCATCACATAAAACAAAATGGTACAGAGACTACCGCTGTAAGAGTACATTGTGCGGGCCTCCTGCATGAAGGCTATTGCAGTGGTAGTCCCTTGCTATTTAAAGAGCCACATCTAAGATGTGCAATGTGCAGTCATTACAGAACACATGATTATAAGTTTCATGAGAAACTTCAGTTGTTAAGAAATTTTCTTTATTACTGTTAAGTTCCAAAAGCTTGACACTTAGTTAATAGTGCAAGACACAAAATTGTTCTTTGCATACCCTGTTAAAACAATATAAGTTACAGAAAGAAAGTTATCAGTACAAAATTCCTAAAGGCTACCTATAGGCAGAAATTAAATAAATGGTGATGGAAATTCAATCCATTAGAGGAGAGACAACCAAAAATTGGGTGATTCTCCAAAGAAAAGTGAGTCCCATCATCAGAAAAGCATGAGCCTGGAGTGGTGACTAGGATATCAGAAGTTCTACGATGATCAGAAACATGACAGTGAAAAGTTACAGGTTTATTAGTCCTATGAGAAATGTCCATCAGATATTCTCCAAATCTATCATGTAACTGCCTGTCTGCTCCCTCAATATAAGTTATGCCACACCTTTTACAAATAGTGCCATAAGTGAGTTTCCTGGATTCACTAAAAACAAAGTTGCCTTTTGGAATGAAATAGTTGGTTCTTTAGACAAGTACGACACCCATGACAAGCCCTCTGTGCCAAAATGTGTATGGCTACTGCTCACTATAAGGGCTGTGAACTAGAATGTTCCTGAAATTCTTGCCCCTACAATGTTTGCAGAAATTTTTCTAATTTCAATTAGTTAAATTTAAGAATGGATTCATGTTTATGCAACATTTTTGTAGTTCTTCCTCAAAGACATACATAAATTATGACAGAAAAAAATGCCTTTTCATAGTCCACGAATCCGATGTATAATGGTGAATTCCATTCCAGACTTTGTTCAACTATTATTCTCAATGTGGCTATCTGGTCTGTACAGGATCTGTTTTGTCGAAAACCTGCTTGTTCATCTCTCAGTTGCTTGTCTATGGACTCTTTTAATCTCTCAAGGATGATTCTGTTTAATACTTTTCCTGGCACTGATAGTAACATTATTCCTCTATAATTTGTGCACTCTTGTAAATTTCCCTTCTTAGGCAACTTGACCAGATAACATTCCTTCCATTCTGCTGGTATGTCCTCTCTCTCCCAGACTTTGCCAAGTAGTTTGTATAATATCTCTGTAGAGGTATCAATATCTGTTTTGATGGCCTCTGCTGGAATGCCATCTGGACCAGTTGCTGTTCCATCTTTCAGAAGCTTTATGGCTTTCTTTATTTCTTCTCTACTTGGTCGTTCAAAGCTGATTTGTAGCTCCTCTTCTGCTGGCTGGATGTCTGGGGGATTAGTTGGAGCTGGTCTATTGAGAAGTTCCTCGAAATGTTCTGTCCATCTCTTCATTTGTTCTTGTATATTACTAAGCTATTTCCCATTCTTATCTTTTATGAGGCCACTTGCTTGCTTATATTTCCCTGTTAGCTTCTTTGTGTTGTTGTACAGGTCCCTCATATTTCCTTTGGCTGCAGCTTCCTCTGCTTCCTTGCCAACTCTTCAATATACTTCCTCTTGTCTCTTTTGATGTTTCTTCTTACTTCTTTGTTTGTTTCCATGTACACTTCATGAGCCTTGGCTTTGGAGCTTCTGGTTTTGCTTCTGTTTAAATCTGCTTTCTTGTTTTTCCTGTCTTCTATCCTGTCTTGCTAATGGTTTCTATTGTTATCCATGCTTTGTGCCGATGTTCTTTTTTTCAGTACTTCTTCTATCAACAAAGAACTTTGAAAAAAAAAAAATAAAGCTATAACAGACCTTGCCCCATGGCCGTGGATCAAGGAATGTGTCCTGTGGTTGAAATAGTGAATCTGGAATGTTTACATCACCAACATAGATGGAAGGAGTGATCAAGTTACCATCTGCTGACTTCAGAGGCTGCCTGTGACTGCATGTATAAGGGAAAGCAGTAGTTATAGTTACTATATTGTAATACTGTTTATAAAATAATAAGCAATTTTCTTTTGTCCTAGCCAGATGTATTACCTTTTCTTCTTATTTTTTTAAAAATCCACTCCATAATGTCAACCCCCTGAGATGAAAAACCTGCACACACACACAAAAAAACCCCCGTACAAAAATCTGAAAAACCTGCACCAAAAATGTAAAAATCATACAAAGACAGAAAATAAGCATACATTGACCATTTTGTTCTTTGAGAATACAAAATAGCATTTTTTTGCCCATGCTTTCGCATAAAGTAAGTGTTTATTGCTTATTTCTTGTTTGTTTTTAGCACATTTGGTACAATTCTTCGTGTAGGGATAATAGGAAACTCAATAAGGTGCGTTACAACAGTAGGAAATAAACTCCAGGCCTTTATAGCCCTCTCCCTGAATATTATTTCTGTTTGGTGTTTTTGTTTGGTTTTATCTTGTTCTTGTTTGTATGGTTTTTTTTTTTTTGACATACAAGCAAAACTGGTAATTTTATTTGCCATATTTATAATGATTTGACAGATGTGATGCCACTTTCCCATATCGGCAGTTATTCATCTTATTTGAAAGTGAAAACACTATATATCCTAATTATAACCCATCAGAGGTTGAAAGGAATTTTTTCATTATTAAAATAAAAAAGTAGGCAATTTGATCATCATTAAGATACCCCTCTCGGTCAAGTGTTTATGAACTTTAATAATCTTTTTTACACTCCGGCAGGGGGGAGGGAGGGGGGTCCCTAAGGGGCGTGACTCTCAAGAGTCAGCCTCCTGTCTTTTCAGCCTGCGCTGGGAACAGAACCCACTCCCCCTCAACTGCAACTTTCAACTTCACTCCTGGTTTTATACATGTTGCCCGCTGTAGGCAATTGTGAAAGTAACCATTATGTTGTAAATAAATTACCGTCCTAAACGAACAACATTGTTTATTTTCATGCATTTAGGACAGGACATTAGACTTTGCGTGCTGGCATTTTTTTGGATACATGAAACTGTAAAGGGTTTATAATTAGGTGAAAAACCTGTACAGAAATTAAGTATGGCTGAACAAATCTGAAAATGGAAAAAAAACCTGTACAGAATATGGGTAACCTGTACTAGTTGGCATGTATGCCATTCTTCACCACATCTTACTGGTAGATCTCCTAATTTTCTATTTAAAGAAAAAGTAGGACATAGTTTATGCTCAAAAAGGTTTAGAATATGCTTTACTATTTATGAAGTAATAAATCACAGAGTATGACAAAAACATTCTTAAGCACATGGGCACAGTCATTTCACAACCACAGAACTAGTTAAAAGGTAAATTATATTCGACTGTTAAGTGTGCAAACTCAGTTTTCCTACTACTAACTGGTCTTGTTCACAAACTTTAGATCTGAACAGACACACTTTACCTGACGCCATGCACTTGAATGATGCCAACCAGGCAAAAACAAAAAAATCAAATGTTTACACTTTCTGAGAACACGGATACTATATTATTCTGTTTTTGTAATATTTTCCACCAACTCATAAATTTCTGATAGTTTTTTAATTGATATAAATAGTTAGAAATTAAAGAATAAGACATTCTGTTATGAAGTATTATCAAACTGTGCTAATAATGCTTAAAGTCTAAAACATGCAAGCATCATCACAATGTGCTAATAACCCCCATAGTCTGAAATATGCAAGCATCATCACAATGTGCCAATAACACTCAGTCTAAAACATGCAAGCACCATCACACTGTGCCAAAAACATTCATGATTTAAAACATGCAAGCATCATCACAATTGCTAAAATCCTTAGTCTAAAATATGCAAGCACCATCACACTTTGCTAATAACCCCAGTCTAAAATATGCAAGCTTCATCACAATGTGCCGATAACACTCAGTCTAAAACATGCAAGCACTGTCACACTGTGCCAAAAACATTCACAATTTAAAACATGCAAGCATAATCACAAGTCTAAAACATGCAAGTATAATCATGCTGTGCTAATAACATTCACAGGCTAAAACAAGCAAGCCTCATTACACTGTGCTAACAACCACAGTCTAAAACATGTTAAGAATCATCATTCTGTACTAATAACCCTTACAGTCTAACACACTCCGAACACTTAGAGATAAGAAATTATGAAGCATGTAAAATAAAAAGCTGAATTAGTAATGCTCAAACCTTGACTTTAATACAGAGACAGATAGTAAGCTTATGTTCTCCAGGTGTATTGGATATATATGCCAGTTTGTCACAATATCTCCATCTAGAGTGACATTTTCCACAATACCCTGAGAAGAAAGGATAATAATGACCAAGAAGGTAGAACAGTTGGCAATTCTATGACAATAAGACAAGTAAAACACTAGAAAACGTGCGCTATATTAAAACAAACACAAATTAAATTAAATTAACCCATTGTGTAAATCTGTGTCTCAGAGCAGGCAAAGAAAATATAAGGTCACTGCTTATTCCATCAAGCACATCAAAAGAGATAACTAAAGAAAGGTTATACTTGGGATAGCAACCTCATTATATAAAGAAATGACAACAGGAACTATCACTGCAAAAGCACAGGATGTGCTTTAATACAGGCGCCCTCTGTTGGGACCAACTCTGCTGATCAGTCCTATATATAGAATACGACTACAGCTTCCTCAGACATGTAATAAAAAGCGACTAACACGAGGGTGTGCCGGGAACTGACTACCTCACATTGTCAAACATATTACTACATAAACCATTGCTGCAAGAGAAAAGTTAGGTGTTAAAGATTTGTATCTATGGGTCGGATTTTTGTACACACGTTAGTTAGCACACTTTGGTGATGAGATGAATTTTTTAGTTGGGGGTTTTATGCTCGGTAATTTTTGAACATAGCTCAACTGAGTAGTTGATAGTTTGTTTTTTAAAAATAAGATAAAGAAAGTTTTCAAATGTTCTTAGTGATAGTTTGGGGAAAGAGACGGTTGAGCTGAGCTGTAGTCTCACGCGGTTAGTTCGCACATGAGTAATTTTTACAGAGCTGTTTTGAGAAGTTGTAATCTCGTGACAGTACATTGCTGGCAGAGCTTCAGGATGGTTGTTCCATCTCGTTAGTGTGTCCAGAAGTGATTATCAAGGGAAATATATTTTTTGAAAGTGAAGGGAAGAGTTTCCTTCCAAGATTGATTCTTTTGAGGCCATGGATTGTGCTGGCCATTATTATATATGATTCATATTTCTTATGATGGATTTTTCCCTTGTGATTGGAATGGATATTATGCTCAGAGTTGCTGTGTGCAACCGTTTGAGGAATAGTTATTACATGGATTTATTGTTATAATACTGTGTAGAGAGCTGCTGTGTTCTGCAGCTCTTGTACTTTGAGTTTTGCACCTGTAACTGAATCTTTGGATATAGATTTGTAAGGATTTATGCTATGAGTTACTGCATTCTACAGCCTATTGAGAGTTGCGATGTACGCAGTCTTTTTTGGATGAGTATCTTTGCTGTATTACTACGAAATGAACTCACTTATCTGATGCTTCATGTTTATGCTGTGAACTGTGTTACCTTGATGTCTACGTGACTGTGGTGTTAATAAACTGTGTGGAACGTTATACTAGTTTCTACACTTTCTGATCCTAAGTTGCAGTGGTGTGTGATCGAAGTGTGTATAGGTATGCCAGAACCTAATTACGACATTCGCACTTACAGCTATACATATTTACACACCTGTCGGCCATCCGTAAGCCCGACCAAAAGCTGATTGCCTTCATCAGCCGTAATATTAACATTGTCTTCCTAACAATGATGAGCTTCTATTTCAACTTTGGTGCTCATAACTCAACAAATTAAAAAGTCTTGGTGAAATGAAATATAAGATTAAAATCCAATATGGCCACCATTTCCATGGTAACCACTAGCATTATAACATAAAATGCATTAGTACACACTGCTATAACTGTTGTACGTTAACCCTCTGCATTTGTATTGAAATCCTACAATTATTTATGAAAACAGCATTTCACTGTAGCCCCCGCCCCCTTTTTCAGGAAAATGAGACATGAGATGATAAGGAGAAAAGATACTGGTCCGCTTAACTATACAGTATAGTAAGAAGGTCAACTACAAAGCTGATGGAAAATACCAGGGGCAGGAGGCTATGCAGATACATGGTCACTAATCTTAGCTGACACGGAGAATAATTTCAAAGTGGTTGATTTGCCCATATTTGTTGAAGTTTGTACCTTAACAGTTTCTGCCAGATGGGGTTACCAAGCCCATGCCCAACCCTCTTTAGTTGCCTTTTACGACATCCTTGGTAGACAGCAATGTTACCATTCTTCGCTCCCCATTCAGGCTCTGACAACACACTGACTAATCTCAAAGTTTATTCTATTAAAAATTCTAGTTAAAAAAAACAAAAAACACAGAAGACAAATACAATGTTACCTTGGTATTGAAGTTTATAGCTGTACCATAACCAATTCTGCCCTGGTTCTCAACAAGAATATCCACTTTCTGTCCAGAACTTCCTGTAATAGTTACATTCACTTTGCCTTCTCTGTCAATTATTCCAAAGGGAACCTAATACAAGAGTAGAAATTATGCAAGTGTCTTAAATACGGATTGGAAAAGTTACCTGTTATTACAAGTATGTTCATAAAATTATTTGAGCAAAATGGACTTCTATAACAATTTGCTAACAATCACTGGTTTATAAATCAAACAATCAATTAGGCAGACACATGCAACCATCAGGGGCAGAGAGGTTAGAGTGCTTGCTTCTCTATGCATTGTTACCACGTTCAAAACCTGGTAGCATTATGTTCCAGTCAACCCAGCTGTCAATGGGTACCTGATTTTGCAGTTGAGTTAGGGAAGGCAAAGGCAGAGAGGAAGGGAACTCCACCTCATAATGCTGAGACCTTGGATAGTGAAGTCTCTAACATTTCACTCCCCCACCGAAGTATCTGCTATGGGACTACCTCGACATTTACCTTCAGGCAGACACTAACAAACAACTTTTCAGATCCATAGGAGCATAGGCCATCAATAAGCTCATGCTAAGCCCTCCTGTCTTGTGCCATCTGGTCAAGTTCTTTTCATAAGAGGTGAGTAACATAAGGTTGTGCACGGGCTTGCAACATCATCATGAACAAACAACAGACTCCTACAGAAACCACTGCTGCAAGGGCACATAAATGTGTTGCTGTTGTATTCCTCAGTCTGCATAGGTGGCCCCTTGTTCCAACAGGGGAAAAAAAAGATAATTTATATGATATAGCCAATGGATATCTGCACCATCTTCCATTTCATTTTTATTGGTGGTGATATTTTAATATTACAGGTATGCTAGGGAATGAAAATGTCGTCTGTCACTTAAATTCAGCCACAAATATTCTACAACTTATCATAACCAGTTTCCTTTTTGCTCCTTATGGAGCACAGAGCCACCATTGCAGCTGGCTCCCTTGTAGGATGATTGCATAAAGCATTCACATGCTCTTGCCGGCAATGGTTTCTGTAGTAATTTTTTTTTATGTTACGGTTGCCAATCCCATTCACAACCTCATATTTGTCACCTTGTATGACATATGTACAACATATACGGAAGATGTTCTCTGAGATTCATGGATGGAAGAATTTAAAAATGCATACTCACTGCATTCACCATAACAACCCCCCTGTCTCTGACACCTGGTACATGTAAGACAGTAGGATTATTGTAATCTTTCCTCAGTACAAATCTGTACAGGATGAATCCAAAATACTGTAAAATCAAAACAGCATAACATGAACATGGGAAAATCAGAACATTAAGAGTTTTCTTATTAGACTAAGCGAAACGTAACAAATTATGACACATTATTACTATCTTTTCTGAAAAAGACACGCACTGCACTGTGAAAAACTAACTGAACACAAGCTGTAAAGGTTTTGTGAAATATCAGAGGTAATCGATATCATAGCACAGTAAATATTCACACCTATAAACAATTAAGAAAATATGAGATTTCGCTGACTGCAGATTCTCTGATTAAAAAAAAATAATGTTTATTACTTATTTCCTGAACAAGTATATGTGTTAAAAATGTTAAAGCAAATACTGCTTTATACATAAACGCATCACGTATTTTCACCTTCCATGGTGTTTGCACAATGACTGATTTAAGAAGCTGCTATTATCCACAATTTCTCATTAAGTTTAAATGGTATTTTAAAAATAAAACTTTGATTCAATTAGGCGCATGTGTTTAATTTATATAAAATCTCACTGGCCTTCAATCAATAGTAGAAACAGTCATTGCTGATAGCTTTTACATATGGCCAGTCCAAGTATCCTGCTTGAGTTTTCTTCACCATTAGATGTGGTTGTTAATTTGATTGGCTGCAGTTTTAAAGACACCCTTTAAATTCTTCAGCTGTTGTTTATACTGTTATAAATACTGTTATAAACAGTGTTTCTCATGAGCAAAATATGTTTAAAAAATAAAATAAAAATATGAACACAAAATATAGGCACTCAATCTTAGCAAGGCAGCACTCACAAAATTAATCTTCTCCATTGACACTGGGTAAACTGCATTCACTGGGCCATCAGGACTAAGATGAGGTAGAGCATCTAGAATTGTGCTGACCTTGAAATAAGAGGTAAATTGAATTAAAAACTGTCACTATGCAAAAGAACTTCACTCGTGTTCTTATTTTTGTCTGTTAAGAATAGAACATTATAACCAGAGTCAAGGTCTTTTCCTCACCTCATATTCCACTAGTAATTGTCTGCTCCTGTCCATCACTCCACACTGGTGATCCTGTCATATCATGTTTGTCTTCTCTTTAGTGAAAGTATCTATTTTAAAAGTCTGTAACTACTTAGTTGTCATGTCTTGTTGTACTCCATGCTTCATAGTCTTCTTTGATATTAGCTGATACATTACATGTCTACGACTTTTAATCCGAATACCCGAAAACAGAAATATTCTGAAAATCAAAAGTTTCTTTAGGCTACGTTTTAATCATACAGAATAATAGTATGAATTCACATCCATATTTCTGAGAAATACACATTCCTTTTTTGCCTTCAATAAAACATAAATTTTCATTATGTCTGTTATTTTAGAGCTCGTCTCATCACCGCAAAAGAATGTCCCTTATATGTGATAATGGTAAGCAGTAGAAAATGGGATGTTTACTCATTCATCAAAAGTGTTCCTTAATTTTGTTTTTCTTTGTTTATAGGATACATTTAACTTATAAAAAAATCAAGTCATTATAAAACAGTTTCATGAGCAGTACATACAAACTCCATGTGTATTCTTCCATAGCTTGTCTTGTTTGTGTTTTGAGGTATTGGCACATGTGGCAGTGGTAGATACTGAAAAGAATAAGATTAATAGAATTCACTAATGTAAATACTCCAACAATGAAAAATTTCAGCAATATTTGTCAAGTTATGTAATCAAATAATTATTTTGTAAATTAACTCTTTTATGACTATGAGCTGCTTTAACAGCATGGAGATCTTGCTTTGTTCCATAAATAGCTAATTTATGTGTTAATTATAGTTGTTCATGTTTTGTTTCATTTACATTGCCACTCTGCAATTTTAATATTCAACTAGCAAATATTATAAAAAATAATTACTTTCTGTTACATGCAATGTTAAACTCATAAGATATATTTTTTCAGTATTTATTTCACAGTTTTTAATGTGAATTTACTAATGTTTGAAACGGCTATGCTCACAACACATTATAGTTCTCAAAAGTTTACTTAGATTAATCTAGAAATGTATCTGAAGAAATTCAGATCAAATTAATTAGTATAGGATATATATATGAAATGTGATGAATTTTTATTTGTGACTATTGAAATATGAATGTGGAGCTAAAAATCAGGTATGAAGAGTCCTTCCAGCAATGTATTTATTGCAATGTCAACATCTTTTCTTCATCTCTTGTTCAACTGGTATTTGTCTGGTTCTATCCATTATTTCCACACTGGTGATCGTGGCATACATTGTTAATCTTTCTATTTTGTGTGTAAGCATTCAGTTATAAAATTCTGAATGTATAAGAGGAATCTTTGGTTGGTTTTTTTTCCAAAAAGTGTGTAAGGCACAGTATTTATCATTTTCAAGTTTCTTAGTTAGTATTTCAATTTTATTTTTATTTACTTATTTTTTTTTTTTTGCCCTGACATAGATTTTGGCCGATTAAGCTGGCATGGTCTTTTTGTGATTTGATAAAACTGTTCATCATATTTGTTTCTGATATATATATTAACCACCTTCACATACTTTCACTACAAATACTCCTTATTTCGCCTTTTCATCTGCGAAGTATCAACTGATGCAATTCAATGTATAAAACTAAACACAGAGTATTAAGAAAAATAATAAACTATAAAATAAAAACTAATTAAGTATGAAGTTCACCTTAGAAATAATGTCCCTTAATGCATAGAATTTAGGTGTTATATCACCAGCTTCACTGATAGGGGCATCATAATCATAGCTGGTAGGTACAGGTTGGTATGGAGGACTGTTTGCACCTGAAAGTTAAATTGTGGAGGTGGTTAAATACTTAAATATGTATAAAGTAAATCAAAGGTAAAGGTATTCCATAGCAGATAATGCCATAGGGAGAGTGAAGTTTCATAGTGGGGTGAATCCCTTTCTCACTGCTTTAGCTCTCCCTAATTCAGAGTCAGGTACCAATATTTACAGCTAGGTAGACAAGAATGTAATGTGACCTGGTTTTGAACCATGTTCCCTTGCTTCAAGAAGCAAACAATCTAATCACTCTGCCACAACAACAGACTGAGAATCCTTTGACATTTGAATGTAAACAGGTAGAATGTTCAAAATAAGCACAAAACACAAGGAATATGTTTTTATTAGTACACGATTAATGAGTGTCGAAGATAGTGGCCTTAGTGCTGTTAATGTCAAATTTATATGGCAAGCATGTCTCAGATTATTATGTTGCATGATGTTAGAAAGACTTAAATTGCATGCTGACGAAAAGATCAGAGAAGAACAAGCATGTTTCAGGCCGAAACGATCATGTATTGATCAAATATTCACACTAAGAACAATTATAGAAGAATCAGTGGAAATGCAATCGCCACTTATTATCACCTTCGTCGATTTTCAAAAAGCCTTTGATAGTCTACACCGCCCATCATTGTGGAAGATACTTACAATCTATGGTTTTCCAACAAAATATGTGAATATAATCAAAGCGCTATATGACAATGCAAGATGTTGTGTTAGAACAAATAAAGGGAGTACAGAATGGTTTACAGTAGAAACAGGGGTGAAACAAGGCTGTATTATGTCACCACTACTTTTTGGAATAGCTATTGATTGGGTTATGAGAAACTATACCCACAATGAACAATTAGGTATAAAATGGACAAATGGAAAATTCCTGGGGGGACCTGGATTTCGCAGATGATTTAGCATTCTTAAGTTCAACACCCAGACAATCCCAAGAAGCAGTAAATAATTTGTGTCATCTTTCGGTTAAAATAGGTCTCCAAATAAATGCCTCTAAAACTAAAGTTATGAACTTTTCTAACGAGACCTTTAATATCATCCTGAACGGGGAAAAACTACAGAAAGTTGAAAGTTTCAATTATTTAGGCAGTAAAATGACTCAGGATGGTGACACAACAAGAGAAATTCATACTAGAATTGCTTTGGCAGCTAGCGCCTTCAATAGATTATCTAACATTTGGAAATTACGATCATTGAATATACATACCAAGCTTCGTCTATTTAATTCAAATGTTATCTCAGTGTTAACATACGGCTGTGAGAGTTGGAAAATAACAAAATCATTGGAGAACAAGCTGAATACATTCGAGAACAAATGTCTTAGAAAACTCATGAACATCAGTTGGAAAGAATTCAAGACTAATCGACAAATAAGAGAAGACTAGGCAGAAATATGTCTCCAACTATATAAGGAAAAGACGATGGTCATATATCGGTCATGTCCTACGAATGCAAAACAACAGAATACCATTGCAGGCACTCACTTGGGTTCCTGAGGGTAAGAGGAAAAAAAGGAAGACCAAAAGAAACACTCAGAAGAACAATAATAAGAGAAGGAAGAACGTTGGGATTAAACAATGAGCTAAGAGGAGTGGCATCACAACGTACAACCTGGAGAGCACTTGTTTCTGCCTTATGCGCTGTGTTTGGTGCTTAAAGAATTTATTATTATTATGTCTCAGACATATAATTTATGTTTCTTCTAAAACTTTTCACAACATTTTTTGCTATAATAAAAGATTTCAGTGCCCAGGGGCTGTTCTTCTTTTGACCATAAGATGTTACAAAATATACAGATAGAGGCTGAGCCCATGTTTTAGAAGGGAAAGCTTTCAACTCATAAATCTATATTAGAGAATATCATATTTTAGAAGTATAAGCTTTAATATCATAGGATTATGATTTGACAAATTCATGTAGAAATCAAATCTTCCAAATCATATGAACATAATTAGAAGTCTTGTATTTAAAAATCATAGCTTTCAAATCATATGAATACAATTAGACAGTGTTATATTTAAAAATCATAGCTTTCAAAACATATGAATTTAATTAGTTGTTTTATATTTCAAAATAGCAGCTTTCAAATCATAAGACAATGATTAGATAATCATCCTTTAAACAGAAAAACAAACTTACCATTATAGAACCCAAAGTTTGTTCCCCCAACAAACATGTACCTGAAATGATTTTAAAGGTCAGAACGGGCATTCATGAATGAAACTCTTCAAAGTTAAATGCAAAAGTAGATACCATTAATTAAACTACAAGACGTAATACTGTATACATATCTTGGCAGCAATATAGACATAGTTGGAAGGACAGACAGTGATTTCAAAATTAGGATAGAAAAGACAAGAGTAGTTTTCACAGTATTGAGAAATATTTGGAAATCAAACCCATTAGACAAATCAGAATCTTCTACACAAATGTCATCAGTCCTACTGTATGGCTGAGATGTAGAGAACAACAAAAACAACAAGAAGTTACAGACTGACATACATGGGTGCTTGTGTAGAATAGAATGATAAACGTGGTACAACAAGAGCACCAATGTGGAACTGATGACGAGAACCAGACAAGTGCCAGTGGAACAAAAGATGAGAAGAAGGTGATGGCTCTGTATAGGACACAAATTAAGGAAACTTGATATAGCATTACCAGGCAGTCCTTATTCTGGAATCCCAAGTGTAAAAGAGGTAAATGGCGACAAAACAATGCATGGAGAAGAGAATCTGAAGTCAGAAATTAAAGGAATAAAGAAGATATAGAAGGGCTTTAAGTGGATATCACAGAACAGGAGGACGTGTCACTATTTTGTTGAAGGCCTATGTTCTGTGCAGAGCTGAATGAAAATAAGGAAATGAATTAAACATAATTCCATAAGCACAGTTTGCAGCAGGAAATATTGTTTTTTTTTTACATCTGTGTTGATTTGGAAGCAAAGAACAAAGTGCTAGCAGCAAAACAGAAGTCCTGGGAAGAATTTGGAGAAAAGCTAGAAAAAGATGCACAAGAAAACCAGAAATTGTTCTATAAGACCCTAAAGAACATGAGGAAGGAAAAAACAATGCCCTCTCAAATTTATAAAGGACAAGCAAGGCAAATTGCTTACTGCCCCGAAGGAAGTAATGGGAAGATGGAAAGAATATTTCTCAGAACTCCTGGATGGTGAGCATGGTGAAGCATCAGAAATGATAAACACTAGCTTACTTACTTACTTACGTAGTCGTTCCCCTTCTACCGTGAGGTGTAGAGGTTTGGAAGAGAGAGCGCCAGACTATTCTATCGGCTGTCTTCCTCCTGGCCTGGTTCCATTCTAGTCCTCGGTCCTTCAAAGATTGTCTAATGTTGTCCTCC
Source organism: Oreohelix idahoensis (assembly GCA_024509875.1). Taxonomy (NCBI): domain Eukaryota; kingdom Metazoa; phylum Mollusca; class Gastropoda; order Stylommatophora; family Oreohelicidae; genus Oreohelix; species Oreohelix idahoensis. The sequence continues at coordinate 20,195 of JAMPIV010007714.1, read as the reverse complement.
CAGCGGACTCTGGGTCGTCCTCGGGGTCTGGATCCTTGGCTCTTTGTTTCCCATGCTTGTCGTGGTAGCCGATCTTCTCCCATTCTGCAGACATGGCCAAACCATCTTAGTTGGGACTGTTCTACTTGGGTCTGTAGGGGGTGGCATTTTAGGCCTTGACGTATCGTCTGGATGCGTACCATGTCTCTTCTTGTTACTTCAACCACCTTCCTCAGATATCTCATTTCTGAGGTTTGGATCTGGCCAGAATAAACACTAGCACAGAAGAGAAAACCAATGATGGTGAAGATGACATCAAGATGGAAGAACTGAAGGCAGCACTGGAGAAAATCAAGATGAGCAAAGCAGCAGGGCATGATGGTATAACACCAGAAATGGTTAAGTTCATGGGAGCATCAGGTGACCTATTACTCTTAAGGGTTTTACAGGCAGCGTGGTACAACAAGACCATACCAAAGGATTGGGAGATTGCCATCATAACACCAATTTTCAAAAAGGGTGACAATCGACAGTGTGGAAACCATAGAGGCATATCCCTTCTCAGTGTCCCTGGTAAAATCTACTCTAGAATCCTAGAGCAGAGACTCCGACGCCTAGCTGAGCCACAATTGGATGAGGTCAAGTGCGGATTCCGAGCAAACCGAAGTACTCAAGACCTAATCTTCACACTCAGACAGCTGAGTGAAAAGGCCCTTGAGTATAAGAGTGAGATGCATCTTTGTTACATAGATCTGGAAAAGGCGTTTGACAGGGTCCCCTGGAGCAAACTTTGGGACTGTTTGGCAAGGAAGAATATTCCAGCACCTCTGATTCATGCTATACAGAGCTTCTACAAGTCTTGCAGAAATTATGTGAGGACAGCAAACCATAAGTCGGAAGAGTTCAGGACCACCACTGGTGTAAGACAAGGTGATATCCTATCACCTTACCTCTTCATACTCCTTATGGACGATGTCATCAAGGCATGTAAGGAGAGAACAAGAAAGTATTCAGTGGGGTACTGGAAGATGAGACAGGTCTATATTTCGGAGCTGGCATTTGCTGATGATGTTGCCCTGATTGCTAAATCAGAGGCACATCTCCAATCCAACCTGCAAGTCTGGAAGGAAGAGCTGGAGAAGAGAGGGATGGTCATAAGCAGCTCTAAAACAAAATCCATGGTGATATCACGAGAAGAAAGAAAACATCAGATTAAGCTGGGAGAACAGGTCCTGGAGCAGGTCGACCACTTTAAATACCTTGGAGCTATTGTAGACCGAAAGGGAGGCATCAAAGAAGAGTTGGCCACTCGAAAAGCAGCAGCTGGGAGACTTTTTCAGGCCATAAATCGAGGATTCCTCAGCAAGAGAGAGGTTGGTAAGAAAACGAAGATGGCTGTATACCTCTCCACCTATGTCCCAGTCTTGACATACGGATGCGAGTCATGGGCAATGACTGCAACCCATAGGGGCCAGATCCAAACCTCAGGGATGAGGTGTCTGAGAGGGGTGGTTGGGGTGGCAGGAGGAGACATGGTACGCGGCCAGACGATACATCAGAGTCTTAAATCCTACCCCCTGCAGACCCAGGTGGAACAGTCCCAGTTGGGATGGTTTGGCCGTGTCTGCGGGGTGGGAGAAGATCGGATACCACGACAAGCATGGGAAACAGACAGCCGGGGATTCGGACCCCGGGGACGACCCGGAGTCCGCTGGGGGGACAACATTGGACGGTCTTTGGGGGATCGAGGACTGGAGTGAAGCCGGGCCAGGAGGAGGACAGCCGGTGGGATAGTCTGGCGCTCTCTCTTCCAAACCTCTACACCTCACGGTAGAAGGGGAACGACTAAGTAAGTAAGTTGATTTGGTACAGCATTATAAATATCTGAACAGTAAATTCCACGTTTACTGAATCTACCTCCTTAATTTCCAGTTTACATTAGGTAAAATTAAGTATTAGCTAGCCAAAGCCAGTATTACAATGAAAAAAAAATGATGTTTGATAATTTAGACATCATGTCATATATTTCCAGTACACTGTACTGTCTTCTTCTCCGGTGTGGTTCCCAGTGGTCTCTGAGCAGACAAAGACAGAGTAGAACCACAGCTCCCTCACACATGTTGTAATAGGTGATAAATGTGAGACTGGCAACCTCACACATGTTGTAATAGGTGATAAATGTGAGACTGGCAACCTCACACATGTTGTAATAGGTGATAAATGTGAGACTGGTGACCTCATTATCTAGAACTACTGCTTCCTCACACATGTTGTAATAGGTGATAAATGTGAGACTGGCAACCTCACACATGTTGTAATAGGTGATAAATGTGAGACTGGCAACCTCACACATGTTGTAATAGGTGATAAATGTGAGACTGGTGACCTCACACATGTTGTAATAGGTGATAAATGTGAGACTGGCAACCTCACACATGTTGTAATAGGTGATAAATGTGAGACTGGCAACCTCACACATGTTGTAATAGGTGATAAATGTGAGACTGGCAACCTCACACATGTTGTAATAGGTGATAAATGTGAGACTGGTGACCTCACACATGTTGTAATAGGTGATAAATGTGAGACTGGTGACCTCACACATGTTGTAATAGGTGATAAATGTGAGACTGGTGACCTCATTATCTAGAACTACTGCTGCAGAAACCATCACTACAAGAGCACACAAAATGCTGTGGTGTAAGCTTCCAGTAAGGTGATCAACGGCAGTTGTGGCACCATGGAGTATACAAGAAGAATAATACTGCTGGATTACTAAGTTATTTCTAAGGAAACACATGTACTAACAGACGTAATGTTCTAGTGACAACTGTGTAGAGATCTAGTAAATGTGACTTACATATTGATATTTGCACCATAAGCTAAAAGCAAGTCTAAGCTTTTGGACACTGATGTAGAGTCACCTGTTGAATGAGGAGATCCCCAGTGGTCAAGCCATCCAAGGTAAAATTCTGAGTTAACCTGAAAGATATAAAACTGCATTGCTGAAGTTCACTTCTAGTGTCATCCCTGAATTGAACTGTTATGAAATACTTGTTAATTTAATATTGTTTTATTGTTATTGAGGTTCAGAAATGAAATCAAGTACTTGGGGCAAACCCATAGGTGCTCAGTCTCCCTCAGTAAATGTCGAAAGGTATGAATGCTGATTGTTCCAGTAGTGCGCTGGTTGTATACACGCCTGACCCATCCTCTCATACGTCCATCTTTGCTAGATTTACGCTTGATGCCCAATTTCAGCATAGTGAGTCGTGTTGATTCATTGATTGCAGCATCATTCTTTAACAGACAATCATCAGTTTTCATTATTACTTTTCCCTTATCAATTTTCAATGTCCCAACTACAGGTGCTCTAGAGGCGAGTCTGTCAGTCTCTCACTGTTGCATACTCCTGCATGACCAGACAGTAAATCCACACCAGTTCCTGAAAAGCTGAGACCTCTATGTAAGTTCTCCATTCATGTTGTAACCATCCATGTTGGACATACATGGACTGAGAGTCTGACACAAAAACTGTCCTGATTACTGATGCTGCTTCACTACAGCGTTCTTTAATTTTGAAACAGTTTGTTTTAAAAGTTAAAGTATAAAAATCTGTAATATTTGGTGAAATTAGCAAGTTCAAACAACCCTGTGAGAGCAGCCATCAAATTATGCATATATACACACATAGTTAATCAGCAGAAGCAAAGATCTATGTACATTTAATTGTGAATTACAAGTCTCAGTGATACATTAATAGTTAATTAGTGTAATTTAACCACATTATTAAAAGTACTCTGGGCTGATTGTAACATCCCTTGTAAGATCTCTGAATATCAATGCTTGATTAAATTTGTAATATATATTTTTTATTTAAAAAAAAAAAAAAAAGGAAATTTAACCAAGTAATTACAGTTTCGAGAATTTCAAAAGCAGTTGACCATAAACTGAGGAAAGAACAAGCGGGCTTCAGAAAGAACAGAAGATGTGCAGATCATATATTTACCCTCAGGAACATTATAGAGCAGTGCTCAGAATGGCAGAGACAGCTGTACATTAACTTTGTTGATTTTGAAAAGGCTTTTGACAGCATACACAGGGACAGCCTATGGAAAATTCTGAGGGCTTATGGAATTCCCAGCCGCATTGTTTCCATCATAAAAAGCCTCTATTCTAATTTTACGTGCAGTGTTGGATCGAGTAATGTAACTTTCGAAGTGAAAACAGGAGTATGACAAGGATGCCCCTTATCAACAACATTATTTTTGACAGTCATAGATTGGGTGATATGCCAGACAACAGAGGGCAGCCCAAGAAGAATTAGATGGACAACGTTTTCTACACTGGAAGACCTGGAATATGCAGATGACAATGCACTACTCGCGCATTCACATCAACACATTCAAGACAAAACCAATAGACTGAATAAGTATGGCCAGCAGGTTGGCCTGAACATCAATTTGAAGAAGACAGAGGTCATGACACTAAATGTGGGCAATCCTGAGCCAATAACAGTAAGGAACCAGAAGTTAGAACAGACAGACACATTTACTTACTTAGGATGCATAGTAACACTTGACGGCGGAACAAGCAAGGACATTAACAACAGAATGAATAAAGCGAGAACAGCCTTTGCTGTTCTCAACAACATTTGGAAGTCTTCCCAGTACAGCACAAACACCAAATTAAGACCATATGAGAGCTGTGTACTTTCTGTGCTTCTCTATGGTGCGGAATGTTGGAGAGTAACAGAGAAGGAAATGTCGAAACTGTCCTCCTTCCACACAATCTGCCTAAGGAAAATTCTCCGAATCTTTTGGCCAAACACCATCAGCAACCAAGAACTACTTATTTGGAGTAACCAGGAGGACATGCACACCATTATAGCTGGCAGACGCTGGAGTTGGGTTGGCCACGTCCTCAGAAGGGACCCTGATACCATCACAAGAACAGCTATGCTATGGACCCCCGAGGGAAAGCGAAAGAGAAGCCGACCAAAAACAACTTGGCGGAGAACTGTGGAAGCTGAGATGCAAAGAATGAACCACAGTTGGGGCACTGTACGAAGGATGGCCGCCGACCGAGCAAAGTGGAATCAATTTGTTGCTGCCCTACAAGACGCCACCAGGCGTGATGGCCGCTGACTGCTTTGACGGTTGGTGGTTATGGATCAAAGAAGAAGAAGAATTACAGTTTCTATACTAGCATTAGATAGGACAGATATAGAGAAAATCTGTTGAAAGCATTACAAAGGCAGCCCTAGGGGGCTGGAAACCCCAGGGTAAGGGAGGCAGAGGGAAACCAAAAATACATGGAGAAGGGAACTGGACATAGACAAGGGAAATAAAGTTGACATGAAAGTCCTTGAATGGATGGCACAGGACAGAAAGGCTTGGCGTGAATTTGTAGCAGGTCAATGCTCTTAGCAAGTTCAAGGGTCAAAAAGAAGAAGGATGCTAAGTGAAAGCTGTGTGGCCGTTGGCATTTACTAACTCTTAAGATGATGATGATGTATACAGCGAGGTTCGTATCATGATCCCACAGTGGGCAATTAGGCGTTGATGATGATTCACGTTAGAACACAATGTAGACAACCACTACATCACAACAACAGATGATGGGATGAGTAACATCTAGCGAAATACTGCACTAGGACAGCGGTAAATAATAAAGATGTTGTTTATTTACAGCTTTGGTCAGCAACCAGTTGAAAATCATAATTCATGCCCAACCTTTCCTCTGAGGTGGGTCATTTCCCATAATAAAATGTTCATAGGCAACTCTTGAAACAAATATTCTCTCCATCATTGTTCTCTTAAAGTCTGACGCTGTCTCTAAGATTTCTAGCTCATCTAATATTATGCTCTTCTGGTTTCTTAACTCATGATGAGGCACTTAGGTCTGGTGGAACTAGTTGATGTATCTTTCTACATAAGACTGGTCTAACCACCAGGGCTGTTTATTTGCATCAATGGTCACTTGTTCCACGCTACTTAGCTACTGTCTACTGTGTCTGCATCTAACACAACATACTTGTTTGTCTTGTAGTCTTGACAACTTGTTAACACAATCTTGAACTGGCGACATTGTCTTTCTTGTCTTTATAATACACAAAAGTGTCTATCATCTATTAAAGGTGGCATATGAGTGTCTTGTTGGTTTGGCAAATAATTTGATAGAATACTGTGACCACAGAACCAACCACCTTCAGTGGCTTATTCACCAGAATGAACCATCAAACAGCGCTCGACACCACACAACTTTCTTCTTCTTCCTCGTTCGCCTTCAGACTTCCACATTTATGACTCTAATAAAGGCAGTAGTCAACTCATGGTTCCCGACATCTCCAAACAGTTTTTCATTGACAGAAGTGGGTTGTTGCCATATGCTACTCCGTTCATTACTGTAGGTTGGGCAGTACTGCAGCAGGTGTTTGACTGTCATCGGGCTGGTACCACAGGTCCAGAGATCTGTTGCACCAATTTTGTATTTGTGGTATAGATGGTATCTCAATCTGTTGTGTCCAGTCCGTAGCCAAAAAATGATGACCTGTTCTTTCCTGGATAGTTGCATCATTTTTCAAATGGCCTGGGTGCTCTCTTTCCCATCTGTACTTGAATGTAACCTTTATAGTAGTCTTTGCTATTGCGTAAGTTGTCTCTATATCATTTTGTTGTAAGGCACCTCCTTCCTTAGCAAGTTTGTCTGCCTCCTCATTTCCTGGTATGTTGCAATGGGCTGGTATCCACTGGATTGTGCACTTGTTGAAGCATTTGGCCAGTCTTTCAAGGGAGATTATCAGATCTTTCAATCCTTTAGCTTGGTCTACACAATTTTAATACCTGCAAAACTTTGCATCCTACGCTAAGCGCGTTCAAAAAAACTTTGCCTAAACAAACCCTCCCTTACAATATTTCACATTGATTAAAATTTTTTTGTGAACTTGCCTCCCTAGTAGAAATTGTTTAGGCAGTCAGATTTTGAACGCGCTTAGCGTAGGATGCAAAGTTTTGCAGGTATTAAAATTGTGTAGACCAAGCTAAAGGATTGAAAGATCTGATAATCTCCCTTGAAAGACTGGCCAAATGCTTCAACAAGTGCACAATCCAGTGGATACCAGCCCATTGCAACATACCAGGAAATGAGGAGGCAGACAAACTTGCTAAGGAAGGAGGTGCCTTACAACAAAATGATATAGAGACAACTTACGCAATAGCAAAGACTACTATAAAGGTTACATTCAAGTACAGATGGGAAAGAGAGCACCCGGGCCATTTGAAAAATGATGCAACTATTCAGGAAAGAACAGGTCATCATTTTTTGGCTACGGACTGGACACAACAGATTGAGATACCATCTATACCACAAATACAAAATTGGTGCAACAGATCTCTGGACCTGCGGTACCAGCCCGATGACAGTCAAACACCTGCTGCAGTACTGCCCAACCTACAGTAATGAACGGAGTAGCATATGGCAACAACCCACTTCTGTCAATGAAAAACTGTTTGGAGATGTCGAACGAACGAACGAACGAACGAACGAACTTTATTTTCAAAGGGAACCTTGAGTTGACAACTGCCTTTATTAGAGTCATAAATGTGGAAGTCTGAAGGCGAACGAGGAAGAAGAAGAAAGGTGTGTGGTGTCGAGCGCTGTTTGATGGTTCATTCTGGTGAATAAGCCACTGAAGGTGGTTGGTTCTGTGGTCACAGTATTCTATCAAATTATTTGCCAAACCAACAAGACACTCAAATGCCACCTTTAATAGATGATAGACACTTTTGTGTATTATAAAGACAAGAAAGACAATGTCGCCAGTTCAAGATTGTGTTAACAAGTTGTCAAGACTACAAGACAAACAAGTATGTTGTGTTAGATGCAGACACAGTAGACAGTAGCTAAGTAGCGTGGAACAAGTGACCATTGATGCAAATAAACAGCCCTGGTGGTTAGACCAGTCTTATGTAGAAAGATACATCAACTAGTTCTACCAGACCTAAGTGCCTCATCATGAGTTAAGAAACCAGAAGAGCATAATATTAGATGAGCTAGAAATCTTAGAGACAGCGTCAGACTATAAGAGAACAATGATGGAGAGAAGATTTGTTTCAAGAGTTGCCTATGAACATTTTATTATGGGAAATGACCCGCCTCAGAGGAAAGGTTGGGCATGAATTATGATTTTCAACTGGTTGCTGACCAAAGCTGTAAATAAACAGCATCTTTATTATTTACCGCTGTCCTAGTGCAGTATTTCGCTAGATGTTACTCATCCCATCATCTGTCGTTGAGATGTAGTGGTTGTCTACATTGTGTTCTAACGTGAATCATCATCAACGCCTAATTGCCCACTGTGGGATCGTGATACGAACCTTGCTGTATACATCATCATCATCTTAAGAGTTAGTAAATGCCAACGGCCACACAGCTTTCACTTAGCATCCTTCTTCTTTTTGACCCTTGAACTCGCTAAGAGCATTGACCTGCTACAAATTCACGCCAAGCCTTTCTGTCCTGTGCCATCCATTCAAGGACTTTCATGTCAACTTTATTTCCCTTGTCTATGTCCAGTTCCCTTCTCCATGTATTTTTGGTTTCCCTCTGCCTCCCTTACCCTGGGGTTTCCAGCCCCCTAGGGCTGCCTTTGTAATGCTTTCAACAGATTTTCTCTATATCTGTCCTATCTAATGCTAGTATAGAAACTGTAATTCTTCTTCTTTGATCCATAACCACCAACCGTCAAAGCAGTCAGCGGCCATCACGCCTGGTGGCGTCTTGTAGGGCAGCAACAAATTGATTCCACTTTGCTCGGTCGGCGGCCATCCTTCGTACAGTGCCCCAACTGTGGTTCATTCTTTGCATCTCAGCTTCCACAGTTCTCCGCCAAGTTGTTTTTGGTCGGCTTCTCTTTCGCTTTCCCTCGGGCGTCCATAGCATAGCTGTTCTTGTGATGGTATCAGGGTCCCTTCTGAGGACGTGGCCAACCCAACTCCAGCGTCTGCCAGCTATAATGGTGTGCATGTCCTCCTGGTTACTCCAAATAAGTAGTTCTTGGTTGCTGATAGTGTTTGGCCAAAAGATTCGGAGAATTTTCCTTAGGCAGATTGTGTGGAAGGAGGACAGTTTCGACATTTCCTTCTCTGTTACTCTCCAACATTCCGCACCATAGAGAAGCACAGAAAGTACACAGCTCTCATATGGTCTTAATTTGGTGTTTGTGCTGTACTGGGAAGACTTCCAAATGTTGTTGAGAACAGCAAAGGCTGTTCTCGCTTTATTCATTCTGTTGTTAATGTCCTTGCTTGTTCCGCCGTCAAGTGTTACTATGCATTTCCTAAGTAAGTAAATGTGTCTGTCCTGTTTCTAACTTCTGGTTCCTTACTGTTATTGGCTCAGGATTGCCCACATTTAGTGTCACGACCTCTGTCTTCTTCAAATTGATGTTCAGGCCAACCTGCTGGCCATACTTATTCAGTCTATTGGTTTTGTCTTGAATGTGTTGATGTGAATGCGCGAGTAGTGCATTGTCATCTGCATATTCCAGGTCTTCCAGTGTAGAAAACGTTGTCCATCTAATTCTTCTTGGGCTGCCCTCTGTTGTCTGGCATATCACCCAATCTATGACTGTCAAAAATAATGTTGTTGATAAGGGGCATCCTTGTCATACTCCTGTTTTCACTTCGAAAGTTACATTACTCGATCCAACACTGCACGTAAAATTGGCAAATAGAGGCTTTTTATGATGGAAACAATGCGGCTGGGAATTCCATAAGCCCTCAGAATTTTCCATAGGCTGTCCCTGTGTATGCTGTCAAAAGCCTTTTCAAAATCAACAAAGTTAATGTACAGCTGTCTCTGCCATTCTGAGCACTGCTCTATAATGTTCCTGAGGGTAAATATATGATCTGCACATCTTCTGTTCTTTCTGAAGCCCGCTTGTTCTTTCCTCAGTTTATGGTCAACTGCTTTTGAAATTCTCGAAACTGTAATTACTTGGTTAAATTTCCTTTTTTTTTTTTTTTTAAATAAAAAATATATATTACAAATTTAATCAAGCATTGATATTCAGAGATCTTACAAGGGATGTTACAATCAGCCCAGAGTACTTTTAATAATGTGGTTAAATTACACTAATTAACTATTAATGTATCACTGAGACTTGTAATTCACAATTAAATGTACATAGATCTTTGCTTCTGCTGATTAACTATGTGTGTATATATGCATAATTTGATGGCTGCTCTCACAGGGTTGTTTGAACTTGCTAATTTCACCAAATATTACAGATTTTTATACTTTAATTTTTAAAACAAACTGTTTCAAAATTAAAGAATGCTGTAGTGAAGCAGCATCAGTAATCAGGACAGTTTTTGTGTCAGACTCTCAGTCCATGTATGTCCAACATGGATGGTTACAACATGAATGGAGAACTTACATAGAGGTCTCAGCCTTTCAGGAACTGGTGTGGATTTACTGTCTGGTCATGCAAAAGTATGCAGCAGCGAGAGACTGACAGACTCGCCTCTAGAGCACCTGTAGTTGGGACATTGAAAATTGATAAGGGAAAAGTAATAATGAAAACTGATGATTGTCTGTTAAAGAATGATGCTGCAATCAATGAATCAACACGACTCACTATGCTGAAATTGGGCATCAAGCGTAAATCTAGCAAAGATGGACGTATGAGAGGATGGGTCAGGCGTGTATACAACCAGCGCACTACTGGAACAATCAGCATTCATACCTTTCGACATTTACTGAGGGAGACTGAGCACCTATGGGTTTGCCCCAAGTACTTGATTTCATTTCTGAACCTCAATAACAATAAAACAATATTAAATTAACAAGTATTTCATAACAGTTCAATTCAGGGATGACACTAGAAGTGAACTTCAGCAATGCAGTTTTTAAATCTTTCAGGTTAACTCAGAATTTTTACCATTGTGATGGCTTGACCACTGGGGATCTCCTCATTCAACAGGTGACTCTACATCAGTGTCCAAAAGCTTAGACTTGCTTTTAGCTTATGGTGCAAATATCAATATGTAAGTCACATTTACTAGATCTCTACACAGTTGTCATTAGAACATTACGTCTGTTAGTACATGTGTTTCCTTAGAAATAACTTAGTAATCCAGCAGTATTATTCTTCTTGTATACTCCATGGTGCCACAACTGCCGTTGATCCCCCTTACTGGAAGCCTACACCACAGCATTTTGTGTGCTCTTGCAGTGATGCTTTCTGCAGCAGTTAGTTCTAGATAATGAGGTCACCAGTCTCACATTTATCACCTATTACAACATGTGTGAGGTTGCCAGTCTCACATTTATCACCTATTACAACATGTGTGAGGTTGCCAGTCTCACATTTATCACCTATTACAACCAATTTGTGGAGGTTTAGCCATTCTCACAATTTATCACCTATTTACAACATGTGTGAGGTTGCCAGTCTCACATTTATCACCTATTTACAACATGTGTGAGGTTGCCCAAGTCTCACATTAATCTCCTATTACAAAATGTGTGAGGTTCAACAGTCCCCTCCACAAATTATCACCTATTACAATCATGTGTGAGGTTTGCCAGTTCCTCACATTTAACACCTATTACAACAGGTGTGAGGTTGCCATCCCTCACAATTATCACCTATTACAACAGTTGTGTGAGGACGCTGTAAGATCTAGAAAATGAGGTCCACCTGTCCTCCACATTGATCACCTATAACAACAAGTGTGAGGTTGCCCAGTCTCACAATTTATCACCTAATTACAACTTAGTGTGAGGTTGCCAGTCTCACATTTATCACCTTTTTACAACATGTGAGTGAGGGAGCTGAGGTTTTACTCTGTCTTTGTCTGAACTCAGAGGACAACTGGGAACCACACCGAGAAAGAAGAGAAAGGGGGGGTGGCCGTACAGTGTAACTGGAAAATATATGACATTATGTCCTAAATTATGCAAACCATCATTTTTTTTTTCATTGTAATACTGGCTTTGGCCTAGCTAAACACTTAATTTTACCTAATGGTAAAACTGGAATTAAGGAGGTAGGATTCAGTAAACGTGGAATTTTACTCGTTCCAGTTATTTATAAATGCTGTACCAATATCAACTACAATTGTCTGTTTCACATGCTTGTCGTGGTATCCGATCTTCTTCCCATTCTGCAGACATGGCCAAACCATCTTAATTCGGACTGTTCTACTTGGGTCTGCAGGGGGTAGGATTTAAGGCCTTGACGTATCGTCTGGTTGCGTACCATGTCTCCTTCTTGTTACTTCAACCACTTTCCTCAGATACCTCATTTCTGAGGTTTGGATCTGGCTTTTATGGGTTGTAGTCATTGCCCATGACTCGCATCCATATGTCAAGACTGGGACATAGGTGGAGCGGTATACAGCCATCTTCGTTTTCTTACCAACCTCTCTCTCTTGCTGAGGAATCCTCGATTTATGGCCTGAAAAAGTCTCCCAGCTGCTGCTTTTCGAGTGGCCAACTCTTCTTTGATGCCTCCCTTTCGGTCTATAATAGCTCCGAGGTATTTAAAGTGGTCGACCTGCTCCAGGACCTGTTCTCCCAGCTTAATCTGATGTTTTCTTTCTTCTCGTGATATCACCATGGATTTTGTTTTTAGAGCTGCTTATGACCATCCCTCTCTTCTCCAGCTCTTCCTTCCAGACTTGCAGGTTGGATTGGAGATGTGCCTCTGATTTAGCAATCAGGGCAACATCATCAGCAAATGCCAGCTCTGAAATATAGACCTGTCTCATCTTCCAGTACCCCACTGAATACTTTCTTGTTCTCTCCTTACATGCCTTGATGACATCGTCCATAAGGAGTATGAAAGAGGTAAGGTGATAGGATATCACCTTGTCTTACACCAGTGGTGGTCCTGAACTCTTCCGACTTATGGTTTGCTGTCCTCACATAATTTCTGCAAGACTTGTAGAAGCTCTGTATAGAATGAATCAGAGGTGCTGGAATATTCTTCCTTGCCAAACAGTCCCAAAGTTTGCTCCAGGGGACCCTGTCAAACGCCTTTTCCAGATCTATGAAACAAAGATGGATCTCACTCTTATACTCAAGGGCCTTTTCAATCAGCTGTCTGAGTGTGAAGATTAGGTCTTGAGTACTTCGGTTTGCTCGGAATCCGCACTGGACCTCATCCAATTGTGGCTCAGCTAGGCGTCGGAGTCTCTGCTCTAGGATTCTAGAGTAGATTTTTTACCAGGGACACTGAGAAGGGATATGCCTCTATGGTTTCCACACTGTCGATTGTCACCCTTTTTGAAAATTGGTGTTATGATGGCAATCTCCCAATCCTTTGGTATGGTCTTGTTGTACCATGCTGCCTGTAGAACCCTTAAGAGTAATAGGTCGCCTGATGCTCCCATGAACGTTAAACCATTTCTGGTGTTATACCATCATGCCCTGCTGCTTTGCCCATCTTGATTTTCTCCAGTGCTGCCTTCAGTTCTTCCATCTTTATGTCATCTTCACCATCATTGGTTATCTCTTCTGTGCTATTGTTTATTCTGGCCAGATCCAAACCTCAGAAATGAGATATCTGAGGTAGGTGGTTGAAGTAACAAGAAGAGACATAGTCCGCAATCAGACGATAGGTCAAGGCCTAAAAACCTAACCCCTGCAGACCCAAGTAGAACAGTCCCAACTAAGATGGTTTGGCCATGTCTGCAGAATGGGAGAAGATCGGCTACGACGACAAGCATGGGAAACAAAGGGCCAAGGATCCAGACCCCGAGGACGACCCAGAGTCCGCTGGGAGGACAACATTTGACAATCTTTGAAGGACCGAGGACTAGAATGGAACCAGGCCAGGAGGAAGACAGCCGATAGATTAGTCTGGCGCTCTCTCTTCAACGAAAACCTCGTACACCTTCACGGGTGTTAGAAGGGGAACGACTTCGAAAGTACGTAAGTAAGCTAGTGTGTTAAATCATTTCTGGTGCTTTCACCATGCTCACCATCCCAGGGAGTTTCCTGAGAAATATTCTTTCCATCTTTCCATTACTTCCTTCGGGGCAGTAAGCAATTTGCCTTGCTTGTCCTTTATAAATTTGAGAGGGCATTGTTTTCTTCCTCATGTTCTTTAGGGTCTTATAGAACAATTTCTGGTTTTCTTGTGCATCTTTTTCTAGCTTTCTCCAAATTCTTCCCAGGACTTCTGTTTTGCTGCTAGCACCTTGTTCTTTGCTTCCAAATCAACACAGATGTAAAATAAAAAACAATATTTTCCATGCCTTGTCCATGTCTGTGGCCATTGGAATTATGTTTCATGCATTTTCATTCTCTCTTATTTTCATTCAGCACTGCACAGAACATAGGCCTTCACAAAATAGTGACTCGTCCTCCTGTTCTGTCTGGTTCATCCACTTTAAAAGCCTTCTATATCTGTCTTTATTTCCCTTTAATTTCTGTCTTCAGATTCTCTTCTCCATCATTTTTTGTCGCCATTTACTTCTTTTACACTTGGGAATCCAGAATTAATGACTGTCTGGTAATGCTATATCAAGTTTCTGGCTATAATTTGTAGGTCCTATACATAAGCCATCACCTTCGTTACTTCATCTTTTGTTTCCACTGGCACTTGTCTGGTTCTCATCATCAGTTTCCACAATTGGTGCTCTTGTTGTACCACGTTTGATCATTCTATTCTACACAAGCACCCAGTCGTATGTCAGTCTGTAACTTCTTGTATGTTTTTGTTGTCTCTAACATCTCAGCCATACAGTTGGACTTGATGACATCTTGGTGTAGAAAGAGTTCTGATTTGTCTAAACTGGGTTTGATTTCCAAATCATTTCTCAATCACTGTGAAAAAGGCGTCTCTTGTCTTTGAGCTATCCTAATTTTTGAAATCACTGATCTTTCCTTCCAACTATGTCTATGGTATTGCAGCCAAGATATGTATACAGTAATTACGTCTTGTAGTTTAATTAATGGTATCTACAGTTTTGCATTTAACTTTGAAGAGTTTCATTTTCATGAATGCCCCGACTTGACCTTTAAATTCTATTTCAGGTACATGTTTTTGTTGGGGGAACAAACTATGAAGTTGGATATTGGTAAAGTTTGTTTTTCTGTTTTAAGGATGATTATCTCATAATCATTGTCTTAAGATTTATGAAAGCTGCTATTTTGAAATAGTAAACAACGAATTAAATGCATATAGTTTTGAAAGCTATGATTTTTAAATATAACACTGTCTAATTTGTATTCATTATGATTTTGAAAGCTATGATTTTTAAATACAAGGACTTCTAATTATAGTTCATCATGATTTGGAAGATTTGCAGCTTTCTACATGAAATAATAATAAAATTCTTTAAGCACCAAACACAGCGCATAAGGCAGAAAACAGTGATCTCAAGGTTGTTCGTTGTGACGCCACTCCTCTTAGCTCTTGCACATTATTTAGGCCAAACGTTCTTCCTTCTATTATTATTGTTCTTCTGAGTGTTTCTTTTGGTCTTCCTTTTTTCCTCTTACCCTCAGGAACCCAAGTGAGTGCCTGTAGTGGTATTCTGTTGTTTTGCATTCGTAGGACATGACCGATATATGACCATCGTCTTTTCCTTATATAGTCGGAGACATATTTCTGCCTAGAGTCTTCTCTTATTTGTCGATTAGTCTTGAATTCTTTCCAACTGATGTTCATGAGTTTTCTAAGACATTTGTTCTCGAATGTATTCAGCTTGTATCTCCAATGATTTTGTTATTTTCCAACTCTCACAGCCGTATGTTAACACTGAGATAACATTTGAATTAAACAGACGAAGCTTGGTATGTATATTCAATGATCGTAATTTCCAAATGTTAGATAATCTATTGAAGGCGCTAGCTGCCAAAGCAATTCTAGTATGGATTTCTCTTGTTGTGTCACCATCCTGAGTCATTTTACTGCCTAAATAATTGAAACTTTCAACTTTCTGTAGTTTTTCCCCGTTCAAGATGATATCAAAGGTCTCGTTAGAAAAGTTCATAGCTTTAGTTTTAGAGGCATTTATTTGGAGACCTATTTTAACCGAGAGATGACACAAATTATTTATTGCTTCTTGGGATTGTCTTGGGGTTGAACTTAAGAATGCTACATCATCTGCGAAATCCAGGTCCCCCAGGAATTTTCCATTTGTCCATTTTATACCTAATTGTTCATTGTGGGTATAGTTTCTCATAACCCAATCAATAGCTATTCCAAAAAGTAGTGGTGACATAATACAGCCTTGTTTCACCCCTGTTTCTACTGTAAACCATTCTGTATTCCCTTTATTTGTTCTAACACAACATCTTGCATTGTCATATAGCGCTTTGATTATATTCACATATTTTGTTGGAAAACCATAGATTGTAAGTATCTTCCACAATGATGGGCGGTGTAGACTATCAAAGGCTTTTTGAAAATCGACGAAGGTGATAATAAGTGGCGATTGCCTTTCCACTGATTCTTCTATAATTGTTCTTAGTGTGAATATTTGATCAATACATGATCGTTTCGGCTTTTTTCGTCAGCATGCAATTTAATCTTTTCTAACATCATGCAACATAATAATCTGAGACATGCTTGCCATATAAATTTGACATTAACAGCGACTAAGGCCACTATCTTCGACACTTCATTAATCGTTGTACTAATAAATAAACAGACATATTCCTTGTGTTTTGTGCACTACATATTTTGAACAAGATTCGCACCTGTTTTACATTCAAATGTCAAAGGATTCTCAGTCTGTTGGTGTGGCAGAGTGATATAAGATTGTTTGCTTCTTGAAGCAAGGGAAACGAGAGCATGGTTCAAAAAACCAGGTCACATTACATTCTTGTGACTACCCTAGCTGTAAAATATTGGTACCTGACTCTGAATTAGGGAGAGCTAAAGCAGTGAGAAAGGGATTCACCCCACTATGAAAACTTCACTCTTCATCCCTATGGAGCATTATCGTGCTATGGAATACCTTTAACCTTTTGATTACTTTATACAGATTTATTTAAGTATGTTTAACCACCTCCACAATTTTAACTTTCAGGTGCAATACAGTCCTCCATACCTAACCTGTACCTACCAGCTATGATTATGATGCCCCTATCAGTGAAAGCTGGTGTTATAACACACTAAATTCTATGCATTATGGGACATTATTTCTAAGGTGAACTTCAATATTAATTAGTTTTTCTATTTTATAGTTTATTATTTTTCTTAATACTCTGTGTTTAGTTTTATACATTGAATTGCATCAGTTGATACTTTCGCAGATGAAAAGGCGAAATAAGGAGTATTTGTGTAGTGAAATGTATGTGAAGGTGGTTTTAAATATATATATCAGAAACAAATTATGATGAACAGTTTTATCAAATCACAAAAAGACCATGCCAGCTTAATCGGGCCAAAATCTATGTCAGGGCAAAAAAAAAAAAAATAAGTAAATAAAAATAAAATTGAAACCGATACTAACTAAGAAAATGCTTGAAAATGATAAATACTGTGGCCTTACACACTTTTTGAAAAAATTACACCAACCAAAGATTCCTCTTATACATTCAGAATTTTTATAATCTGAATGCTTACCACACAAAAATAAGAATGATTAAACAATGTATGCCACGATCACCAGTGTGTAGAAAATAATGGATAGAACCAGACAAATACCAGTTGAACAAGAGATGAAGAAAAGATGTTGACATTGCAATAAAATACAATTGCTGGAAGGACTCTTCATACCTGATTTTTAGCAGTCCACATTCATATTTCAATAGTCACAAATAAAAAATACTCATCACATTTCATATATATTAACCTATACTAATTAATTATGATCTGAATTTCTTCAGATACATTTCTAGATTAATCTAATGTAAAACTTTTGAGAACTATAACTGTGTTTTGTGAAGCATAGCCGTTTCAAACATTAGTAAAATTCACATTAAAAACTGTGAAATAAACACTGAAAAAATATATCGCTATGAGTTTAACATTGCATGTAACAGAAAGTAATTATTTTTTATAATATTTGCTAGGTTGAATATTAAAAATTGCAGAGTGGTCAATGTAAATGAAACAAAACATGAACAACTCATAATTAACACATAAAATAGCTATTTATGGAAACAAAGCAAGATCTCCATGCTGTTTTAAAGCAGCTCATAGTCATAAAAGAGTTAATTACAAAATAATTATTTGATTAATAAATCTTGACAAATATTGCTGAAATTTTTCATTGTTGGAGTATTTACATTATTAGTGAATTCTATTAATCGTTTCTTTATATCAGTTTTAGTCCGACAGTATCTACCACCTGCCACATGTGCCTAAAAGAAACTACCTCAAAACACAAACAAGACAAGCTTATGGAAATGTATACACATGGAGTTTGTATGTACTGCTCATGAAAAATGTTTTATAATGACTTAATTTTTTTATAAGTTAAATGTATCCTATAAACAAAGAGAAACAAATTAAAGAACACTTTTGTATGAATGAGTAAACATCCCATTTTCTACTGCTTACCATTATCACATATAAAGGGACATTCTTTTGCGGTTAAGATGAGACGTAGTTAGCTCTAAAATAACAGACATAATGTGAAATCCCATTTATGTTTTATTGAAGCAGGCAAAGAAGGAATGTGTATTTCTCAGAAATATGGATGTGAATTTCATTACTATTATTCTGTATGATTAAAACGTTGTAGCCTAAAGAAACTTTTGATTTTCAGAATATTTCTGTTTTCGGGTATTCGGATTAAAAGTCGTAGTACATGTAATGTTATCAGTTAATATCAAAGAAGACTATGAAGCATGGAGTACAACAAGACAAGACAACTAGAGTAGTTACAGACTTGTAAAATAGATACTTTCACTGAAGAGAAAGACAAACATGATATGACAGGATCACCAGTGTGGAGTGATGGACAGAAACCAGACAATTACTAGTGGAATATGAGGTGAGGAAAAAGACCTTGACTCTGGGTTTTATAATCGTTCTATTCTTAACAGACAAAAAATAAGAACACGGGTGAAGTTTCTTTTGCATAGTGACTCACGTTTTTAATTCAATTTACCTCTTATTTCAAGGTCAGCACAATTTCTAGATGCTCTACCTCATCTTAGTCCCTGCATGGCCCAGTGAATGCAGTTTATACCCAGTGTCAATGGAGAAGATTAATTTTCGTGAGTGCTGCCTTGCCTAAGATTGAGTGCCTATATTTTGTGTTCATTATTTTTATTTTATTTTTTAAAACATATTTTGCTTGCTCTATGAGAAAACACTGTTTATAACCCAGTATTTATAACAGTATAAACAAAAGAGCTGAAGAATTTAAAGGGTGTCTTTAAAACTGCAGCCTATCAAATTAACAACCACATCTAATGGTGAAGAAAACTCAAGCAGGATACTTGGACTGGCCATATGTAAAAGCTATCAGCAATGACTGTTTCTACTATTGATTGAAGGCCAGTGAGATATTATATAAATTAAACACATGAGCCTAATTGGATCAAAGTTTTATTTTTAAAATACCATTTAAACTTTATGAGAAATTGAGGATAATAGCAGCTTCTTAAATCAGTCATTGTGCAAACACCATGGAAGGTGAAAATACGTGATGTGTTAATGTATAAAGCAGTATTTGCTTTAACATTTTTAACACATATACTTGTTCAGGAAATAAGTAATAAACATTTATTTTTTTTTAATCAGAGAATCTGCAGTCTCAGCGCGAACATCTCTCATATTTTCCTCTAATTGTTAGTATAGGTGTGAATATTTACTGTGCTATGATATCGATTACCTCTGATATTTCCACAAAACCTTTATCAGCTTGTGTTCTAGTTAGTTTTTCTACACAGTGCGAGTGAGTGTCTTTTTCAGAAAAGGCATAGTAAATTAATAAATGTGTCATAATTTGTTACCGTTTCGCTTATTGTCTAATAAGAAAACTCTTAATGTTCTGATTCTCCCAATGTTCATGTTACGCTGATTTTGATTTCGATACAGTATTTTGGATTCATACACGTGTACAAGATTATGTAACTGAGGGAAAGATTTACAATAATCCTACTGTCTTACATGTACCAGGTCGTCAGAGACCAGGGGGTTGGTTTATGGTGAATTGCCAGTGAGGTATGCATTTTCTTAAATTCTTTCCTATTCCATGAAATCTCAGAGAACATCTTCCGTTTATATTTTATTA
>JAMPIV010007713.1:0-77100 GCA_024509875.1 Oreohelix idahoensis | reverse complement strand
CATGGGACGTTGCGGATTTTGGTGACGGTGTGGAAAGCGCGTTGCAGATAGCTGTGTTTGTCTGCACAAACCGATTTGGAGGTTGGGTAGGCAGTATTCAATTTGGGGAGGATTCGTTTTCACCATCGGCTCTGGCCTCTTCACGGTCTTCCGTGGAAATTGTTACTGCTGTGACATATCGAGATGAGGTGGTTCCGGATGCATTGGTTGCTCCTGCGTTACAATAATTTCCAGAACTTAGCAGCTTCTGCGTGCGTTCCAGCCGCTGTCAAGCTTTGTTTGCCAAAGCACATCGGTGCACATACCAGATACTGAGGATAGTGTGAATGCATTTTTTTATTGGTTGCATTTTTGGTTTTCTCCCTTGCCTGCAACAGAAATGCAATGAATTTCATAACAATCAAATGTACAAATTAATGACCAGCATGGATTCATAGGAAAATGAATAAAGATTCCAAATATGTAAACTTGTAAAACACTTATATTTTTACATTTCACACTCTGTTCCTGGATTATACAGGTGGTGCGTTTTTAATGTGTGCTTCAGTATATATACGAGTATATATATGACATTATATTGTACATCAAAAAAGTTTTCATTGTAATTTTCTAAAATCAAGATTAGTTTTGCTGACTTTTCTTTGATGTTACATGTCTAATACTGTATGTCATCTTTGTATTTAATCAATGCGGGCTGTTTCCAATAACTCAGTGCTATAGGGAATAGTTGCCTGGATACCTACGACCTCTTAGTCCACTCAAGGGATTCTCAACCTGCTAAGAGACAGTTAATTTCCAGTAACCCTAAAAATAGATCTGCCAGTGATTCTCACTTTTATTTTCTACCTGCGAAAAATATACTTACATATTCCGCAAATTTTCCTTGAGCCAAACTTCAGTGAGAGTATCTGGGCAATTTTGATACTTATTCATACTTTAACTTATTCTATCTGTCATCTTTTATCCTAACCTGCCAAAGGTGAATGAAAAAAGAAAAGAAAGGCATAGGCATCCAAATTGGACTGCCAATTTAGTGCAGTGCAGAACTCGTAGGACAGACCGGCTCTCAAGATGTGAGGGTTGAGTGACATCCAACGACCTAGATAACGGGTTGCTTATGAGACCTCGATCTTTGTTTTAGTTGTAGCCACCACCTCCCGCTATTTTTCCTGATCAGACAGATAGAGAGGACAAATAAAAGATTACGAAAAAATTGTATGTCTGGTCCATCTTTTCTTCTATCGATTTATTAAAAGATCAAACCATTAAAAATCAAAAGATTAAAAAAGTTAAACATCTTTCAAGTTATCCATACATTTAAGTAATGAATGGGAAGAGACTAAGCCATATGACATCACATATGAATAACAAATTGTTTTATAAAAGAGAAAAGAAAAAAAGTAGAATAAACAGTACACACAGAGTCGCGCCACCGGACTGGACAACACTTCCACATGAGGGACAAGTACTACAAGGAATTGTCTCTGGAGTTAGCTGGCCGAGTTGGCAGTGAAGGTTGAGCTTCCTAGAAGATGAACAACAAAAACATTTCCAGTCCAGTTGTGTAAGCCGCTGTGAACATGTCTACTATCTTGGCTCTCTGAAATACTGTAGCTCTTCTCTCGGTGGTTTCCATGACGAAAAATAAGGTTTCAGGAGGCCTATCCTTCTCCGGTCTGCGATCACTGACTAATTACTGAAGTCATCTGGGGAGGGAGTCTCTGAGAAAAAAAAAGATATATATATATATATATAGTAGTCGCCTTAGTCGCCTTTTGAGGACATTGATTTTTTGATTTGTAGCCTACAATTAATACTATATTTGATTACCTAAATGTTGATTTGTAGCCTACAATGTTACTAATTTGATTTGTAGCCTACAATGTTACTAATTTGATTTGTAGCCTACAAATGTTACTAATTTGATTTGTAGTTACTAATTGATTTGTAGCCTACAATGTTAGCCTACAATTTGATTTGTAGCCCAAAATGTAACAATGTTACTACATTTGATTTGTAGCCTACAATGTTACTAATTTGATTTGTAGCCTACAATGTTACTAATTTGATTTGTAGCCTTACAATGTTTCCCCCTTCTACTAAGACGCTGGGTGATTTGATCCCTGGCTCTTTGTTTAGCTTGTCATAGGCCGAATTCTGTGGCCAAACCATCTTAGTTGGGACTGTTTCTAATTGGGATTTTAGACGTATAGTCTGGTACCATATGTCTCTTCTTGTTACTTACAAAACCTTCCTTTACTCATTTCTGAGGTTTGGATCTGGGCTTTTGTGGGTTGTAGCCTGGGCCCATTCGCATCCTTCATGTCAAGACTGGGTCACATAGTGGAGCGGTATACAGATCTTCGTTTTTTCTTAGCCAACCTCTCTCTCTTCTGCTGAGGAAATCCTCGATTTTATGGCTTGAAAAAGTCATCCCCTCTCCCGCCCAGCTGCTGCTTTTCAAGTAGCCAACTCTTCTCTGATGCCTATCCCCCCCTTCATCGGTCTAATAAATATAGCGCCGAGGTATGTTAATGGGTCGACCTGCACCCAGGACCATGTTCTCCCTACTTAATACTGATGTCAGGGGGGTTTCTTTCTTCTCGTGATACTCACAAGGATTTTTGTTTTAGAGCTGCTTATAGACGCATCCCTCTCTTCTCCAAGCTCTTCCTTCTCAAACTTTGCATAACCATTCCCCTCTTCTCCACTCTTTCTTCCCAAACTTGCAGTTGAATTGGAGATGTGCCTCTGATTTAGCAATCAGGGCAACATCATCAGCAAATGCCAGCTTTGAAATACATACCTGTCTCATCTTCCCGTACTCCACTGAATACTTTGATTTGTACCCTACACTGGTCGTAATTTTCTTTCTAGCCTAAAATGTTACTAAATTTGATTTGTAGCCTACAATGTTACTAATCTTGACTACCCTTTCGGGACCCCAGTAAAAACATAAAAGACAGGCAACAATTATAACTTCTGATTTTACCTTGTTTTACAATCGAGAAAAGTGCCAGGTGTCGATTAACAAAGTCTTTCTTAGTGGACAGCACACCCCCATGACAACACAACATGTACAGCACGCATGGACAACACACACCTGACAGCACACATGACAAACACAACAACTTGGTTGTCCTTGTTATAGCGACACCTATAACTAGAAATACAGACACATTCAGAGGAAAGAAACTTAGGCAGCAGAAGCTAACTGGAGTTGCTGCCCAGTAGGACTACATACGCATCGAGTCCACAAGGGTCCGAAGAGTATCCTGAGGAAAAGCTTGCCATTCCTGAAGCAGAAACGCAGTCAGCTGTGCAACATCCATTGGCAGGGGGTGATTTGTTGACAATCTTCGACCAAGGACATCCCAGAGGTGCTCAATCGGAGAAAGGTCAGGTGAACGAGCTGGCCACGCCATCCTGATGATCCCATGTTGCTGAACAAACTCATTCACCACACGAGCTCGATGGGGTCGAGCGTTATCATCTTGGAGGATGGCATTACCACCTATGGCCTCCAGAGCAGGCTAAACAATTGGTCTCAAGATTTCGTTCTGGTATCTTGGGCCGGTCAAGTTGCCTTGGATGATGTAGAGTGGGGTCCTGCCGTGTCTGTAGAAGCCTCCCCAGACTGGTAAAGTGGGATGTTATAAATATTATAGGGGACTTAGTGTACTGACTGAGATCAGCTGTGAAGGTATCTGTATCTAATAAGTGTGGTGTATTACAGATGACCTTACTTGCTACCACATTTATACCTCAGTCAGAATTATTCTGGAATATTGTAATGACTACGTTAAATGTCTGGGGTTATGAAAATGATGAAGTGTAAGTCACAACAACAACAGACAGATAAACAATTTATTTTATTCCACAACACTTCACAACACTGTGACACTCACACACATGTAACACTCTATAAGACTATCTTAACTGAGTCAAGTGTAAAGTTTCAAATATATATATGTATTAATTCCTTTCAATAATAGATACCCTGATTCAACTACACAGTGAACCAGGAATCACAATCAAGGGTAATTACAAGTAGTATGTACACAATTTATATATATAATCTTTGTATGGACATAATTTATTAGTATTATCCTATGTGTGTAAGTTGTGAAGTAGTACTATGAGGTAATACTGGTTTTGTTTTTCAAGCTAGATTGTTGTTTGTCATCATGACTTCAAGTGTTTGATTATCGTGGAAATAGTATTTGGAAAAGTTCACAGTTCCTGTCGTTTGAAACAATTTATTGTCCCTCTGTGTTTAATATAATGTCAATTTTTGAGGGGGGCACATAATGTTGAGCTACTCTGGCCACAGAAGCTTATCTTTCGTGATGGCTGCAGGAAAAGACTCCTCTGCTCAATTGCTTCACTGTACTCTGGAGACACCTCACTGGTCGCTATCTGGACCAAGGAGTATGCTGTCAGCCTCTGATTCAGCATACCTCAGACCAGGTGCTGCTTCAATAACTTAGGACCACGGTCCCACAATTCATGGAAATAATACACAATTACGTTGACTGGCAATGAATATGGCACAAATTCCGATCTGCCTCTTGTCGCAGGCTTTTATTTAGAAAAATATGCACTGGTTCTCAACGCACTGTTTCTTAGTAAGTTTATTTCAAAATGTGGCACTGAACAGACGCTCCTCATTGACTATATCAGCGGGTCTAACCAATCGGGCCATGTTTACACAGCTTTTCAAAAAATTTTACCCTTCTCACGTTTCCCCTAACAACCAAAATTAGTATTTGTAGTCCGACTAATCGTGTTTAGCCTTACATATCATTCCCGCCAATCAAATTGGATTTAACATGGTGACCTATTTCCCGTACAATGGTGGTTTCAAAACATGCCACTGTGCGATTCTGATTTGGTGTTGTCCGACACCCTCACTATTTTATTTTGGCTATAATTTGTTAATTCCTAGACTATTTGCGTAACACTTAACATATTCTTTGTCAGCAAGTCCTAAGGAACCCAAATATATAAATTTAATGGGGCTAAGGGGCTGCGTTCAAAATATGCATTTCCTAGGATAGTCGTGTATTTTTTATTTTATCGATTTAGAACCGCCACCTGTCCTGCCTTTTCGACTGTTCTGTCATACTAATGTCAGGACTTCAGACATAAAACAGTAGAATGTCATGTTTCCCAATAAGCATTTTACAGGTTTTTAAACCTAACTCTCGTATGGGTAGTGTTTTTTATCACTGTCGATTTGAAAAAAGTTAGTGCTTCTGGCCTTACACTTGGGGGGTGGCATTAATTATCGCGAGACGCGTGTTAGTGTTGCATGCGTTCCTGCTTTCAGCCCTCACTCTCTCTATCCTTATTCCATCTGTCCTTCCGTTTATGTTAACGAAGAGTATAAAAATGAAATTAATGGAAGTATTAATTTAGGTCATTACGCAGTTTGCCTAGCTCAAGGTTTTCTTAGAAATACAGTACACGTTTTATTGTAGAAAGCGTGTATTGATGCAGTAGGCTTTACTATCAACGAGAAAGCGTGAGAATATGCAGACGAAGCATAAAACAGGGGTTTTTATTGTTCAATTAGCATGACGTTCTATTAACACAGGCGTACGCTATTGGAAAGCACGGGTCTTTAACCATTTCTCTTTTATTTTATTTAATTTATGTGTTAGGCTTTACATTTACCTTTTAATTTATATATGTGTATTTAGAATGTCTCACGACAAATTCTCCCCTCTTAAAACAGACGTTATATGTCAGTCTATAATTCTATATACACATAGGGAAATTTGTTATTATTTCTGGGGCTTACGGTGATTCTCATCACACGGATGGCGGCTTAAAAAAATCCGCTCCCAGATTTGTTTTTCCAGAAATATACTCTATGCTAAACTCAAATGGCTGCATCAGTAAAGACCATCTGAGTAACTGAGAATTTTCATGCCTAGCCTGCGCTAGAAACGACAAGGGTTTGTGATCCGTCTGCAACTTAAATGCCTTCCCATACAGATAAATATTGAATTTCTTTATCGCCCATATTACTGCAAGACATTCTTTTTCGCTAGTTGAGTAGTTGGTTTCAGCTTTATTCAACTTTCTGCTAGCATATGCCACTGGGCTTAATTCCCCATCCAATGCATCTGATTTCTGTAACAGGGTCACACCTAACCCGATATTACTGGCATCCGTCCTTACAATGAATTCTTGACTTAAGTCAGGTAGTTTCAAAATAGGTTTGCTTGTAAGCTTTTCCTTCAATTCCTGGTAAGCCAATTCACATTGTGGTGTCCATGTAATTCGATCTGGATTTCCTTTACGTGTCAAATCAGTTAACGGTGCACATATGGAATTAAAGTTTTTGATATACTTTTGGTAGAAACCACATAATGAGACAAAGGATCTCACGTCTTTCTTGGTTTGTGGTCTCGGGGCTTTCTTTAGTTTCTCTAAGTTCTTGGGGTCAGGGGTCACGTTTCCTTGATGGACTGTGTGTCCCAAGAATTCTAATTCTTTACATCCAACGCAACATTTGGTTGGTCGGGCTGTTAAATTCGCTTCTCTAAGTCGATTAAACAGCATGTTCAGAGAGTCAATGTGTTCCTCAAATGTTTCTGTTGCTATAAGGATATCATCCATGAAATTTGTGATGCATGGATTATTCAGAGGGTCCAATAATTTTCTCATCATTCTAGAGAAGACACTAGGCGCATTCTTCAATCCAAATGGCAATCTGTTAAACTCATAGTGTCCCTCTGAGGTACTAAAAGCTAGGTATGGTCTAACCTCAGGCTTTACTGGAATCTGATAGTATCCTTTACTCAGATCCACTTTTGAGAAATATTTAGCTTTATTTAGCCTGGCAAACAACTGATTTGTATCCGGCAATGGATCCACCTGTCCTTCTGTAATAGCATTCAGTCTCCTGTAATCTATACAGAGTCTATGTTCTCCAGAGGGTTTCCTTAAGAGTACACCACTGGAACTATACGAAGATTCACTGTGTGAAATAATTCCTTCCTTCAACAAATAGTCTATCTCTTCCTTCAAAGCTTTCTCCTTAGCAAAAGGAATCGAATAGGGTTTCATACAGACAGGTGTGGGGTCTATCAGCTTCATATCATATTCCAATAAGTTTGTATGCCCCGGTCGGTCTGTTAACACCTCTGTATGATTATCTAGAACCTGTTGCACTCTCTCTTTCTGATTTTTCGTTAAATGTGTACTGATTTTCACCTGTGCCGCTGTCTCACAGGGGTGTAATGGATATTCAAATGATGAAAGTGGTTCCTTTTTTTCATCTCCATTGCATGGACAAGGTCAACAAGTGTGTCTCTTCCTGATTTTCTCTTTCCAAATATTTCTTCAGGAGATTCACATGATAGATTTTTTCTTTCCCCTTCTTATCTATCTTATAATTGGTTCTAGACACCTTCTCTAGAACTGTATATGGACCTTGCCATCCAATTTGTAACTTATTCTGACTACCGGGTAGAAGAAGCAGTACCTTCTCTCCCACAGCCGAATCTCTGTCTTTAGCTTTCCTGTTATAATAGGCAGCATGTTTCTTCCTGGCTTGTCTCAAATTTTCATTGGCAAGTTTCCAGCCAGTTTTTTAAACGAGTGGTCAGCTCATTCACATATTGGTATGAGGATGTAATATTTTCCTCTGCCTTTTCATCAGTCCACGTTCTTAACAGCGCTTCAAGTGGACCTTTTATTGGCCTTCCAAATAATAATGTTGCCGGGGCCATACCGGTTGAACTATGGGGTACCTCCCGATAAGCAAAGAGGGCGGCGTGAAGGTACTGGTCCCATGTATCTGGTTTTTCGTGTGCCAACTTTCTCAGGATCGACATCAACGTGCCATTAAATCTTTCCACTTGGCCGTTCCCTTGGGGGTGGTACACACTACAATGGAAGTGTTTGGCCTGGAAGATCCTGAAAACTTCTTCTGTTAGTTTCCCCTTGAACTGAGAGCCATTATCAGTCAAGATTTGATTGGGAAAGCCTAACCTTGTGAAAATTGTGAGTAATGCCTCTGCCACATGCTTAGAATCAATCGATGACAGGGCTACCGCCTCTCCCCACATAGAACAAGTGTCCACCAGAGTCAGAATGTAGCTGTTCCTTCTCTTGGTTCGGGTGAGAGGTCCCACAAGATCCACGGCAACTCTCTCAAAGGGTGTTCCCACTAGGGGCATTTCCCCCAGAGTTGCTGGTGCAGTCCAATGCTTAGGTGCTACTCGTTGGCACTCTGGACAGGATTTTACATATCGTTTGATATCTTCAGTTATCCCTGGCCAGAAATAGTGACAAGCTATTCGCTGTCCTGTTGCGCTGATCCCCATATGACCACTGAAGGGAATCGCATGCCCTAGTTCCAACACTTTAGTCCTATATGAAGTGGGAAGGACCAGCTGTCCGTGACCATTGGATTCAGATCCAGCCTTCCTATAAATCAGTTTGTTCTTCATATAAAATTCTCCCTTGCCTGGAGGTGTATGAGATTTGGGCAACTTCTTGAAACACGGCTTGAGTGTTTTGTCCTCCGCCTGTGCCTTCCTCATCTCATCTGGATGAGTATTTTATTGGATTATCCTCCTCCTTTTTAGACTGTGATCTGGTCTGCACTGTTGCCAATATCACAGGTCTCTTGGGATTCCCCAAGAAGACATATCTACACCCCAATATCAGAGGGTAGATTGGCTCATTTATCACTGCTGCTTTTATGATTCCTTCCACATATCGCGTTTTCACCTTTATCCGGGCGACGGGAAGTGTCATGGTAGCTACATCCTTGGTTGCAGTTTGAATCTCCACTGTTTCTGTGGTGTATTGATCTGCCTGCACCAGGTGAGAACTCACAACGGAATCATAATCTAAACCTGTATCATATAAACACCTTATGGTGACACCATTACAGATGACATCTTCACACACTGGGGGATGGTATGGTTCCTGTAGTTCCGCAGGTTTGACCTTTTTTTCCCTTTTTTCCAGATGTCATAGCAGCACAATGAGGAGGTTTCCTTCTACAATGGTCAGTGTCATGATTGTTCATCTTACAATTTTTTACACCATCTCTTTCCTTGGTTGAAAGATTTTCTTTCATCATATTTCCTTTCATCGAATTGTGGGGTTTTATTTTTATTGTCATACCGTGGCCTATCAAACTGGTGCTTACCTTTGTTTTGATCTCTAGGATCAAATTTATTAAAGTTCTGTGGTGCCTTAAAATTATCTACCTGTTTCTTTTTATTACCTGATACCTCTGCCTGAGCTGCTTGATACCTTTCTGCAACATTTAGCAACTCACCCAGCCTCTCTGCACCTTGTTCCATGAGAAACTTTCTCAGGTCTGGAGCCATGGACTCTCTTAATTGTTCTATAAGGACCATTTCCTTAAGATCTTGGGTTTTCCCCAGAGAAGTCCATTTCTCCAAGTATGTCTCTAACCGTGCAGAGAACTGGTGATAGGTTTCACCTGACAGTAGTTTAGCATTCCTAAATTTTTTTCCTATAAAATTCTGCGTTCTTTTCATATCTTAACAAAAGAGCCTGCTTTAGCATGTCATAATTTTCTTGATCACCTCTGCTCATTTTGGCAAAAAACTTCATAAGCTGCCCCACGAAGCCCTTGAGATAACTTTAAGCTCCACCTTTCTCTCTCTAACCCATACGTGGTAGCTAATAGTTCATATCTATTTAGATAGCTCTCAATATCATCGTCTTTCTCAACAAAATGATCTAAATGAAAATTCATAGCTGAGGTTGAGGCTCCCTGACTAGCAGTAGCATCGGAGGTAAAGGGACTGGCACCATTTTCAGGAGCATGGCCTTGAAACTCAAACTCCCTTAGTCGTAACTCATGTTCCCTTTGTAATCTCTTCTCCTCCTTTTCTGCTTCCCTCTCTGCAGCTAATCGCTTGTCTTCCCTTTCTGCAGCCTGTCTTCTTTCCTCGGCTTCCCTTTCTGCAGCTAATTTCTTCTCTTCTCTTTCTGCAGCCAATTTCTCCTCTTCTCTTTCTGCCTCCAATTTCTTAGCCTCAGCCTCAATCTGCAACCTCTTAGTCTCAGCCTCAATCTGCAACCTCTTAGTCTCAGCCTCAGCCTCAAATTGTAACTTCTTAATTTCCTTTTCAGCCTCTAACTTTCTTTCGGCCTCTTTTTCTAATCTTCTTTCTCCCGTTCAATATATTTGTCACATTCAGCAGTGACATAAGCAATCATAATTTGCCCGTCCATTCCTAACTCTTTTGCAGTCTGCACAGCAGCAGATCGAAATTTGGCCAGGGCCGCCATTTTCTAACAGGGAAATGTAACCAGTATCTAAATAAACAATACAATCTGTGATTAATTATCTAAGGACGACCACAGGCACTGAGAGCTCAACCTCATTTATTTTCACCCCAGGATACCTTTTAATTTGTTATTATTCCCAATATATATAATAGGAGAAAGTTCAATATCCCGGGAGCGAGACCCCAATATATGTGGTAAAGTGGGATGTTATAAATATTATAGGGGACTTAGTGTACTGACTGAGATCAGCTGTGAAGGTATCTGTATCTAATAAGTGTGGTGTATTACAGATGACCTTACTTGCTACCACATTTATACCTCAGTCAGAATTATTCTGGAATATTGTGATGACTACGTTAAATGTCTAGGGTTATGAAAATGATGAAGTGTAAGTCACAACAACAACAGACAGATAAACAATTTAATTTTATTCCACAACACTTTACAACACTGTGACACTCACACACATATAACACTCTATAAGACTATCTTAAATGAGTCAAGTGTAAAGTTTCAAATATATATATGTATTAATTCCTTTCAATAATAGATATCCTGATTCAACTACACAGTGAACCAGGAATCACAATCAAATGGTAATTACAAGTAGTATGTACACAGTTTATATATATATAATCTTTGTATTGACATATTTTATTTATTAGTATTATCCTATGTGTGTAAGTTGTGAAGTAGTACTATGAGGTAATACTGGTTTTGTTTTTCAAGCTAGATTGTTGTTTGTCATCATGACTTCAAGTGTTTGATTATCGTGGAAATAGTATTTGGAAAAGTTCACAGTTCCTGTCGTTTGAAACAATTTATTGTCCCTCTGTGTTTAATATAATGTCAATTTTTTGAGGGGGGCACATAATGTTGAGCTACTCTGGCCACAGAAGCTTATCTTTCGTGATGGCGGCAGGAAAAGACTCCTCTGCTCGATTGCTTCCTGTGTTCTGGAGACACCTCACTGGTCGCTATCTGGACCAAGGAGTATGCTGTCAGCCTCTGGATTCAGCAAAACTCAGACCAGGTGCTGCTTCAATAACTTAGGACCACGGTCCCACAATTCATTGAAATAATACTACAATTTACGTTGACTGGCCTCATCGTCCTGAATGAATATGGCACAAATTCCGATCTGCCTCTTGTCCCAGGCTTTTATTTAGAAAAAAATGCACTGGTTCTCAACGCACTGTTTCTTAGTAAGTTTATTTCAAAATGTGGCACTGAACAGAATGCTCTACTACGCCTCTGCATTCCAGCATTATTGACTATATCAGCGGGTCTAACCAATCGAGCCATGTTTACATAGCTTTTCAAAAATTTTTACCCTTCTCACGTTTCCCCTAACAACCAAAATTAGTATTTGTAGTCCGACTAATCGTGTTTAGCCTTACATATCATTCCATTAAAAAAATCAAATTTGGATTTCCAATTCATGGTGACCTATTTTCCCGTACAAAAGGGTTTTCAAAACATGCCACTGTGCGATTTTTATTTGGTGTTATGTCTGGTCCGACAACCCTCTTACTATTTTAACGTTTTGGCTATAATTTGTTAATTCCTAGACCGTATATTGCGTAAACACTTAACATATTCTTTGTCCAGCAAGTCCTAAGGAACCCAAATATATATAAATTTTAATGGGAAATTTACTAAGGGGCTGCGTTCAAAATATGCATTTATTCTAGGATAGTCCGTGTATTTTTTATTTTTCGATTTAGAAAACCGCCACCTGTCCACTTTTCGACATGTGGTTCTGTCATACTAAATGTCAGGACTTTTCAGACATAAAACAGTAGAATGTCATGTTTCCTAATAAGCTTTTTACAGGTTTTTAAACCTAACTCTCGTATGGGTAGTGTTTTTTATCACTGTCGAGTTGAAAAAAGGTAGTGCTTCTGGCCTTACGCTTGGGGGGGCAGTAATTACCGCGAGACGCGTGTTAGTGTTGCATGCGTTCCTGCTTTCAGCCCTCACTCTCTCTATCCTAATTCCATCTGTCCTTCCGTTTATGTTAACGTAGTGTATAAAATGAAATTAATGGAAGTATTAATTTAGGTCATTACGCAGTGTGCCTAGCTCAAGGTTTTCTTAGAAATACAGTACACGTTTTATTGTAGAAAGCGTGTATTGATGCAGTAGGCTTTACTATCAACGTGAAAGCGTGAGAATATGCAGACGAAGCATAAAACAGGGGTTTTTATTGTTCAACTAGCATGACGTTCTATTAACACAGGCGTACGCTATTGGAAAGCACGGGTCTTTAACCATTCTTCTTTTCCTTTTATTGAATTTATGTGTTAGGCTTTACATTTACCTAATTTTTATAATTTTAGATAAAAATTCTCCCTATTATAACAGCTTCGTCAGCATATTCTCACGCTTTCTCGTTGATAGTAAAGCCTACTGCATCAATACACGCTTTCTACAATAAAACGTGTACTGTATTTCTAAGAAAACCTTGAGCTAGGCACACTGCGTAATGACCTAAATTAATACTTCCATTAATTTCATTTTTATACACTACGTTAACATAAACGGAAGGACAGATGGAATTAGGATAGAGAGAGTGAGGGCTGAAAGCAGGAACGCATGCAACACTAACACGCGTCTCGCGATAATTAATGCCACCCCCCAAGTGTAAGGCCAGAAGCACTAACTTTTTTCAAATCGACAGTGATAAAAAACACTACCCATACGAGAGTTAGGTTTAAAAACCTGTAAAATGCTTATTGGGAAACATGACATTCTACTGTTTTATGTCTGAAGTCCTGACATTAGTATGACAGAACAGTCGAAAAGGCAGGACAGGTGGCGGTTCTAAATCGATAAAATAAAAAATACACGACTATCCTAGGAAATGCATATTTTGAACGCAGCCCCTTAGCCCCATTAAATTTATATATTTGGGTTCCTTAGGACTTGCTGACAAAGAATATGTTAAGTGTTACGCAAATAGTCTAGGAATTAACAAATTATAGCCAAAAGAAAATAGTGAGGGTGTCGGACAACACCAAATCAGAATCGCACAGTGGCATGTTTTGAAACCACCATTGTACGGGAAATAGGTCACCATGTTAAATCCAATTTGATTGGCGGGAATGATATGTAAGGCTAAACACGATTAGTCGGACTACAAATACTAATTTTGGTTGTTAGGGGAAACGTGAGAAGGGTAAAATTTTTTGAAAAGCTGTGTAAACATGGCCCGATTGGTTAGACCCGCTGATATAGTCAATGAGGAGCGTCTGTTCAGTGCCACATTTTGAAATAAACTTACTAAGAAACAGTGCGTTGAGAACCAGTGCATATTTTTCTAAATAAAAGCCTGCGACAAGAGGCAGATCGGAATTTGTGCCATATTCATTGCCAGTCAACGTAATTGTGTATTATTTCCATGAATTGTGGGACCGTGGTCCTAAGTTATTGAAGCAGCACCTGGTCTGAGGTTTGCTGAATCAGAGGCTGACAGCATACTCCTTGGTCCAGATAGCGACCAGTGAGGTGTCTCCAGAGTACAGTGAAGCAATTGAGCAGAGGAGTCTTTTCCTGAAGTCATCACGAAAGATAAGCTTCTGTGGCCAGAGTAGCTCAACATTATGTGCCCCCCTCAAAAATTGACATTATATTAAACACAGAGGGACAATAAATTGTTTCAAACGACAGGAACTGTGAACTTTTCCAAATACTATTCCCACGATAATCAAACACTTGAAGTCATGATGAAAAACAACAATCTAGCTTGAAAAACAAAACCAGTATTACCTCATAGTACTACTTCACAACTTACACACATAGGATAATACTAATAAATTATGTCCATACAAAGATTATATATATAAACTGTGTACATACTACTTGTAATTACCCTTGATTGTGATTCCTGGTTCACTGTGTAGTTGAATCAGGGTATCTATTATTGAAAGGAATTAATACATATATATATTTGAAACTTTACACTTGACTCAGTTTAGATAGTCTTATAGAGTGTTATATGTGTGTGAGTGTCACAGTGTTGTGAAGTGTTGTGGAATAAAATAAATTGTTTATCTGTCTGTTGTTGTTGTGACTTACACTTCATCATTTTCATAACCCTAGACATTTAACGTAGTCATCACAATATTCCAGAATAATTCTGACTGAGGTATACATGTGGTAGCAAGTAAGGTCATCTGTAATACACCACACTTATTAGATACAGATACCTTCACAGCTGATCTCAGTCAGTACACTAAGTCCCCTATAATATTTATAACATCCCACTTTACCACATATATTGGGGTCTCGCTCCCGGGATATTGAACTTTCACCTATTATATATATTGGGAATAATAAGAATTAAAAGGTGTCATTGGGTGGAATTAAATAAGGTTGAGCTCTCAGTGCCTGTGGTTGTCCTTGGATAATTAATTACAGATTGTATTGTTTAGTTAGATATTGTTTACATTTACCTGTTAGAAAATGGCGGACCTGGCCAAATTTCGATCTGCTGCTGTGCAGACTGCTAAAGAGTTAGGAATGGACGGGCAAATTATGATTGCTTATGTCACTGCTGAATGTGACAAATATATTGAACGGGAAGAAAGAAGATTAGAAAAAGAGGCCGAAAGAAAGTTAGAGGCTGAAAAGGAAATTAAGAAGTTACAATTTGAGGCTGAGGCTGAGACTAAGAGGCTGCAGGCTGAGGCTGAGACTAAGAGGCTGCAGATTGAGGCTGAGGCTAAGAAATTGGAGGCAGAAAGAGAAGAGAAGAAATTGGAGGCAGAAAGGGAAGACAAGCGATTAGCTGCAGAAAGGGAAGCCGAGGAAAGAAGACAGGCTGCAGAAAGGGAAGACAAGCGATTAGCTGCAGAAAGGGAAGCAGAAGATAAAAGATTACAAAGGGAACATGAGTTACGACTAAGGGAGTTTGAGTTTCAAGGCCATGCTCCTGAAAATGGTGCCAGTCCCTTTACCTCCGATGCTACTGCTAGTCAGGGAGCCTCAACCTCAGCTATGAACTTTCATTTAGATCAGTTTGTTGAGAAAGACGATGATATTGAGAGCTATCTAAATAGATATGAACTATTAGCTACCACGTATGGGTTAGAGAGAGAAAGGTGGAGCTTAAAGTTATCTCAAGGTCTTCGTGGGGCAGCTTATGAAGTTTTTGCCAAAATGAGCAGAGGTGATCAAGAAAATTATGACATGCTAAAGCAGGCTCTTTTGTTAAGATATGAAAAAAACGCAGAATTTTATAGGAAAAAATTTAGGAATGCTAAACTACTGTCAGGTGAAACCTATCACCAGTTCTCTGCACGGTTAGAGACATACTTGGAGAAATGGACTTCTCTGGGGAAAACCCAAGATCTTAAGGAAATGGTCTTTATAGAACAATTAAGAGAGTCCATGGCTCCAGACCTGAGAAAGTTTCTCATGGAACAAGGTGCAGAGAGGCTGGGTGAGTTGCTAAATGTTGCTGAAAGGTATCAAGCAGCTCAGGCAGAGGTATCAGGTAATAAAAAGAAACAGGTAGATAATTTTAAGGCACCACAGAACTTTAATAAATTTGATTCTAGAGATCAAAACAAAGGTAAGCACCAGTTTGATAGGCCACGGTATGACAATAAAAATAAAACCCCACAATTCGATGAAAGGAAATATGATGAAAGAAAATCTTTCAACCAAGGAAAGAGATGGTGTAAAAATTGTAAGATGAACAATCATGACACTGACCATTGTAGAAGGAAACCTCCTCATTGTGCTGCTATGACATCTGGAAAAAAGGGAAAAAAGGTCAAACCT
Source organism: Oreohelix idahoensis (assembly GCA_024509875.1). Lineage (NCBI taxonomy): Eukaryota > Metazoa > Mollusca > Gastropoda > Stylommatophora > Oreohelicidae > Oreohelix > Oreohelix idahoensis. The sequence continues at coordinate 61,014 of JAMPIV010007713.1, read as the reverse complement.
GCGGAACTACAGGAACCATACCATCCCCCAGTGTGTGAAGATGTCATCTGTAATGGTGTCACCATAAGGTGTTTATATGATACAGGTTTAGATTATGATTCCGTTGTGAGTTCTCACCTGGTGCAGGCAGATCAATACACCACAGAAACAGTGGAGATTCAAACTGCAACCAAGGATGTAGCTACCATGACACTTCCCGTCGCCCGGATAAAGGTGAAAACGCGATATGTGGAAGGAATCATAAAAGCAGTAGTGATAAATGAGCCAATCTACCCTCTGATATTGGGATGTAGATATGTCTTCTTGGGGAATCCCAAGAGACCTGTGATATTGGCAACAGTGCAGACCAGATCACAGTCTAAAAAGGAGGAGGATAATCCAATAAATACTCATCCAGATGAGATGAGGAAGGCACAGGCGGAGGACAAAACACTCAAGCCGTGTTTCAAGAAGTTGCCCAAATCTCATACACCTCCAGGCAAGGGAGAATTTTATATGAAGAACAAACTGATTTATAGGTAGGCTGGATCTGAATCCAATGGTCACGGACAGCTGGTCCTTCCCACTTCATATAGGACTAAAGTGTTGGAACTAGGGCATGCGATTCCCTTCAGTGGTCATATGGGGATCAGCGCAACAGGACAGCGAATAGCTTGTCACTATTTCTGGCCAGGGATAACGGAAGATATCAAACGATATGTAAAATCCTGTCCAGAGTGCCAACGAGTAGCACCTAAGCATTGGACTGCACCAGCAACTCTGGGGGAAATGCCCATAGTGGGAACACCCTTTGAGAGAGTTGCCGTGGATCTTGTGGGACCTCTCACTCGAACTAAGAGAAGGAACAGCTACATTCTGACTCTGGTGGACACTTGTTCTATGTGGGGAGAGGCGGTAGCCCTGTCATCGATTGACTCTAAGCATGTGGCAGAGGCATTACTCACAATTTTCACAAGGTTAGGCTTTCCCAATCAAATCTTGACTGATAATGGCTCTCAGTTCAAGGGGAAACTAACAGAAGAAGTTTTCAGGATCTTCCAGGCCAAACACTTCCATTGTAGTGTGTACCACCCCCAAGGGAACGGCCAAGTGGAAAGATTTAATGGCACGTTGATGTCAATCCTGAGAAAGTTGGCACACGAAAAACCAGATACGTGGGACCAGTACCTTCACGCCGCCCTCTTTGCTTATCGGGAGGTACCCCATAGTTCAACCGGTATGGCCCCGGCAACATTATTATTTGGAAGGCCAATAAAAGGTCCACTTGAAGCGCTGTTAAGAACGTGGACTGATGAAAAGGCAGAGGAAAATATTACATCCTCATACCAATATGTGAATGAGCTGACCACTCGTTTAAAAACTGGCTGGAAACTTGCCAATGAAAATTTGAGACAAGCCAGGAAGAAACATGCTGCCTATTATAACAGGAAAGCTAAAGACAGAGATTTGGCTGTGGGAGAGAAGGTACTGCTTCTTCTCCCCGGTAGTCAGAATAAGTTACAGATTGGATGGCAAGGTCCATATACAGTTCTAGAGAAGGTGTCTAGAACCAATTATAAGATAGATAAGAAGGGGAAAGAAAAAATCTATCATGTGAATCTCCTGAAGAAATACTTGGAAAGAGAACATCAGGAAGAGACACACTTGTTGACCTTGTCCATTGCCATGGAGATGAAAAAGGAACCACTTTCATCATTTGAATATCCATTACACCCCTGTGAGACAGCGGCACAGGTGAAAATCAGTACACATTTAACTAAAAATCAGAAAGAGAGAGTACAACAGGTTCTAGATAATCATACAGAGGTGCTAACAGACCGACCGGGGCATACAAACTTATTGGAATATGATATGAAGCTGATAGACCCCACACCTGTCTGTATGAAACCCTATTCGATTCCTTTTGCTAAGGAGAAAGCTTTGAAGGAAGAGATAGACTATTTGTTGAAGGAAGGAATTATTTCACACAGTGAATCTTCGTATAGTTCCAGTGTGGTGCTTTTAAGGAAACCCTCTGGAGAACATAGACTCTGTATAGATTACACGAGACTGAATGCTATTACAGAAGGACAGGTGGATCCATTGCCGGATACAAATCAGTTGTTTGCCAGGCTAAATAAAGCTAAATATTTCTCAAAAGTGGATCTGAGTAAAGGATACTATCAGATTCCAGTAAAGCCTGAGGTTAGACCATACCTAGCTTTTAGTACCTCAGAGGGACACTATGAGTTTAACAGATTGCCATTTGGATTGAAGAATGCGCCTAGTGTCTTCTCTAGAATGATGAGAAAATTACTGGACCCTCTGAATAATCCATGCATCACAAATTTCATGGATGATATCCTTATAGCAACAGAAACATTTGAGGAACACACTGACTCTCTGAATATGCTGTTTAATCGACTTAGAGAAGCGAATTTAACAGCCCGACCAACCAAATGTTGCGTTGGATGTAAAGAATTAGAATTCTTGGGACACACAGTCCATCAAGGAAACGTGACCCCTGACCCCAAGAACTTAGAGAAACTAAAGAAAGCCCCGAGACCACAAACCAAGAAAGACGTGAGATCCTTTGTCTCATTATGTGGTTTCTACCAAAAGTATATCAAAAACTTTAATTCCATATGTGCACCGTTAACTGATTTGACACGTAAAGGAAATCCAGATCGAATTACATGGACACCACAATGTGAATTGGCTTACCAGGAATTGAAGGAAAAGCTTACAAGCAAACCTATTTTGAAACTACCTGACTTAAGTCAAGAATTCATTGTAAGGACGGATGCCAGTAATATCGGGTTAGGTGTGACCCTGTTACAGAAATCAGATGCATTGGATGGGGAATTAAGCCCAGTGGCATATGCTAGCAGAAAGTTGAATAAAGCTGAAACCAACTACTCAACTAGCGAAAAAGAATGTCTTGCAGTAATATGGGCGATAAAGAAATTCAATATTTATCTGTATGGGAAGGCATTTAAGTTGCAGACGGATCACAAACCCTTGTCGTTTCTAGCGCAGGCTAGGCATGAAAATTCTCGGTTACTCAGATGGTCTTTACTGATGCAGCCATTTGAGTTTAGCATAGAGTATATTTCTGGAAAAACAAATCTGGGAGCGGATTTTTTTAAGCCGCCATCCGTGTGATGAGAATCACCGTAAGCCCCAGAAATAATAACAAATTTCCCTATGTGTATATAGAATTATAGACTGACATATAACGTCTGTTTTAAGAGGGGAGAATTTGTCGTGAGACATTCTAAATACACATATATAAATTAAAAGGTAAATGTAAAGCCTAACACATAAATTAAATAAAATAAAAGAGAAATGGTTAAAGACCCGTGCTTTCCAATAGCGTACGCCTGTGTTAATAGAACGTCATGCTAATTGAACAATAAAAACCCCTGTTTTATGCTTCGTCTGCATATTCTCACGCTTTCTCGTTGATAGTAAAGCCTACTGCATCAATACACGCTTTCTACAATAAAACGTGTACTGTATTTCTAAGAAAACCTTGAGCTAGGCAAACTGCGTAATGACCTAAATTAATACTTCCATTAATTTCATTTTTATACTCTTCGTTAACATAAACGGAAGGACAGATGGAATAAGGATAGAGAGAGTGAGGGCTGAAAGCAGGAACGCATGCAACACTAACACGCGTCTCGCGATAATTAATGCCACCCCCCAAGCGTAAGGCCAGAAGCACTAACTTTTTTCAAATTGACAGTGATAAAAAACACTACCCATACGAGAGTTAGGTTTAAAAACCTGTAAAATGCTTATTGGGAAACATGACATTCTACTGTTTTATGTCTGAAGTCCTGACATTAGTATGACAGAACAGTCGAAAAGGCAGGACAGGTGGCGGTTCTAAATCGATAAAATAAAAAATACACGACTATCCTAGGAAATGCATATTTTGAACGCAGCCCCTTAGCCCCATTAAATTTATATATTTGGGTTCCTTAGGACTTGCTGACAAAGAATATGTTAAGTGTTACGCAAATAGTCTAGGAATTAACAAATTATAGCCAAAATAAAATAGTGAGGGTGTCGGACAACACCAAATCAGAATCGCACAGTGGCATGTTTTGAAACCACCATTGTACGGGAAATAGGTCACCATGTTAAATCCAATTTGATTGGCGGGAATGATATGTAAGGCTAAACACGATTAGTCGGACTACAAATACTAATTTTGGTTGTTAGGGGAAACGTGAGAAGGGTAAAATTTTTTGAAAAGCTGTGTAAACATGGCCCGATTGGTTAGACCCGCTGATATAGTCAATGAGGAGCGTCTGTTCAGTGCCACATTTTGAAATAAACTTACTAAGAAACAGTGCGTTGAGAACCAGTGCATATTTTTCTAAATAAAAGCCTGGGACAAGAGGCAGATCGGAATTTGTGCCATATTCATTGCCAGTCAACGTAATTGTGTATTATTTCCATGAATTGTGGGACTGTGGTCCTAAGTTATTGAAGCAGCACCTGGTCTGAGGTTTGCTGAATCAGAGGCTGACAGCATACTCCTTGGTCCAGATAGCGACCAGTGAGGTGTCTCCAGAGTACAGTGAAGCAATTGAGCAGAGGAGTCTTTTCCTGCAGCCATCACGAAAGATAAGCTTCTGTGGCCAGAGTAGCTCAACATTATGTGCCCCCCTCAAAAATTGACATTATATTAAACACAGAGGGACAATAAATTGTTTCAAACGACAGGAACTGTGAACTTTTCCAAATACTATTTCCACGATAATCAAACACTTGAAGTCATGATGACAAACAACAATCTAGCTTGAAAAACAAAACCAGTATTACCTCATAGTACTACTTCACAACTTACACACATAGGATAATACTAATAAATTATGTCCATACAAAGATTATATATATAAATTGTGTACATACTACTTGTAATTACCCTTGATTGTGATTCCTGGTTCACTGTGTAGTTGAATCAGGGTATCTATTATTGAAAGGAATTAATACATATATATATTTGAAACTTTACACTTGACTCAGTTAAGATAGTCTTATAGAGTGTTATATGTGTGTGAGTGTCACAGTGTTGTGAAGTGTTGTGGAATAAAATAAATTGTTTATCTGTCTGTTGTTGTTGTGACTTACACTTCATCATTTTCATAACCCCAGACATTTAACGTAGTCATTACAATATTCCAGAATAATTCTGACTGAGGTATAAATGTGGTAGCAAGTAAGGTCATCTGTAATACACCACACTTATTAGATACAGATACCTTCACAGCTGATCTCAGTCAGTACACTAAGTCCCCTATAATATTTATAACATCCCACTTTACCAGTCTGGGGAGGCTTCTACAGACACGGCAGGACCCCACTCTACATCATCCAAGGCAACTTGACCGGCCCAAGATACCAGAACGAAATCTTGAGACCAATTGTTTAGCCTGCTCTGGAGGCCATAGGTGGTAATGCCATCCTCCAAGATGATAACGCTCGACCCCATCGAGCTCGTGTGGTGAATGAGTTTGTTCAGCAACATGGGATCATCAGGATGGCGTGGCCAGCTCGTTCACCTGACCTTTCTCCGATTGAGCACCTCTGGGATGTCCTTGGTCGAAGATTGTCAACAAATCACCCCCTGCCAATGGATGTTGCACAGCTGACTGCGTTTCTGCTTCAGGAATGGCAAGCTTTTCCTCAGGATACTCTTCGGACCCTTGTGGACTCGATGCGTCTACGCTGTCTTGAATGCCTTGCTGCAACCGGTGGTCATACCCGATTTTGAAATGTCTATTTGTCCAATGTCTATTGTGGGACTTTTGAAGAGGTGGGTGACACACTTCACTGCTTCATTGCGTTTGAATGTGTGTTTCCATTTCTTTACGTGACATGTCAATTTGGTATTCAATAAATGTCGTTTTGACTGATACCAATTACGTTTATATCACATTTGTTTTATGGTTTCAACCTAGGTTTTTCTAAGTGGCCCTTGACTTTTGACGAGTAGTATAGTTCAAGTGTTGATTGTCCATCTGCGCAATGTAGTCCTACTGGCAGCAACTCCAGTTAGCTTCTGCTGCCTAAGTTTCTTCCTCTGAATGTGTCTGTATTTCTAGTTATAGGTGTCGCTATACAAGACAACCAAGTTGTGTGTTGTCATGTGTGCTGTCATGTGTGTTGTCATGCGTGCTGTCATGTGTGTTGTCATGTGTGCTGTCCACTAAGAAAGACTTTGTTAATCGACACCTGGCACTTTTCTCATTGTAAACAAGTAAAATCAGAAGTTATAATGTCGCCTCGTCTATTTATTACTGGGGTCCGAAAGGGTAGTCAAGATTAGTAACATTGTAGGCTACAAATCAAATTAGTAACATTTTAGGCTACAAATAAAATTAGTACCATTGTAGGGTACAAATCAAAGTATTCAGTGGGGTACTGGAAGATGAGACAGGTATGTATTTCAAAGCTGGCATTTGCTGATGATGTTGCCCTGATTGCTAAATCAGAGGCACATCTCCAATTCAACCTGCAAGTTTGGAAGGAAGAGCTGGAGAAGAGAGGGATGGTCATAAGCAGCTCTAAAACAAAATCCTTGGTGATATCACGAGAAGAAAGAAGACATCAGATTAAGCTGGGAGAACAGGTCCTGGAGCAGGTCGACCAATTTACATACCTCGGAGCTATTATAGACCGAAAGGGAGGCATCAGAGAAGAGTTGGCTACTTGAAAAGCAGCAGCTGGGAGACTTTTTCAAGCCATAAATCGAGGATTCCTCAGCAAGAGAGAGGTTGGTAAGAAAACGAAGATGGCTGTATACCGCTCCACCTATGTCCCAGTCTTGACATATGGATGCGAGTCATGGGCAATGGCTACAACCCACAAAAGCCAGATCCAAACCTCAGGGATCCAGACCCCCCAGGACGACCCAGCGTCTACACCTCACGGTAGAAGGGGAACGACTAAGTAAGTAGGTAGGCTACAAATCAAATTAGTAACATTGTAGGCTACAAATCAAATTAGTAACATTGTAGGCTACAAATCAAATTAGTAACAATGTAGGCTACAAATCAAATTAGTAACATTTTGGGCTACAAATCAAATTAGTAACATTGTAGGCTACAAATCAAATTAGTAACATTGTAAGCTACAAATCAAATTAGTAACATTGTAGGCTACAAATCAAATTAGTAACATTGTAGGCTACAAATCAAATTAGTAACATTGTGGGCTACAAATCAAATTAGTAACATTGTAGGCTACAAATCTAATTAGTAACATTGTAGGCTACAAATCAAATTAGTAACATTGTAGGCTACAAATCAAATTAGTAACATTGTAGGCTACAAATCAAATTAGTAACATTGTAGGCTACAAATCAATGTCCTAAAAGGCGACTAAGGCGACTATATATATATATATATCTTTTTTTTTCTCAGACTCCCTCCCCAGATGACTTCAGTAATTAGTCAGTGATCGCAGACCGGAGAAGGATAGGCCTCCTGAAACCTTATTTTTCGTCATGGAAACCACCGAGAGAAGAGCTACAGTATTTCAGAGAGCCAAGATAGTAGACATGTTCACAGCGGCTTACACAACTGGACTGGAAATGTTTTTGTTGTTCATCTTCTAGGAAGCTCAACCTTCACTGCCAACTCGGCCAGCTAACTCCAGAGACAATTCCTTGTACTTGTCCCTCATGTGGAAGTGTTGTCCAGTCCGGTGGCGCGACTCTGTGTGTACTGTTTATTCTACTTTTTTTCTTTTCTCTTTTATAAAACAATTTGTTATTCATATGTGATGTCATATGGCTTAGTCTCTTCCCATTCATTACTTAAATGTATGGATAACTTGAAAGATGTTTAACTTTTTTAATCTTTTGATTTTTAATGGTTTGATCTTTTAATAAATCGATAGAAAAGATGGACCAGACATACAATTTTCGTAATCTTTTATTTGTCCTCTCTATCTGTCTGATTAGGAAAAATAGCGGGAGGTGGTGGCTACAACTAAAACAAAGATCGAGGTCTCATAAGCAACCCGTTATCTAGGTCGTTGGATGTCACTCAACCCTCACATCTTGAGAGCCGGTCTGTCCTACGAGTTCTGCACTGCACTAAATTGGCAGTCCAATTTGGATGCCTATGCCTTTCTTTTCTTTTTTCATTCACCTTTGGCAGGTTAGGATAAAAGATGACAGATAGAATAAGTTAAAGTATGAATAAGTATCAAAATTGCCCAGATACTCTCACTGAAGTTTGGCTCAAGGAAAATTTGCGGAATATGTAAGTATATTTTTCGCAGGTAGAAAATAAAAGTGAGAATCACTGGCAGATCTATTTTTAGGGTTACTGGAAATTAACTGTCTCTTAGCAGGTTGAGAATCCCTTGAGTGGACTAAGAGGTCGTAGGTATCCAGGCAACTATTCCCTATAGCACTGAGTTATTGGAAACAGCCCGCATTGATTAAATACAAAGATGACATACAGTATTAGACATGTAACATCAAAGAAAAGTCAGCAAAACTAATCTTGATTTTAGAAAATTACAATGAAACTTTTTTGATGACAATATAATGTCATATATATACTCGTATATATACTGAAGCACATTAAAAACGCACCACCTGTATAATCCAGGAACAGAGTGTGAAATGTAAATATAAGTGTTTACAAGTTTACATATTTGGAATCTTTATTCATTTTCCTATGAATCCATGCTGGTCATTAATTTGTACATTTGATTGTTATGAAATTCATTGCATTCTGTGCAGGCAAGGGAGAAAACCAAAAATGCAACCAATAAAAAAATGCATTCACACTATCCTCAGTATCTGGTATGTGCACCGTGTGCTTGCAAACAAGCTTGACAGCGGCTCCGCATGGAACGCAACATTTCCACGGAAGACGTGAAGAGGCAAGCGATGGTGAAAACTGAATCCTCCCCAAATGTGAATACTGCCACCTCCAAATCGGTTGTGCTGACAAACACAGCTATCTGCAACGCGCTTTCCACACCGTCACCAAATCCGCATACGTCCATCAGCAAAGGATATGTTGAATCTGCTCTCGTCTGTGAATAGGACAGCATTCCACTGCAGTCTAGTCCATCTGACATGTTGCTCTGCCCATTGCAGGCGCTGATGACGATGTCTGTGAGTCAAGTTTGGCCCAACATAAGGTCGTCTTGCAGTAAGGCCTGTATCTCTGAGTCGTTGTATGACTGTCATTCGAGAGACTTGCCCACGTCTACCCACTATTGCTCTTGCTGTTTGACTTGCCGGGAGAGAACGATTCCTTAGGTGACTCAGCACAATATGACGATCTTGCGCAGGGGTAGTATAACTCGTGGTTGGCCACTCCGAAGTCTATCCCGGGCACTGCCAGTGGTTCCGTAACGTTCATTGAGACGTACAATTGTGGTGTGGTGGCAATTCATCCTTTTGGCAATGGCCCGCGAGCTCATTCCGGTCTCCAACATACCAATGGCTCGTTGGCGGTCGTTTTCAGATAGTCGTGGAATTTCAAGCACATGTACTGGGTGTTTTGTCTCAACGGCCTTTTTATACCGAGTATACTGCCACAACGCGTTCACATTTTCAGGGTCATAGCTGTTGGGAATCGTGTTGCACGTGTAACTTTCATTGTTTTCATGTAGTCTGTACACAAACCGTGGGTTGAATCATGCACTTTCTATTCCAGCAGCCATTCGCTCTCTACCTCATGACAAACACGGGGAAAATCCATTCCCACACTTTTTTTTCTTCCAACTTCTCGACATCAGTATATATAATAGTGGTGCGTTTTTAATGTGCTTCAGTATATATATATATATATATATATATATATATATATATATATATATATATATATATATATATATATATATATCTATATCTCTATATATATATATATATATATATATATATATATATATATAGTACGTTGCAAAAAAAATGGCAGTCATATTTTCGCAACGCAGCACACTCATAGAAGCAAATAATAATAAAAACTGTATGTCCAGAGGAAGATTGGTATCTACCCTATCTATTAACAGTGGTTTCAGTACAATATAATGTTGCCTTCTCCAGCAAGGCAAGCCTGGATGCGGCGAGGCATACTTCCCACAAGTGTTTGTAGGTAATTGTGAGTCAGACTGTCCCAGTATTTTTCAGCTTCCTTCTTCAATTGTTCAACGTCTCTGAGTCCACTCTTTTTAAAATGATTCTTGAGTAGTGCCCAAACGTTTTCAATTGGGTTTAGGTCGGGACTGTTGCTGGGCCACTTCAGCACTATCACATTCTTCTCTTGCAGCCATGCTTTGGTGGTATGAGCTGTATGCTTTGGGTCATTGTCATGTTGAAATGTGCACCCATCGGGGTACATGACCTGCATAAATGGCAGAAGGTGTCCCTCAAGTATGTCGATGTACCTTTCTTTCGTGAGAATTCATGTGAAAATACACAGTGGGGTGGCACCTCTTGCTGACACCCCTCCCCAAAGATGGAATTTCTGGGTATGTTTCGGTCGCTGGTACACAGGTGTTACAGAGTCTTTCGTCCAAATATTTATTTGAGCAGGATAAGACCAAACAGAACATTCATCTGAAAAAATCACATCGTCCCGTGACAAATTTTTGTTTTTGTGGCACCAGTTCAAGCGCATCTGTTTGTGAGTCTCTGTGAGCAATGGTGACGAAATTACCCGCTTTTTTGTGTAATTCATCCTCCGTAGCTCACGGTTGACAGTAGCATTAGATACCTCTGGGCTTCCCAACTCGATAATGCGCTGCCGTATGTTTTCTACACTCTTCATTGGCCCAGCCCGAACGATTTGGGCGAGACGCCGATGGTCCTTTGTGTCCAAAATTATTGGCCTCCCACGACCTTTTTTTCGCTCGATTCCATTACCTGCTTTTAATTTACTCACAACTCTGTAGACAGTCCGCTCAGGAATGTTCAAGGTTTTAGAAATGTTGGAACATGTTTGATTTCCTTCATTCCAAAGCTGTGAAATTAACATACACTTTGTATTTGCATCCATTTTCTGCCACTAGCATTATCAAGGGACTGTACTCTACGCTAATTTTTTTATACTTTTGGTAGTGTTTGCTCCCTTAAGTGGAGTGCAAATTTGGAGCAGAACATGCATATTTAATTAGATTTCAGCATATTTAGCAGAGCAATATGGCTGCCATTTTTTTTTGCAAAGTACTGTATATATGTATATGTATATATATATATATATATATATATATATATATATATATATATATATATATATATATATATATATATATATATATATATATATATTTTTTTTTTCTTTAAATTCCATCAAAGGCAGAAAAGGTGGAGATAATTCAATTAGATTATAATTAACAGTGACATCAAGGGGAGATAATTCATCCAAATAGATAATAGTCCGCTTTGACACTCAAGGGAGATATGTATTTATCATACAGTCTTACTAGCTCATAAAATGTATCTACAACACCAAAAATGATATATACTTGTAATAGAATATACCTGCTAATTAAAGTAATGATATATCTCACCCACCCAACCACGCGGTTGTTATTTTGCAAAAATAAAAGCGATGCTTTTGTCAAAAGGAAGACTTGTGCACTATGGCTACTGTCGCTGCGAGAAGAGTTCTTTCATGACCAAAGTTACGCTGTACAACCCAATGCCTAGAATCCGGCTTTTGGCTGGGATCATGTGTCTAGACACAGGGACCAATACAGTGACATTAATGTGTCATTAGGTCCCTTGTGTGAGAACACAGAGGATCACTAGGTGACACATTTTGTCACTGGGTCTTCTAGTGTTGGGACATGTGGTCTTGACCAGGGCCGGGTTTGGGCGGGTACTAATGCGACCTCATGCGAGGAAAAAATATGCGACCTCAAGCGAGGAAAAAAAAAAAAAAAAGGACTAAGGCTTAAGTCTAAGAACAACGAAATCCCATTTTGAGGCTGACAGATTTATGGGACTACACAAACCCATTTTTCCTGGACCATTTCTCAATATTCCATTAATTAATTCATGAACACTCTTTTCATCTGACTTCTGCCTCATGGAGATACTTTACTTTACCATATGAAAAATCATTACATTCTCTACTACTGCGAAGACAGCCCCCGCATCTGTTTTTTTTCCCCTTAACCTGCGGCACTTGGGCTTTCAGCCCTTCGGCTCAATGACACATCATTGCGAGGCTAGGGAGCCTGTGGACTTTCCTTCCAACCCGGTTATGAGCTTCGCTCCTTCTCATCCACAAAAGGTTTATCTCAGGAGCCGTTCAGGTTATTCAGTCAAAATCCCGGTCGTTGAGACTCCTTCAAATGCTAACGCCCGGGCTTGAACCTTGAACACCTGATCGCCAGTGCAACGTTGTAACCATTACACCAGCGCGGCTCCCTCCCCGCATCTGCTACATTCTATTAATGCTTGTGTTATATGCTGATTTCTTTGTGGTTGATTGAGTGCGTGCGTGTTTGAACAATCACTCACAACACAGGTACGCACGTAGAAGTCATAGATGGTTATAACGGCAGGTGTACTGTTAACGAATGTTTAATACACCATAACACGTCACGTTAATACAGAATACACAGTTATAGTCAAACTACAAGTTATAGCATTACAATAATAAAGTACTTCTCACATCTCAGAATCATGCAGATACTACAATATCCATGACCTCTTTAAAGATACTCCTCAACTCAGCGCTATCCACCTGTACTCACATTAGCGCTATAATATTCTAATCATGGATCCGTAAATATGGCCTCCTCACAGATAGCAAACGGACCACATCATCGCCGTGCTACTGCATAAATATTGTATCCTCCAGATACTCCTCCTGCGCTATAAGATATAATAATGGATCCGTAAATATGGCCTCCTCACAGATAGCAAACGGACCACATCATCGCCGTGCTACTGCATAAATATGGTATCCTCCAGATACTCCTCCTGCGCTATAAGATATAATAATGGATCCGTAAATATGGCCTCCTCACAGATAGCAAACGGCTCACATCATCGCCGTGCTACTGCATAAATATGGTATCCTCCAGATACTCTTCACATAAGCGCTATCCTAATAATGATGGATCCTTCTCACAGATAGCAAACGGCTCACATCATCGCCGTGCTACTGCATAAATATGGTATCCTCCAGATACTCTTCACATCATAATAATGGATCCGTTAGCAACCGGACATCCCGCCGTGCTAACATAAATATGCAAAATACTGCTCACCCAGCAGTCTGCACTAATCTCACCTATCAACATGTCTTCACATAACACAATTATCCTCTCTAAGGAAATAATGGCCTTACACAAATCATGGCCTCTTATATTCAGCACTGTACAGGCTTACTATCGAAAAACACACACTATGGGGCGACCTCTCCAGATCGATGCCCAAAACTCACTGCCCACGGGAATACACATCTGCCGCCCAAAAACAGCTACGAGACCCGGCTGTTCAAAAACACCGTTCAGTCTCACTACTTGCACGGGCTAGCCACAAATAGCTAAACACCCGTAGCTCAAAACAGTTTGGAGTGAATAAACCTCCACAATTGAACTGACTAGCGTTCACACGCTTTGTAACCTTACTTCTACTATTACAATTTAACCTAACATTAAAGACAATCACGTCTTCAAGCAACCACAACCCATAATCTAATCTGCTCACCTAATATTTTCCAGATCACGTCCCCTTCCATTAAAATTACTGGCAACAGTTTGCTGACCAACAACCTTGTTCCATTCATGCCGACAAGCGATTTGCGAGGATGAGTGAAATTGATACTCTGAGCAATTATGAATGCAGGAATCTTGAGACCGTTTAATGCGAAGTCAGGTGGGACAGGTAAGGTTAATATAGGGACTACAATTTATATACCTGTAAAGAAACGGAATGACAAAAAAGAGAACGAGAGAAAAGTAAAGCCGACGACAATAGGACATATACCGAGTAAACCTGTTGCTAACATTATAAGGTAGTCCTTGTTTCTAGAACCCCCAAGGTAAGGGAGGCTGAGGCTGGGAACAAACACATACAGTAGAGAACTGGAGACAGAAGTGACAATGATGAGGAACACGTGGACAGAACGTGATCTGATGGCACGTGACACGAGGACTTGGCATGTGTTTGTTGATAACCATTGCTATATGGGGAGAAGAGTTTATATTAGTACTGGGATTGATTAACAAATCTTCATCGATTAATCGATTTTATTTAATCGAAGATTAATCGATGAACTTTGAACAAATTAAAACAATTATAAAAAATTCATAAATAACACTTTTTGTTTTAAGCACTTCATTATTTGACTTGTTATTGTCACGAGAGGGTCGATATTTATAGAAATTATTAAGTATCCTGGACACAAAGTTGTATAAGGTGATACCAGGAGAGTGCCAGATAAGAGTCTGGTCTTATAAGTAATACCCCCTTCTCTGAAAAGAGTAAGGGTGTATAGACATCAACGGTAGGATCAAGCTGTATAAGTTCCTAGAGAAGATGGTAATGTATTACTCTAAGTTCATACTTGCTCCTCTCCATATCCTCCTCTGTTAATATTATTATTATTATTATTAGCTCTGCTACGGGTATTAACTAAATTATCTACCAACAAGAACTGTAACTTAACTTGAAGAATTTAAGTAAGTCTGCTGGTAAATATTTACAATTTATTTTATGCAAATTGTTCTTTTCTTTGTGAAAATCTTTCACTTAAATCAAAATTGGACTACAACAGTAAATAAATAAAAACACTTGAAAAATTGTTCAAAATATCAAACGTCTCTAAATTTTTATAAAGTTCTTCTCTCTTGGTTGGTATCACTCTAGTTATAGAATATTTATATCTTAAAACACATCTTATTACACAGTTCTGGAATGATTGTCTATACTGACTTTAACCATGCCCAAACAGATGTCATCATTAAATATTACTGTCTTTAATATAGTGATGTGACTGGGATACTCTGAGCAGTAGCCTTGTCTGGCCACTTATCTGCTATATTGAAGCCGGTTCCACTCTTGTCATGGAAGAAAAGATTAACTGAACTTCCCCCAGGCGGTAGGTACTTGGTGGCTGTCCCTATGACAACAAGGGCGCTCGCACCACTAGTTCCTGCAGTAGTGGCTGACTCTTTTATGTGTAGTTGGGTTGACAGTATATAACCTGAAACATATTGGATTAACCACTATATTCTCTATCACTATCCTTTTATTATAGATGTAGGGGATGTGAGACAGTTTTCAGACAATGTGCAAGCAGACGCACTGGGCACAATAGCAGTAATAACACAATCCAGTTCACTGTGAATATGTCTTACTCTAATTCCTTGGTTATAGCTATCTGTCCATGATTCGCCTCCATACATTTATTTGGTCGTGTGTAAAATACTAAGTAATATCTCAAACAATGCAGTACAGTAATTCCTTTCATCCTTTCCTATGTTCCTGGTGTGTGGTACATTCCTTCAAGAAATAATTATTTAAATACTTTTCTAAAACTATAGACACACGTTTGCTACCATTCTCAATTTATTTGAATATACACAGGCTTGCGTTTGCCTCAAGAAATTTACACGGTAGTTCAAACACATCTACACATTTCCTAACGCACACTGTAATTAATCAATAGTAATACATATAATTATATTACTTACTTAGTTGTTCCCCTTCTACCGTGAGGTGTAGAGGTTTGAAAGAGAGAGCGCCAGACTATCCTATCGGCTGTCTTTCTCCTGGCCTGCTTCCATTCTAGTCCTCGGTCCTTCAAAGAGTGTCTAATGTTGTCCTCCCAGCGAACTCTGGTTCGTCCTGGGGGTCTGGATCCCTGGCTCTTTGTTTCATGCTTGTCGTGGTAGCCGATCTACTCCCATTCTGCAGACATGGCCAAACCATCTTAGTTGGGACAGTTCTACTTGGGTCTGCAGGGGGTGGGATTTTAGGCCTTGATGTATCGTCTGGTTGCGGACCATGTCTCTTTTTGTTACTTCAACCACCTTCCTCAGATACCTCATTTATGAGGTTTGGATCTGGCTTTTGTGGGTTGTAGTCATTGCCCATGACTCGCATCCATGTCAAGACTGGGACATAGGTGGAGCGGTATACAGCCATCTTCTTTTTCTTACCAACCTCTCTCTTGCTGAGGAATCCTCGATTTATGGCCTGAAAAAGTCTCCCAGCTGCAGCTTTTCGAGTGGCCAACTCTTCTTTGATGCGCTCCTTTTGGTCTATAATAGCTCCGAAATATTTAAAGTGGTCGACCTGCTCCAGAACCTGTTCTCCCAGCTTAATCTGATGTCTTCTTTTTTCTCGTGATATCGCCATGGATTTTGTTTTAGAGCTGCTTATGACCATCCCTCTCTTCTCCAGCTCTTCCTTCCATACTCGCAGGTTGGATGGGAGATGTGCCTCTGATTTAGCAATCAGGGTGTGGTAAAGTGGGATGTTATAAATATTTATAGGGGACTTAGTGTACTGACTGAGATCAGCTGTGAAGGTATCTGTTTCAATAGGTCTAGTGTGTTGCAGATAACCTTACTTGCTACCACATTATACCTCAGTCAGAATTATCCTGGAATATTGTGATGACTACGTTAAATGTCTAGGGTATGTATATGATGAAGTGTAAGTCACAACAACAACAGACAGATAAACAATTTAATTTATTCCACCACACTTGACAACACTGTGACACTCACACACATTTAACACTCTATAAGACTATCTTAAATGAGGCACTGGTAAAGGTTAAATATAAATATGTATTAATTACTGTCACTAATATATGTGTCCTGATTCAAATACAAAGTGAACCAGGAATCACAATCAATTGTAATTACAATTTATATGTACAGAATTTATCAATATGAATCTTGTAGTGACATATTTTATTAATATTATCCTATGTGTGTCAGTTGTGTAGTAGTAATATGAGGTAATACTGGTTTTGTTTTTTCAAGCTATGTTGTTATTTGTCATCATGACTTCAAGTGTTTGTTTATCTTGGAAATAGTATGGGGAAGAGTTCACAGTTCCTATCAATTTAAACACTGTATTTTCCCTCTGTTTTATTATAAAGTCAGATTTTGAGGGGGGGGGGGCATAATGTTGAGCTCCTCTGGCCACGGACGCTTATCTTTCGTGATGGCGGCAGGAAAAGACTCCTCTGCTCGATAGCCTCCCTGTGTTCTGGAGACACCTCACTGGTCACTATCTGGACCCAGGAGTATGCTGTCAGCCTCTAGGTTCAGCAAAGCTCAGACCAGGTGCTGCTCAATAACTATAGGACCACGGTCCCTGAAACAAGAAGGTTGTACCTCCTATTTCAGAACTAATTTATAATAAATTTCCAGACTGAACACAATACATAACAAACACTGAGTTCAGAGCGGTAGGCCAACTGCTATCTTCATCTGAAACAATTTTCACCAGTATACTCCTCCCTAATGGTTACTACGCCTCTGCAATTCCAGCATTATTTCTTTCTAGTCGATAAGATAGGTGTCAGTGTACTGTTTGGCAATTCCATGCAATTTTACTTTCCTCCGACACCTTCTGTTCAGGGTGGAGCACTATATAGGCTTTACCTCATGTTCGCTACTGAACCACACATATATACAGACATAAATTATCAATTTACATTCAATTTTCATTAAAAAGATATCAAATATTTCAAGCTTACCACAATTCATGGAATAATACACAGTTACGTTGACTGGCAATGAATATAGCACAATTTCGATCTGCCGATGTCCCAGGCTTTTATTTAGAAAAATATGCACTGGCGCTCAACGCACTGGTTCTTTAGTAAGTTTATTTGAAAATGTGGTGCTGACCTGACGCCTCTGATTGACTATATTGGCGGGTCTAACCAATCATGCCATGTTTACACAGCTTTTCAAAAAAGTACTCCTACTCACGTTTCCCCTAACAACAAAGAAGTAGTATTTATAGTCCGACTAATCGTGTTTAGCCTTACATTTACTTTCCTCCAATCAAATAGGAGGTAACATGTCAGCCTATTTCCCGTACAATGGTGGTGTGAAAATCTGCCACTGAGCGATTCTGATTTTGGTGTTGTCTGACATCCCTCACTATTTCTTTTGGCTATAATTTGTTAATTCCTAGACTATTTGCGTAACGTTTAACATAGTATTTGTCAGCAAGTCCTAAGGAACCCAAATATATATATTTAATGGGGCTAAGGGGCTGCGTTCAAAATATGTATTTTCCAGGATAGTCGTGTAGTTTTTTTATTTTTTATGTTTAGAACCGCCACCTGTCCTGCTGTACTGTCAGACTAATGTCAGGATTTTAGAATTAAAACAGTAGAATGTCATGTTTCCTAATAAGCGTTTTGTAAGTTTTTAAAAACTAACTCTCGTATGGGTAGTGTTGTTTATCACTGACGATTTGAAAAAAAGCTAGTGCTTGTGGCCTTACACGCGTGATGGTAGTAATTGTGTATCGCGAGACTGTGGTAGTATTGCCTGCGTTCCGGCTTTCAGCCCCTCCCTTTCTTTCTATCTTTAGTCCATCTGTCTTTCGTTTATGGTAACTTAGTGTATAAAATGACATGAATGGAATATTAAATATAGGTCAGCTTGCGTATCTCAAGGTTTTTCTTAGAAAGGCAGTACACGTTTTATCGTAGAAAGTGGGTATTGAAGCAGTAGGCTTTTACTATCAACGTGAAACGTTACAATTTGCAGACGAATTAGAAAACAAGGGGGATTTCGAGTACAGTCATTGTGACAGCACTGTTCTTTACCATTCTTCTTTCCTTTTATTGAAGTTATTTGTTAGGCTTTACATTTACTTTTTAATTTATATATGTGGATTAGAATTTCTCACGACACACATCATCATCAGCAAATGCCAGCTCTGAAATACAGACCTGTCTCATCTTCCAGTACCCCACTGAATACTTTCTTGTTCTCTCCTTACATGCCTTGATAACATCGTCCATGAGGAGTATGAAAAGATAAGGTGACAGGATATCACCTTGTCTTACACCAGTAGTGGTCCTGAACTCTTCTGACTTATGGTTTGCTGTCCTCACATAATTTCTGCAAGACTTGTAGAAGCTCATATATATATATATATATATATATATATATATATATATATATATATATATATATATATATATATATATATATATATATATATATATATATATATATATATATATATATATTCTTTCTTACCCTCAGGCACATACAGTCGAACTGTTAATGGTTATAATGGTCTGCTCTCAGATACAGAAGGCAAAGGCACTCTTCATTAACACTTTTAGCGCTCGCTGTGATTTTCAAAATATTTGGCCTCGATTTGCATGATGCAGGGTCTTAAATAGGTCACATACGGCGGCACAGAGAACAGTTGCCGAAATGTGCTTGAGTTCCCAAAATGTATGCATAATATGTTTCGATGTGCAAATATGAAAAACTAAGATTTTAATTATCTTCCTTATTCCTGGCGCGATTTTATTCATCTAAGGCTTAAAATACGCCCTGAATTAATCTTTATCTATCTAAATAATTGACTTTATATTACATTCTTTAGTTTTATCCTATGCATAGCCTAAACAGCAAAATTTTAGACTTGCCTGATGTCTCGATGCATTCCACTCGAGATTTCTCCATTACTATAGCATTTCCCATGGAAATCTTTGCACAGACTTATAGATGAACATTCCTATGTGTGATTTCTTTACCTCTGTCATGCTGTACTTCGCTCATTAGTCTGTAGTTAAATTCCATATCCAACGAGTTTGCACAGATTTGAGACTCCATGCTGAATGCCTAATCGTTATTTGTAAACAACCGAATAAGGACTGCGTTTCATTGGTTCTGCTATCCTATAGTATTTATAAAGTATGGCGTGCCGTTTGGTCAGAATAACGTGTTGTGAATCAGACCTCACGACAGTTATAAAGAAAATATAATGAAAATACTGAAAAGTTACAACCAAACAATTTATTGTTATTGACCATACTTGCCAAATTCCACATTACAAACCTCTAACAGAGCACATGCTCTCATGCTCTCGCATTTAAGCCAAAAACATAAACATTGCTAAAAATGGAGTAATCGATTATTATGTGTGTTACGAATCAATCTATTAAAATTTTAAACCAATTAATCGATTAATTAATCGTTAACAAATTATAGTCATATATATATATATATATATATATATATATATATATATATATATATATATATATATATATATATATATATATATATATGTATATATATATATATATATATATATATTTATTTTTTATTTTTTTTTAATTACAATTTAATATAAGAATAGTGTACTGGAGATATAGATAGACGTTTATTTACAAATGTGCGTCACTCAAATTCTCCTAGCCACAGAAAAGTATGCCGGTAAGACTAAACTCTCATTAAGGGGTACATGGTTATTGTAAGTTTGGGAAACACTGATGGAAGAGGGTAAATAAGACACGGAGACATTGATTGGATGGTAGAGGTCAGAAGGGTTTGATATGAACTTGTTCAAGACTTATACAGTACTTCACAGTTCACGCGGGGTTGAAGGGCAGTATAATGACAGGGAAGTAACTGCAGATGATAGTTTGAAGCGCGTAAATACGAAGTTACTTGCTCTTGATATGAAGTTATCTTTGACCTTTGATACAGAAGACAAAAATCTCCCTCTGGTGCCCGGGGGGTTTCTGAGAAAAAACAAAAAACAAGAGAATCTCCCCACTGTTCCCACACGCATGTCGTAAGAGCCGACTAATGTGAGGCTGTGATCGAAGCTGAAAACCTTATCATTAACCACAACCGCCTCATCAAGAGTGCTTCAGCAAAGGTTCTGTACAAAAGGGCTAGCTGCAGTACTCATCAGATCCCCAACAAACATAGGCCTTCAACAAACACATGCCTAGTCCTCCTATCACGTGTCAACATAGGCCTTCAACAAACACATGCCTAGTCCTCCTATCACGTGTCAACATAGGCCTTCAACAAACACATGCCTAGTCCTCCTATCACGTGCCACCAGTTCAAGGTCCTTCCATGTCGTCCTTATCATTTATATTTCTATCTCCAGCTCTCTTCTCTACTGTCTACCTCAACTTCTCTCTTGTCTACTGTCTACCTCAACTTCTCTCTTGTCTACTGTCTACTTCAACTTCTCTCTTGTCTACTGTCTATCTCAACTTATCTCTTGTCTACTGCCTATCTCAACTTATCTCTTGTCTACTGTCTATCTCAACTTCTCTCTTGTCTACTGTCTACCTCAACTTCTCTCTTGTCTACTGTCTATCTCAACTTATCTCTTGTCTACTGTCTATCTCAACTTCTCTCTTGTCTACTGTCTATCTCAACTTCTCTCTTGTCTACTGTCTACCTCAACTTCTCTCTTGTCTACTGTCTATCTCAATTTCTCTCTTGTCTACTGTCGATCTCAACTTCTCTCTTGTCTACTGTCTACCTCAACTTCTCTTTTGTCTACTGTCTACCTCAACTTCTCTCTTGTCTACTGTCTACCTCAACTTCTCTCTTGTCTACTGTCTACCTCAACTTCTTTCTTGTCTACTGTTTATCTCAACTTCTCTCTTGTCTACTGTCTACTTCAACGTCTCTCTTGTCTACTGTCTATCTCAACTTATCTCTTGTCTACTGTCTATCTCAACTTCTCTCTTGTCTACTGTCTATCTCAACTTCTCTCTTGTCTACTGTCTACCTCAACTTCTCTCTTGTCTAATGTCTACCTCAACTGCTCTCTTGTCTACTGTCTACCTCAACTTCTCTCTTGTCTACTGTCTACCTCAACATCTCTCTTGTCTACTGTCTATCTCAACTTCTCTCTTGTCTACTGTCTACCTCAACTTCTCTCTTGTCTACTGTCTACCTCAACATCTCTCTTGTCTACTGTCTACCTCAACTTCTCTCTTGTCTACTGTCTACCTCAACATCTCTCTTGTATACTGTCTACCTCAACTTCTCTCTTGTCTACTGTCTACCTCAACTTCTCTCTTGTCTACTGTCTACCTCAACTTCTCTCTTGTCTACTGTCTACCTCAACTTCTTTCTTGTCTACTGTCTATCTCAACTTCTCTCTTATCTACTGTCTACCTCAACGTCTCTCTTGTCTACTGTCTATCTCAACTTCTCTCTTGTCTACTGTCTATCTCAACTTCTCTCTTGTCTACTGTCTACCTCAACTTCTCTCTTGTCTACTGTCTACCTCAACTTCTCTCTTGTCTACTGTCTACCTCAACTTCTCTCTTTTCTACTGTCTACCTCAACTTCTCAAATAAACATAACAATCACTATACTCCAACGCTCTCTTCATTTCTTCAGGTAAGACAATCGTGTGCAAAACAATAAAAAAAAGCGAAAAACAAAAAACAGGTAGAATTAGATTTCTATTTATATTTTCTATGAACCTTTGACCTTCCGCCGTGTTCCTTAATTCTGCACTTCTCTCATGAAGTAGCGCCAGTAGGAACAGCGCGTGGTCAGCGCGCAGGTTTTGCAAGCCCACGGATTGGACCAAATAAGTGCTCCTATCAGAACTATGCCAGAGACTGACAGAATATTCAGTACAGATGTTTACACAGCAGGGCGAAAGTTGAAAGGTCACACTGGTGCGGATATATTTTATGTAGATTCGCAATCGTTATTTTTATCTTTCAGGAGATAGAAATATCTGACAAACGTGAGAATACAACAAATTATAATACAATTTGTCACCACCAACATCAATCAATAGGTATTTGAATATAACACAAAACTGAAAATAAAATGACATTAAATTCACTAATTATCACCGACAATTAAGTTGAAGAGTGTCACCAAAATGGTGGATGAGAAGACGCACAAGATCATCTGATGCTAGCCCGGTCCCCTCCCCTTTCCATTTTAAAACTAACAAATTAACTGACTATCCAAGATTTACATCCATACAACAGTATTGGATCTACACAACATTCCATGACTGTTTTACCTTAGCTAGAAACCTAGTTTCCCATTATGTGTTTCCCATTATGTGATTGTCGTTATGTGTTTCCCATTATGTGTTTCCCCATTATGTGTTTCCCATTATGTGTTTCCCATGGTTTTATGTACATATTTTTAAAAATTCATAATCATCATCATCATTTACCGTTTCACTTCCTATGGACCATGCAGCCACCACTGGTTTTCCCCCCCCCCCCCCCGGGCAGGAAGTCTGCATCAAAGGAATCGTGTACTTTACACTGAGTAGTCTGCGTAACAATTTATTTTACACGATGAGGTTGACAGGCCCATGAAAAACCTCAAATTAGTAGCCTGTGACGACATGTCTAAGGGATTGCCGTGTTGGATTTTGGTTTCCTGAGATACCCCGGACATATCTTGTGTCAGCTCACTCTCTGTCATAGTTCTCAGTATAGGACGTCAACACGCATCTTCTTTGGTTATCACGGAACATGTCAAGGAACACGTCACGGTACACGTCAAGGAACACGTCATGCAACATGTCAAGGAACACGTCATGCAACATGCCAAGGAATACGTCACGGTAAATGTCAAGGAATTCTTCTTCTTTCGTCCTTAGCCATCGACCGACCAAGCAGTCTGTGGCCATTACGCCTTGTGGCGTCTTGGGGCAACAAGAAATTATCCGTTGTTCCGTTACGCCTAAAGGCGTTTATTTGTACAACAGAATATTAATTGTTGTTTCCGTAATCAATGTGACTAGCAAGCGGATGATCAGTCCGCTGTGCCCGAACTTGCTCTCGTGTGTACTCTTCTTCTGCCGCTATAAAACCACTACGTTACCGAGACGTAAGTCCAGCCAAAATTTTCTCGGGACCGAAGGTCCGCGAAAAAGAGCAATCTGGTACGGGCACAGCACCCTTCGCTGCCTCCACTATGCTGGGAGGACCCTGCAACCGGGACCACGCACAGCCTTGAGAGGACAAAGATCGCCTGAGGAATACGTCACGGTAAATGTCAAGGAACATGTCACGGTACATGTCAAGGATGTGACGGTGTTGCCTCCCCTGCTTTGCAGTAGTGGTCCAACAGTGGCTAAAACTCAAGAGTATCTAATAATACTTTTCTAAAACTATAGACACACGTTTGCTACCATTCTCAATTTATTTGAATATAAACAGGCTTGCGTTTGCCTCAAGAAATTTACACGGTAGTTCAAACACATCTACACACTTCCTAACGCACACTGTAATTAATCAATAGTAATACATATTACTTACTTAGTCGTTCCCCTTCTACCGTGAGGTGTAGAGGTTTGGAAGAGAGAGCGCCAGACTATCCTATCGGCTATCTTCCTCCTGGCCTGGTTCCATTCTAGTCCTCGGTCCTTCAAAGAGTGTCTAATGTTGTCCTCCCAGCGGACTTTGGGTCGTTCTAGGGGTCTGGATCCCTGGCTCTGTTTCCCATGCTTGTCGTGGTAGCCGATCTTCTCCCATTCTGCAGACATGGCCAAAACATCTTAGTTGGGACTGTTCTACTTGGGTCTGCAGGGGGGTGCGATTTTGGGCCTTGACGTATCGTCTGGTTGCGGACCATGTCTCTCCTTGTTACTTCAAACACCTTCCTCAGATACTTCATTTCTGAGGTTTGGATCTGGCTTTTGTGGGTTGTAGTCATTGCCCATGACTCGCATCCATATGTCAAGACTGGGACATAGGCGGAGCGGTATACAGCCATCTTTGTTTTCTTACCAACCTCTCTCTTGCTGAGGAATCCTCGATTTATGGCCTGAAAAAGTCTCTCAGCTGCAGCTTTTCGAGTGGCCAACTCTTCTTTGATGCCTCCCTTTCGGTCTATAATAGCTCCAAGGTATTTAAAGTGGTCGACCTGCTCCAGGACCTGTTCTCCCAGCTTAATCTGATGTCTTCTTTCTTCTCGTGATATCACCGTGGATTTTGTTTTAGAGCTGCTTTTGACCATCCCTCTCTTCACCAGCTCTTCCTTCCAGACTTGCAGGTTGGATTGGAGATGTGCCTCTGATTTAGCAATCAGGGAAACATCCTCAGCAAATGCCAGCTCCGAAATGCAGACCTGTCTCATCTTCCAGTACCCCACTGAATATTTTCTTGTTCTCTCCTTACATGCCTTGATGACATCGTCCATGAGGAGTATGAAAAGATAAGGTGACAGGATATCACCTTGCCTTACACCAGTGGTGGTCCTGAACTCTTCTGACGTATGGTTTGCTGTCCTCACATAATTTCTGCAAGACTTGTAGAAGCTCTGTATAGCATGAATCAGAGGTCCTGGAATGTTCTTCCTTGCCAAACAGTCCCAAAGTTTGCTCCACGGGACCGTGTCAAACGCCTTTTCCAGATCTATGAAACAAAGATGGATCTTACTCTTATACTCAAGAGCCTTTTCACTAAGCTGTCTGAGTGTGAAGATTAGGTCTTGAGTACTTCGGTTAGCTCGGAATCCGCACTGGACCTCATCCAATTGTGGCTCAGCTAGGCGTCGGAGTCTCTGCTCTAGGATTATAGAGTAGATTTTACCAGGGACACTAAGAAGGGATATGCCTCTATGGTTTCCACATTGTCGCTTGTCACCCTTGTTGAAAACTGGTGTTATTATGGCAATCTCCCAATCCGTTGGTATGGTCTTGACTGTGTTGCCACAAGCTTCTATTGTGCGTACGATGAAAGAAGACAATATTGTCTGACCAGACATCTGTCTGGCGGAGGCACGCAGATAAAGGCGATAACTGGATAACATGTCGGGGTAGACATCTTGGCGGAAGACACTACGCCAGGAAAACATGATCACAATATTGTGGGAGGCAGATAGATGCAGCCGGAACAATATTACGTCTTATTATAAAAAGGTCACGCGTGGATGTTAAAATTAATATTTTAAACACGCGAGGGGATATTTAAAACTTCCCCACCCATAACAGTGCTAGAGAGATTTGATTGGTTTGATTTGAGAGCCGGAATATACAATGCATTCTATTGGAACATTCGGCGGACACCCCATCTGTGATTTGAATTTGAAAGATATAATCTAGTGAACTCAGAAACACAGAACAGACAGCTTCGCAACTTCAACCGAGCAGCTCCCAAGAAGCCAGAAAGAGAAGAATCGGACCTAGAATTCCCATATCAAAAGTGACAGATCGAAAGTATTTTGGCAACTCTGAAACCTCAAGAGTAAACCCGCATATTTAAATATACAGACTGTAACACTTCAGGACCAGGACTTTGTAAATACAAGACTGGAAACCTAAGAATTTGATCATCAGTCATAAGAAAAATAATATCCTAGACCAAGTGTATAGTAGAACACCCGTCGAAGAAAAATTACTAGTTTTCCAGGCCAAGTGATTCATAGAACACCGTCATAAGAGGAATTTCTCAGACGAAATTGATTCGAGAGCATATGCAGAGAAATTGCTCACGTCCATCTGAAAATCTGCGCAAGGAGATTGTGTATTCCCAAAAATTTGGGGTAAGTTGTGAACATTTCTATTACAAACGCGAATTTAACATGTTTTCTTGCTAGTGGATTTATATAAGGCTGGCAACCTCAACATATGAAAATAGTATATTCATGAACCACTACAGCAAGAAGTGATTGTTTCTGACTAGTCGTGCGGGAAACCCGACAGCAGAGCGACCCCATGCTCCGACTGGAGCAGTGATGAGTGATGACAACATCATATGTGCCTCCAGTGTAACATATTATCTTGTGAGATTTATGTACCTTTTTAATTGTAATTCAGGCAAAACATTATTCACGCACTCCTGACGCAATTTCCTTGTTAACACCCAGAAGGATATGGGTGAATTTTCATCATATTCTGTGAGTTACCCTGTGTGCTCGGGAATTTAATTCTTCTGAGAGGTTAACATTGGTGGGTGAAACGCATGACAATGGGCCTGTTAGTTTGCGGCAAACAAATGTACTCAGCAGGAATTTGTTTCTTTCTATTTGTCTAAAGTTCGTGGTTGCAAGCCATCAGACGATTTGTGGTAATAACGCCGATAGTGTGAGAGAAAAGCATCCTCCATAATCGCCTACAGTGGAAGAGAGTGTGGAGAAGGCTTTCGTCATCACAGAATTGATGCAGGACTCACGAATACAAGCAAACAGGACATTTCAGATAAACTTTAAGTATAAAGTAAAATTTCCACATACGTCTCGATGATGAGAACGTTATATCCATCAAAGTTCCTGTAATCTTTCCATATTTATTTTAACTTGTTAATGACTATTAAATTTGTTACCTGTTGTTTTAAAACAAAACAATAATAGTTGATTAGGTTATATGTATGAAAGCAAACGTATGCGCCAGAATAGTATATATATATATATATATATATATATATATATATATATATATATATATATATATATATATATATATATATATATATATATATATATATATATATATATATATATATATATATATATATATATATATATATATATATATATATATATATATATATATATATATATATATATATATATATATACTTAGAACTCCGCCTAGGCCGGTCCCAAGCCCGGTTGAAAAAGGAGGAGGGCGGCCTGCATGGAGGCCTTAAGGAGGCAGCCCCTCCAACAGGCCAAATCACCTGTTTGCTTTAAATCATGATTACGAGAACTACAAGAGAGAAAAACCGACTGATTCTAAAGGCGACGAACTGGAACGGACTACGACTTATGGAACTTGGAACACATGAAGTATAAATGGGAAAGAAGAGGAGCTGGTGGAAGAGATGAGGAAAGCAAAACTAGAATTCCTGGCAATAACGGAAACAAAGAAAAAAGGACAAGGAGTCATGGATCTCGATGGCAACACGCTGCTCTACAGTGGTGTACCCACATCTGAAGAGCTAAAGGGGGCGTGGGTTGCATTGTGGCCAAAAACCAAAAAGATAGTATCAAGGGATGGAACTTTGTCTCGGAGCGCATTATAGTTGTACAATTAAAAGAAGGAGAAACATAGTCAACCTGGTCATAGTGTATGGGCCAAATGAGGATGAGAGAGCAGAGGTCAAGGAGGATTTCTTCGAGCTGCTTCAAAGGACAGTGTATGACTGCCTATATGAAATTATCATGCTCGGAGATTTCAATGCCAGAGTTGGAAATGACCATGCTAGATGGGGTGGAGTTATCGGAAGATATGGAGAAGATACTTTCAATGACAATGGAAAGCGACTCCTTAGATTCTGCAGTGACCAGAATTTGATCATTACAAACACAAAGTTCCCCCATAACCGCATACATACATACACTAGATGTGAACCAACAAAGAATGAGAAGTCAGTGATCGACTATGCCATTGTTAGGAGGAGCTCATTGAAATATGTCCGGGGTGCTAGAGTCTGGAGGGGGCCAGAGATTGGAAGTGATCACTACCTGCTTACAATCAAAAGAACAACTGAAAGAGTTGCTCAGCCTAGGAACTGCCCAACATCACGCAATAAACTAAGTAAACGAACGGGAGAAATGAGCATTAAGACCTATAAGCTGAGAGAGCCAGAAATTAAGACCAGATATCAAGGGCTTATTGCTGCAGCGGTGAGCAACACAGAAGAACCACCTGATGACTTGGAAACCCTCTGGCATAAATTCAAGGACATCATAAAGACAGCTGCTTGTCGTAGATTTGTGATAGGTGATTAAGACTTAGTTTGGTCCCTTCTGAATAGACATAGAAATAAGTGATAGCTCAGTGGGAGGTGATAAAAATAGAAATAGATTTCACGAGTAAGGTGGAGGAAATATAGTAGATTTTGTCTCTGACACTCGAGAAGTTTTTCTCAGTCAGCCTATCATCTACAACAGAGTTAGATTTGTCAGACAAATCTAATATAATATATATTAATATATATATGACCTCACATACCCACACACATAAGTGACGACAATAGACGCACAAACGTGAAAACTCTGACAATGAAAAATATAGATATTTGGGAACGAACTGACCGCCACACTGATTAAGTTTAATTGTGAAGTTTAATTATCAAAATAAACTTCCATCACAACATATAAAATTACATCAAACATATACAAATAGTCATAAAGTCAATGAATTGCTACAAGAATGATCGACCTGTTGGAATTATCTTTTCCCTCAATGTATAGCCCACAGTCCTGTTAGAAGAAAAGTGATAGCCCCAAAGAGTCACGGATACATATGATTTAGTCTAAGATTTCCCTTTAAAGGTATGAACAGACTTGGATACTCTGATCTATCCTAAGGAAAAAATATTGTTAGCAACAACACTTGCATAAAGAAATTTAAGACAGCAAATAATGGGTGCCAAAATACAACAATAAAAGAATCGCTCAGTCCTGCATTCACTCTATTCAGTCAGCCGTGATCACGTGCTTTCGTTCGTACTTACAGCTTTGGTAGCAACTTCTGGACAAACAATTTTTAGGACATGCACATACAGACTCTCCACTGGTAGTCTTGGCCAAGAGAATCCCAGTTCCAAAAAGACAGGTCGGATTCACTCCTTCAAGGAACGTTTTCTTGGTTATTCTTAATTCTGGATATCTGTTTAAGTCACATTAAAATTGTCCAGGCACGAACGTTAACAGCGAGGACAGTGTCAATAGCTTTGGTTTCTAGTAATTAGGAATGTCAGGTAACTGCCTTCTCTCAGTATAGGACTTTATTTGGTCACACCACCACTAGTAAAACTTCGTCGGAATGTTACTGATATTAATATTTTGCTTGCCACAAGGGCTGAAAATGTACTTGAGTTTTTTCTCTGGAAGAATTAAATCAGGCTCGATGGGCCCGTTACTTCATTAAATCTTGAAAAAAAAGTTTATGTACTGGGTACTCTGTCGTTCTGGATGCCAATGCAATCTAGACAGGTTTTACTTTATACACCCCAGTCTTTAAGAAACAATGTTTTTGTTCTTCACAGATATTTCTCCGTACAAAACGCTGGCAAAGTTGGGTCACCCCAGTTTTCACTGAATAAAGAAAAACAACATATAAAATACTTATACATACTATGTACTCGGTTATAACTTACTTATATTATAAACTGCAAGCGGAGAGCTTGACTTATCGTTTAAAACTCCCATGAAATAAAGTATAATTCATAAAATCAATCATCATGAATTAGAAATACATACGTATTTCGTCAATACTCAATGATGAATCAGTGCAGTTATAAGTTAGTTTTAAAATATTCTCGACTGAGTATTCAGCAGTTAAATTAAATTTATTTATAGCTGCATGAGTGAGTTTATAATTTATTCTGCTTTCCAAGTCACTAGAGAATTATACAGACTTAATTCTGCTTTCTTCTGCACTGAAACACGTCAACTAGAGAATATGATATAAGCGATTTATCACTAATTTCTCAACACTGCACAAGAAGAAAACTATATATATATGATATAAGCGATTTATCATATATATACTTTATAATATACTATATATATATATATATATATATATATATATATATATATATATATATATATATATATATATATATATAAATATATAAATATAAATAAATATAAATATATATATATATATATATATTACTTCCAACCAGAACTACGAGTATCACAACGAAACTAAGAGTTTCACTTATAAATATAAGTATCTAGAACGAAGCGACCACGTCTACTGCAACTTGGAGATAGAATGACTAGTCTAAAACTCTCTCGGGTAGATATATCTTAAACAGACAAAGGATCCCACGTTATTTCGCAAAACCCCTGTCTCCCCCTCTCCTCTTTCTCTCTCTCTCTCTTAACACTTCCCATTAACTTCGACGTTGCCCATAACTGCCAAACGTGCGTCTTCACACCTTCTACGACGACCTGTCTCATTTCTGGGCGATGCGGATGGCAGTTTCCACACCTCGCCGAAAAATTCAGCCCAAGAAAACTCGTATCAGATGGAATTGCTAGACAAATGTCTGCTCCTATGTCTGACCAGACCGTATATTCACAGTTATTCGCTCACATGCAGAGACTGACATCTGACGTAATAAAATGCGTTCTCAGTAAGAGAAAAGAAACAGGTAAACGTTAGAATGGGAAAATATATATATTCGCAAACGAACGAATGCGAAAAACAGGAAAAGGATAAAAGAGCGATAATAAAGTAGAGGACACGGGTAGAAAAGAAAAGAATATAGAAAAGTTATTGATCATAAATCTCTATGCGACAGAACGGCCCCCCCCCCTTAAGATATGGAAGCACTCCATGTCTACGTTATGGAAATACATTTCCTATATCCGTAGCTTCATGGTGTCTGTCCTCTTCCCTCTCATCTCCTCCCTCCATCTCTCTCCAATTCCTACTCAAGTCTACTCCCGAATATTCCTTTCTCTGGGATGTCTTCCGTGCGCGCTTGAAAGAGCGTCGCCGCTTTTGACATTTTGAAAAGATTCCATGTGATTGCAGTGGAATTTCCCTGCCACTATCGTCATCTTCGTCAATTTTGGAGATCGTCAGGAGATGTTCGTAGGTCGGCGCCGGTCCTTCCAAGTATCTCTTTAACAGATTTAAATGGAAAACCTTCTCCTTTCCTTCAATAGAGATCTGGTAGTTAGCCTTAGAAATCTTTTTCAGGACGGTAAACGGCCCTTGCCATCCGATCCTCAGTTTGTTGTTCCCGGTGGGGAGTAACACCAAAACTTTCTCTCCTGCTTCCAGTTCTCTTTCTTTCGCGACTTTCCTGTATCGGTTAGCGTGCTTTGTGCGTGCTCGCTTAAAGTTGGTCGTTGCTAGATCCCATCCTAGTTTCAACCTTTCCTTTAAATCCGACACATATTTACTTGCTGAGACAACTGTATCCGTCAACACTTGCAGAGGGAATCCCATCCGAGTGAAAATCTGCACTAGGGCTTCTGCGACATGCTTGGCATCTGCGAATGTTAGCGGGATAGCTTCTGCCCATAAAGTGCATGTGTCGACTAGGGTCAGGATAAACCTGTTCCTTCTTTTAGTCCTTTCTAGGGGTCCTAAAATGTCGATCACAACCCGTTCAAATGGTGTTCCCATTATTGGCATTTCACACATGGAAACTGGGGGTGTCCGTTGCTTGGGTGGTACACGTTGGCACTGGGCACAGGATTTGACATACCTGATAATATCAGTATTTACTCCTGGCCACCAATAATGAGTAGTTATCCGTTGGTTTGTGGCGTTCTGTCCCATATGTCCGTTGAAGGGAAGAAAGTGCCCCATTTCTAGGATTTGGCTTCTGTACTGTTTCGGTACTAGGAGCTGGTTGTGACCATGGTCAGGCTTGCCAGTTCTGCGATAAAGTACGCCATCCTTAGAAAAAATGTCCCCGTGCTGTCCGGGTTCCTTAGCCATGGGCAGTTTCCTAAAGCAGGATGCCAAAGTAGGGTCCTTTTGTTGCGCTTCTTTACGTTCCATAGGTAACAAATTAGGCGCAGGCTCCCGTTCCTTCTTGGTTTGTCCTCTTGTAGTTACTGCTGCCACAATCGGCTCTTCCGGTTTCCCAATAAACACGAATCTACCGCCAAGTATGACTGGGTAGATGGGGTCATCCATAACAGCCGCTTTGATCACGCCTCTGACAAAATCAGAGTGGATCTCCACCAATGCGATGGGAAGCGCTGTAGGTGCCTCACTCTTAGAAACTCCACAAAGTTGGACGGTCTCTCCTGTCTCTTGACCGGGTTTAACCAGGTGTCTTGCAACAATGCAATCATAAGAAAGCCCCGTGTCAAATAAACAAAAAGTTTGAGAACCGTTCAAAATAACAGTACCTCGCGTTGAGGGTCTCTCTCCCTCAGGTTGGGAATCACTGTCAATAATTCCGCCTTGCAAGACTGTTAGCAAGCATCCGATGCGTTTAGGCTCAGTGTGCTCGCCCTGATCATTAGTCCCGTGTGCAGGGGTTTTCCCTTTGTCACCTTGTCCTCGCTGGCTGCGGTGCCATGAAGAACGGTCGGGTTGATCAGACTGTTTACTGTAGTTGGGGTACTTGTTTTTGTAGAACTTGGATTTTTCAGGAGGGGGGTTTTGAGGTCCAGTTTCTCTGTGGTTATTCTGATTACAAGCATGAGAAGATTGGTCTAGATTATTCTTTCGAAAATGCTCTTCTGTTGGTTTACGTCTTGTGGCCGGCAGTTCGGCCAGCGCATTTTGATAACGCTCAGACTTTTCCAAGATGTCTTCAAGCTTTTCTGCACCCTGCTCAGCTAGAAATCTCCAGGTGTCTGCAGATAAAGTGTTCTTTATTTGTTCTGTTATAACAAATTCCTAAAGACCTTCATAGGTAGAGGGGAGCTGTGAAAGCTCAAGGCACTTTGTCAAGTATCCCTTCAAACGAGACGAGAACTGCTGAAAAGTTTCAGAGCTCTCCTTCCTGCTGTTGCGAAACAGTTGCAGAAATTTGCGAGCATTCATTTCAAAGCGCTCCAGTAACGCTTTCTTCAACACATCATAGTTGTCTTGTTGGCTGCTTTCCAGTTTGGCGTAAACATCATACGCACTGCTTTTCAGCGCCTGAGAAAGCTTCATATTCCAACGCGACCTCTCTAAACCGTACAGAGTTGCAATTTTCTCAAATTTCTCTAGATACGTGTCAATCTTCTCATTAGGACAAGGGAAAGATTCTAGAGCGAAAGACATAGCGGTAAGGTGAAGAGATTGAGTGTTAGATTGATCAGTTAAGGAAGAATGAAGAGAAGACTCTCCATTGCTGGAGGTAGAGGCCGCACCACGACTTTGGAATTCTAGAGTTTTAAGAGCCAGCTCATTCTGTCTCTCCCTCTCCTTCTCTCTTTCCTCATGCTGCATCCTGCAAATTTCCATTTCCTCATCCAGACTGAGACTTAGTCGAGAAAGCAGTCAGAAAAAGGATACACTGATTCCTTACCACTTACGAGAAAATACCAAACAAAAGATGATATACTTATATACTGGGATACCTCCTCCAAAAATATAGTGTCTAACTATCGCTGCTATTAATCGGCAATAAAGCACCTAATTGCAAGCGACTATGCCAATTTAATGGTAGTTAAGATTTACTCACTAAAAATAAGTTGCTACAGTGGAAACAAAATAATTATTGCAAAAATTTAAGGAGAAAAAAAATCCCTTAATTTTTAATCCACTATCAAGTTCACCCCTGAAGACAGTTAGGGTAAGGGAGGCAATTAACAAGACGTAATTGTCTGAACGCACTCCTTAGCTTAGCTCAAACACCTACTTCTTCAGAACCCTGTGATTGCTAGACACTCAAAAACTTTACCAGCGTTTAGTATTACAAAATCATTCATTAACATATATTCCGACAAAATCAACCTGTACTCAAATGTATATACTCAGAATGCTGTGGAAAAACAATTATTAGTTGTGTGGTCAGCACGCCCATAAACAGATCGTTGGTCTAGGGGAATAGTTATTTTTAAAGATACACAATATCACGAGACAATCACACTCTTACTCTATTTCAGAATAAAGAAAGAAATCCTACAGACGAGCTGATATTTGTCGTGCTTGCTCAGGACTAGAGTTCAATTCCTAGACAAACACTATTTGTCGTATCGTCTGCCTCTTCTAGGTTCAAAATCCCGATAGACGAGACCTCATTTGTCGTCCTTGCTCGGGATTTTCAGTTCAATTTCCGGAAACGAGCCCACATTTGTCGTAGATTTGTGAAAGGTGATTAAGACTTAGTTTGGTCCCTTCTGAATAGACATAGAAATAAGTGATAGCTCAGTGGGAGGTGATAAAAATAGAAATAGATTTCACGAGTAAGGTGGAGGAAATATAGTAGATTTTGTCTCTGACACTCGAGAAGTTTTTCTCAGTCAGCCTATCATCTACAACAGAGTTAGATTTGTCAGACAAATCTAATATAATGTATATTAATATATATATGACCTCACATACCCACACACATAAGTGACGACAATAGACGCACAAACGTGAAAACTCTGACAATGAAAAATATAGATATTTGGGAACGAACTGACCGCCACACTGATTAAGTTTAATTGTGAAGTTTAATTATCAAAATAAACTTCCATCACAACATATAAAATTACATCAAACATATACAAATAGTCATAAAGTCAATGAATTGCTACAAGAAGGATCGACCCGTTGGTATGATCTTTTCCCTCAATGTATAGCCCACAGTCCTGTTAGAAGAAAAGTGATAGCCCCAAAGAGTCACGGATACATATGATTTAGTCTAAGATTTCCCTTTAAAGGTATGAACAGACTTGGATACTCTGATCTATCCTAAGGAAAAAATATTGTTAGCAACAACACTTGCATAAAGAAATTTAAGACAGCAAATAATGGGTGCCAAAATACAACAATAAAAGAATCGCTCAGTCCTGCATTCACTCTATTCAGTCAGCCGTGATCACGTGCTTTCGTTCGTACTTACAGCTTTGGTAGCAACTTCTGGACAAACAATTTTTAGGACATGCACATACAGACTCTCCACTGGTAGTCTTGGCCAAGAGAATCCCAGTTCCAAAAAGACAGGTTGGATTCACTCCTTCAAGGAACGTTTTCTTGGTTATTCTTAATTCTGGATATCTGTTTAAGTCACATTAAAATTGTCCAGGCACGAACGTTAACATCGAGCACAGTGTCAATAGCTTTGGTTTCTAGTAATTAGGAATGTCAGGTAACTGCCTTCTCTCAGTATAGGACTTTATTTGGTCACACCACCACTAGTCAAACTTCGTCGGAATGTTACTGATATTAATATTTTGCTTGCCACAAGGGCTGAAAATGTACTTGAGTTTTTTCTCTGGAAGAATTAAATCAGGCTCGATGGGCCCGTTACTTCATTAAATCTTGAAAAAAAAACAGTTTATGTACTGGGTACTCTGTCGTTCTGGATGCCAATGCAATCTAGACAGGTTTTACTTTATACACCCCAGTCTTTAAGAAAAAATGTTTTTGTTCTTCATAGATATTTCTCCGTACAAAACGCTGGCAAAGTTGGGTCACCCCAGTTTTCACTGAATAAAGAAAAACAACATATAAAATACTTATACATACTATGTACTCTGTTATAACTTACATTATAAACTGCAAGCGGAGAGCTTGACTTATCGTTTAAAACTCCCGTGAAATAAGGTATAATTCATAAAATCAATCATCATGAATTAGAAATACATATGTATTTCGTCAATACTCAATGATGAATCAGTGCAGTTATAAGTTAGTTTTAAAATATTCTCCACTGAGTATTTAGCAGTTAAATTAAATTTATTTATAGCTGCATGAGTTTAAGCTAGAAATTATAATTTATTCTGCTTTCCACTGAAATACGTCACTAGAGAATATAACAGACTTAATATTAATTTCTTCTGCACAAAAGAAAACTAGTGAAATGAAATAAGCGATTTATCACTAGATCACTCAACACACTATATATATATTACCTCCAACCAGAACTACGAGTATCACAACGAAACTAAGAGTTTCACTTATAAATATAAGTATCTAGAACGAAGAGACCACGTCTACTGCAACTTGGAGATAGAATGACTAGTCTAAAACTCTCTCGGGTAGATACATTTTAAACAGACAAAGGATCCCACGTTATTTCGCAAAACCCCTGTCTCCCCCTCTCCTCTTTCTCTCTCTCTCTCTTAACACTTCCCATTAACTTCGACGTTGCCCATAACTGCCAAACGTGCGTCTTCACACCTTCTACGACAACCTGTCTCATTTCTGGGCGATGCGGATGGCAGTTTCCACACCTCGCCGAAAAATTCAGCCCAAGAAAACTCGTATCAGATGGAATTGCTAGACAAATGTCTGCTCCTATGTCTGACCAGACCGTATATTCACAGTTATTCGCTCACATGCAGAGACTGACATCTGACGTAATAAAATGCGTTCTCAGTAAGAGAAAAGAAACAGGTAAACGTTAGAATGGGAAAATATATATATTCGCAAACGAACGAATGCGAAAAACAGGAAAAGGATAAAAGAGCGATAATAAAGTAGAGGACACGGGTAGAAAAGAAAAGAATATAGAAAATTTATTGATCATAAATCTCTATGCGACACTGCTGCAGAAGCATGTGGTGAAGTCCGACTTGGGAACACGAGAAAGAGGACACCTTGGTGGACAGAGGAAGTCAAAGAGAAAACAAGAGAGAAGAAAATGGCATGGAAACAATACTTAGGAGCTAAAAACACAACAGGAGAAATGGAGAAATATAGAAATATGTGACACTCAGAACAGAAGCAAAGAACAAGGTGCTAGCATCAAAACAGAAGTCCTGGGAAGAATTAGGTGAACAGCTAGAAAAAGATGCGCAAGAAAACCAGAAATTGTTCTATAAGACCATAAAGAACACGAGGAAGGAAAAACAATGCCCTCTCAAATTTATAAAGGACAAGCAAGGCAAATTGCTTACTGCCCCGAAGGAAGTAATGGAACGATGGAAAGAATATTTCTCAGAACTCCTGGATGGTGAGCATCGTAAAGCATCAGAAATGATAACCACTAGCACAGAAGAGAAAACCAATGATGGTGAAGATGACATAAAGATGGAAGAACTGAAGGCAGCACTGGAGAAAATCAAGATGGGCAAAGCAGCAGGGCATGATGGTATAACACCAGAAATGGTTAAGTACATGGAAGCATCAGGCGACCTATTACTCTTAAGGGTCCTACAGGCAGCGTGGTGCAACAAGACCATACCAAAGGATTGGGAGATTGCCATCATAACACCAATTTTCAAAAAGGGTAACAATCGACAATGTGGAAACCATAGAGGCATATCCATTCTCAGTGTCCCTGGTAAAATCTACTCTAGAATCCTAGAGCAGAGACTCCGACGCCTGGCTGAGCCACAATTGAATGAAGTCCAGTGTGGATTCCGAGCAAACCGAAGTACTCAAGACCTAATCTTCACACTCAGACAGCTGAGTGAAAAGGCTCTTGAGTATAAGAGTGAGATCCATCTTTGTTTCATAGATCTGGAAAAGGCGTTTGACAACGTCCCCTGGAGTAAACGTTGGGACTGTTTGACAAGGAAGAACATTCCAGCACCTCTGATTCAAGCTATACAGAGCTTCTACAAGTCTTGCAGAAATTATGCGAGGACAGCAAACCATGTCAGAAGAGTTCAGGACCACCACTGGTGTAAAACAAGGTGATATCCTGTCACCTTATCTTTTCATACTCCTCATGGATGATGTCATCAAGGCATGTAAGGAGAGAACAAGAACGTTTTCAGTGGAATACTGGAAGATGAGACAGGTCTGTATTTCAGAGCTGGCATTTGCTGATGATGTTGCCCTGATTGCTAAATCAGAGGCACATCTCCAATCCAACCTGCAAGTATGGAAGGAAGAGCTGGAGAAGAGAGGGATGGTCATAAGCAGCTCTAAAACAAAATCCACGGTGATATCACGAGAAGAAAGAAGACATCAGATTAAGCTGGGAGAACAGGTCCTGGAGCAGGTCGACCACTTTAAATACCTTGGAGCTATTATAGACCGAAAGGGAGGCATCAAAGAAGAGTTGGCCACTCGAAAAGCAGCAGCTGTGAAACTTTTTCAGGCCATAAATCGAGGATTCCTCAGCAAGAGAGAGGTTGGTAAGAAAACGAAGATGGCTGTATACTGCTCCACCTATGTCCCAGTCTTGACAAATGGATGCGAGTCATGGGCAATGACTACAACCCACAAAAGCTAGATCCAAACCTCAGAAATGAGGTATCTGAGGAAGGTGTTTGAAGTAACAAGGAGAGACATGGTCCGCAACCAGACGATACGTCAAGGCTTAAAATCCCACCCACTGCAGACCCAAGTAGAACAGTCCCAACTAAGATGGTTTGGCCATGTCTGCAGAATGGGAGAAGATCGGCTACCACGACAAGCATGGGAAACAAAGAGCCAGGGATTCAGACCCCCAGGACGACCCAGAGTACGCTGGGAGGACAACATTAAACAATCTTTGAAGGACCGAGGACTAGAATGGAACAAGGCCAGGAGGAAGATAGCCGATAGGATAGTCTGGCTCTCTCTCTCTCCCAAACCTCTACTCCTCACGGTAGAAGGGGAACGACTAAGTAAGACTAAGTAAATAAATACTTAGAGCCGACCTAGCTCTAATGGGTACCTCCGAAATCGGAGAGTATTTGCCTGAATGGCGAGGGACACCTGTCTCTGTACAAGAAACAAAGGGATACTTACGTAAAATCAATGTCAGGTTAAAATATTAATAATAACCTGAGATTTCGCCTCGAGTATTAGCGGGCGTACGAAAAAAAAAAATACTTAGACATATATTTACACTAAACAGAACTATATCTTATAAGAGCGATTTCGTTAGATTACACCAACTGGGGGCCTGAACGGGCTAAACCACTGCTTAAATCCTTCACAAAAGACGACGGACCAGATAATAAGTTAACAAATTGCTCAGCCCTAAGCAGCTTTTGTTCCTGACTTCTGGGAATTTCTTGTGAAGGCTACCTTAAGGTAGAAGTGTCATTAATATTCTATCTACATCTCCGCCAAGAGCAATCTTGCGCGCAGGTAGATACCTTGGACGCTAATAGTAGATACTCTTGAGTTTTGGTCACTGTTGGACCACTACTGCAAAGTAGGGGAGACAATCCATGACAGATAGGCCGACAGGAGACACAGAAAGGTAGGCAGACAGAGATAGGTAGGCAGACAGGAGACGCAGATAGGTAGGCAGACAGGAGACACAGATAGGTAAACAGACAGAAGACAGCGACAGGTAGGCAGACAGGAGACAGAGAAAGGAAGACAGACAGGAGACAGATAGACAGGCAGACAGGAGACAGAGTTAGGTACGCAGACAGGAGACAGAGATAAGTAGGCAGACAGGAGACACAGATACGTAAGCAGACAGGAGACAGAGATAGGTAGGCAGACAAGAGACAGAGATAGATAGGCAGACAAGAGACAGAGATAAGTAGACAGACAGGAGACAGAGATAGGCAGACAGGAGACACAGATGAGAAGATACAGTGGAGACAAACATGGGAAGACAGATTTGAAACATAGATAGGCATACAGATAGACATACAGACTGGAGACATATATAGCCAGACAGACAGTAAGCAGATATAGACATACAGACTGGAAACAGACATATTCTGATAGGCACACATGATACAGAGATAGGTAAACAAACAGAGATAGGTAGAGATAGGAGACAGAGATAGATTGGAGGCAGAAATACGCCGACACAGTGTAGAAAAAGATAAGCAGACATACAGGAGACACAGTTAAGTAGACAGGCTGGAGATAACGAGACAGGATGACAGATCAGAGACATAAATATGAAGACATACTGGAGACAGAACTGGTCGACAGACTGGAGAAAGATAAGCAGATAAACTGGAGAGCACAGACAAGCAGAGAGAGTGGAGGCAAACAGATACGCAAGCAGACTAACAAGCAGACTACAGAAAAAGTGACAGATGGATTATAAGCTTACCGTAATGATATCACCTTCCTTGAATGCCAGACTTGCAGAATCGTAAGCATTGGAGTGATCTCTGACCGCCCTGGCGTACACTGCACAGCTGGCTTCTATAATACACAACATAACATCATATATTTATATACCACTCCCTGAAAGATGGCAGCCATTAAACAGTGTGTGTGTGTGTGTAATGTGCGTGTTTGTGTGTTGCTCCTTTATATACACTGGCGAAGAGTTAGGGGGTGAGACTGAAACTTCTTCTTCTTCTTCTTCCTCGTTCGCCCTGAAAAGGACGGTGGTTGCGTTGTGTCTGTTTACGCCGTAGCTGTGATATCTGCACCTTTCGGTTGACACATCCGACTTCAGTACGGCATTTTTTAGGGACCGGGTTTGCCTTCCCATTGCGATCCGTACTCGCTCAGCTAGACTGCACTGCTGCAGACTGTTTCCAGGACCACCACGTGGAGGTGGAGTACGGTCTTGACCAGTTCTGGTTCGCTGATCCTGATGCAAGCAGTCAAGCTATGGGTCGCTGACTGCATTCACTATTGCTGCATCTTTGGGTCCCAGACGGAAACAATGTGTATTTCATCATCAGACGGAAACAATGTGTATTTCATCATCAGACGGAAACAATGTGTATTTCATCATCAGACGGAAACAATGTGTATTTCATCATCAGACGGAAACAATGTGTATGATGATGAAATAAAAATATGTCATAGATTATTTTAACATTTGTTCTTCTAGTGGGACATAAAGAATAAGTTTCAGTTGTTACGCATTGTGAAATACCACTACAATCTTTTCTTATACCACTACAATCTTTTATTGAAATACCACTACAATCTTCCCTTGAAATAACACTACAATCTTCCCTTGAAATATCACTATAATCTTCCCTTGAAATACTACTACAATCTTCCTTTGAAATACCACTACAATCTTCCCTTGAAATATCACTACAATCTTCCCTTGAAATACTACTACAATCTTCCTTTGAAATACCACTACAATCTTCCCTTGAAATACCACTATACAATGGCTAGTTGTGTTCCTAGAGTACGTTCCATTCATCTCGACTTTCTCTCTATCTGCGGATGTGTTTAACACTGCTTGCCTTTATTCCACAACTATTTAGCATTTATTATTTGGCCACCCTTTAGAAATACGTCAAGAACATACATTCTTTTATAATAATATCACCTTCACTATTTTTGCCACATCATTCACCAAGGTCGTGTTAACATCTGACAGGCACCAAAATCTCAGACGTGAGCTATTTCGGAAGAAATGCTTGCTTCATACATTTTAGAACAGAGCGAGCCAGTTCCGCTGGAAAATGCAGAACTGTTATTTGAACTCGAGATCAGTCGCCAGCAACGTGCCTAACATCACCCTTAGCTTACTAACATACGTAATGTCATTAGCATGTATGCCGCATCAACTTTAATGACATTTGACATTGGTTAAAACTATTTTTTTCTACATTAACCACTGGTTACAATTAATTTATTAATTACATATATATGCTCTGAGGTTCAAAGATGTGTGCAAGAGAGATATGCGGGCACTGGACATAAATCCAGCAACGTGGGAGGATGAAGCTGCCGATCGCACCATGCGGCGATGCTATTTACGGCGCCACCTCAGATAGGGCGAAAAGAAGCTCAGACAACAAGCCGAAGAAAGGAGAAAACGTCGAAAATATTAGGAAAATAAGCAGCTGAGGGCTGTCACCTCAGGGGCGCATTCCCATAGTCAATTATGACTGAAGGGGCTATTATATTATTATATATATATATATATATATATATATATATATATATATATATATATATATATATATATATATATATATATATATATATATATATATACACACACACACATATACACACATATACACATATATATGTATGTAAGAGGCGCGTTTTTTAAGTAATTCCCGTTTTAAAATAATAAAAAAACCATCATATAT
Organism: Oreohelix idahoensis; assembly: GCA_024509875.1. Taxonomy (NCBI): domain Eukaryota; kingdom Metazoa; phylum Mollusca; class Gastropoda; order Stylommatophora; family Oreohelicidae; genus Oreohelix; species Oreohelix idahoensis. The sequence goes on along the minus strand of JAMPIV010007713.1, from coordinate 18,549 downwards.
AAAAATGATCTATTCCAGCCAAAAGTGGACCACACATTTACATTATTTCTCAACATAGTCACCATTGACTTCAACACATTTTTGGTATCGTGGCACTGTAGTGGTTTTGATGGTATTGTCTGATTGAGATATTACTTAATGTGATGCATGAGGCCAGCTGTGAAGGCTCCTGAGATAAGTGTAGCTGTGAATTGTCAGAAGGCCCTTCTTGCTACCACTACGACCTCACACCTATCTTTTTTTACTAATGAATGTGGCTACGTTAAAATTCTAGGGTATTGATATGTAATGTGTTGTGGTGGTTTGCAAACACACACACAGATATTTAACCGGTCTAATAATAGTAATAAAATGTTATAACACACTGAACTAACTCGAGATGTGTAAAATTTGGATAGTAATTTTCTTTAAATTTATTTGTTCTGAACCAAGGTTTTATTTTGGTCAGAACATATGAAAGGTTTTGCAATTATGAAAGAAATGCATGAATATGACATAATAAATGAAAGGTGTGTACATATGTATGTTACTAGACTAGTTAATATTACTACTGTTTCTAGTTGTAATCTATTTGGGAGAACACTTAATGGATGTGCTGTTGGGGTGGCCTCATCACTCCCTGTCTATGGTGACTACACATTGTCCAGTTATTTGATGGAAATTTTATGGGTGTGTTAGAAATTAAGTTGAGTTGGTGAATTCTCAGCAGACCAGACGCTCACGTAGCTTGAAGGTGTAGCTCTGGTGCTGAGATCTGGTGGCCCCACCTCTCCGTGCTTGGGGGCAATATCAGGCTGCTCTGCCAAAATATAAACTGCACGGGTCCACTCTTGTATTAGTTAACTCATCATTTGACTCCACATTGGTGCCAAATAAAAACTCACAGCTCTGCAATAAAGTATTGGTCATGTGTCAGAATTCCATCCTCTAAACCATTTCTGGACACAACACGACACACAACAACACCACATAGACGGGTCAGATCTTTTTGACCATACAACACATCTTACCAAGTTGGTTTCACATAGGATAAGTTCTCCCAGACTACATATTCTGAAATATGTTCATTAGCTTCCTGCCATTGAATAGGATAGGTGATATGTTTCACTGATCTCAACACTTGATCTGTCCTTCATAATCCTTACTGGAGTTTATGTATTTTATTTGTCCCTAGACCCTGAACTGGGGCGGGGGGTCTAGAGCGAATCCTTACTTGTTGTAAGGGATAGATTTTGATAAGCAGTATCAAATCACTCGAAACATTAAACAAATATTAAAATATACAAAGAAATACTTTCAGTCTTACCAGAATTATGAATATAGAACACAGTTAATTGCTAGCAAAACTCAGCTGAGCTGCTGGCTTTAGTATGGCGTCCCTCTAAAGATATCAATTTGCTTCTGGGAATACACCACTATATTATTTTTACTGTGTCTACTAGGACAACTTATAACGAATGGCAAAAATGCGCGTCTGAGCGCCGATAATATTTTCATCTATGGCCAATCACCGCCTTTTTTCCTTTCAAATTCAAACCTACTACCAAAAAGTCATTTCAGTCATACCTCAGTCAAGTATGCCTTATTGTCTGTTGGTCCGTCCGTCTCTACTTGCGTTTCACAAAAAAACACACTTGTTTTTTGAACCAACTCTGCCTTCCCCTACACAATTTTGCCTTTAAAGTTATTTTAAGCCACAATTCTCCAGCCCATCCCCTCTCTTTCATACCAACTAGATTTTAGCGCTTTGAGTCTCAAGACTGCAGTTTTTGAAAATTAGGGACATTTTTGTTTCAATGCAGACGCTCGCTGATATGAACAACACAGTCTTTTGTCAATATCTTTCTTATTATTATCTATCCGTCTGTATAAATGAAAGCATATTATTTCACTGCTCAAGATGGGCCATCCGGCCAGCTAGGTTTTATATTCCTAACATTATTATTAAGAAAAAGTTACTTTTCAAATATTTTCTAGAATCTTCTATAATGCGTTCATCACTGCATTCAAATAAACGGACTAAGTTATCGCAAAAGCGTCCAAGAAATGACTGTGGCGTATAATAGCTAAGGTCCCTTTTGTCGATTTCTTTACCTTGTGTCAACTTGGGGACGTGAATTTTTCCTTGCCCCACCAATTTGCGTCCTTTTAGCCTTGCTAGTTCCAAGCACGTTTCAGTCGTATTTTTTTCCTCTGATCTCCGTTCTCATCCCGCTCCAAGGGTAAACGTTTTGCCTTCACGTCTAACAATTTAATTTCCATGGCGGGTGGTGACCCGCGGCATGGCGATCATGTATTCTAGTAGCTTACGCATTAGTTTTTATCCCTACGTTGTATCATTGGAGATATTTTAACGTTGTATCATGGTTAATTTTATGACAGGCACCAGGTTCTTAGTTCCAGTGTCAAGGAAGTCTGCCGCCAGTGTCTTGAACCATTCATTAACGCCTGTCTGCAGTTCATCATTAGTTTCAAACTGCTGGGATGCCAGTCACTTCTTTAGGTGCATGAAAAGGTGGTAATACTTGGCGCGAGATCGGGACTGTAGTGCGGGTGGTCAAAAATTTCCCAGTGAAATTTTTGCAACAATTGAACAGTTCGATCTGCGGTGTGAGGTCGAGCATTACTGTGCAAAAACACAATCCCAGTGGACAGCAACCCACGTCTTTTGTTATGGATGGCACGTCTAAGTTTTATCAGTGTCACAATAAGCATTGGCATTAACTGTCTTTCCACGTTCAAGAAAATCAATAAACATGACCCCTTCTTTGTCCCAGAAAACAGTGGCTATGATCTTTTTGACAGAAGGTGCTTGCTTAATAAACTTCTTTGCTTTCGGGGACCATGAGTGTCGCCATTGCATCGACTGTTGCTTTGATTCGACGTTTGTGTAGGAAATCCAGGTCTCATCTACAGTAACAATGTGGCCCAAAAATTCATCTCCTTCATTTCGATAGCGCTGCAAAAATTTTTGAGCTGAAGCCAGGCGTTTCTGCTTGTGTTCATCGGTTAACATTTTCGGCACCTATCTGGCGGCAGACTTCCTTGACACTGGAACTAAGAACCTGGTGCCACGATACCAAAAATGTGTTGAAGTCAATGGTGACTATGTTGAGAAATAATGTAAATGTGTGGTCCACTTTTGGCTGCAATAAATCGTTTTTATATATGATGGTTTTTTATTATTTTAAAACGGGAATTACTTAAAAAACGCGCCTTGTATGTATGTATGATGATTTTGTCCATCGTATTCGATGAGGACCAACGACATCTCTCGTAATACAGTTCGTTCTATGATGTTAAATGGGCGCGCATATGGCTGATCAAGGCAATGCGGGCAAGAAAAGTTCTGTTGCATGACCGACATACAAGGCCCGAAGAAAATACAGGTTGCACATCCATGCTTGACTTTCGGGCTGCACGTTTTTTCTGGGCTACCCTCACACGACTGGCCTCGCTGACTGCGACACCCGTTTTGTGCGATCCTGTGCCAGCTGCTCCCAGGTGGTTGTATTAATCTGGCAGCTATTCAGTGACTCCCTCATATATATATATATATATATATATATATATATATATATATATATATATATTTATATATATATATATATATATATATATATATATATATATATATATATATATATATATATATATATATATATATATATATATATATATATATATATATATTTACGAGATAGATTCACAACAGGGGAATCACATAATTATTCTGTGACGAAAAGAAAGCAAAGATACATTCAAACACAAGCTCAATGAAACCCTAAGGAGTGGGAAACTGTATATAAGCCCGCTTCAGATTCAATTCTGGACTCTCAAAATTTCACTTCAAGATCTCATAGCTGAGAAGACGCCCAGCAGACTGAACCACACTTCTAGAAGCCACATAGACACTGCCCATAGCTGAGAAAAATCTACTTTGTGAGCCAACGTGCATAGAGACAAGCTCAGATCCGTAATATTGTGTCTGAGGAGCATGTTAACTTGTATTGACTGTTAGGTTACAAAGTATCTTGGTGTCATGTAAATTGATGCACTATTTAACACTGATGTTATGACTGATTTTGATTTACATGCCTGTGACTTATCTTGGTACTCCTAAAACTACGCTGACAACTGAAGTTGGTCTCTAGCTGAATATAACCTGAAACAATCCCGAACGGTATGATTCAGATAGTGTCCTTGTCAGGACCGCTCAATACTAGCCATAAGAGCTTACAGTTCTTTTCAGGGCTTAGCTTTTAAATGTTGTGTGCATAAGAGTTCGTCCTCTTCTGCTTCTTCGTCTACTTCCTCTTCTTTGTCTTCGTTTCAGTTCGTTCGATGCAAATTCCTCTACTTCTTCATTGATATAATGTCTGTAAAGGGAAACCACTTTGGCATAACTAATGACTAAAGGGAATTAATTAAAGCGGAATTCAGAAACTTTTTTAAATGTTGTCAATAGTCTTTCGATGTATTTTATTAATTGTATGGCGTACTTCTTTGATTGACATGACCTCGGCCGCGTGAATATGTTGTGAAAATTAGGATTTTGATCAATGGTAGCCCGCCATCATCGGAGGATCGCCTTTGGTTGTAGACAACAGATACCATAGTCTGGTGCAAATGTTTGCAGGTTCCTACCTCAGAGAGTGAGAGAGTCGCAACAAAGCTTCTGGTAAGGAGCAAAACAGACTGCAGTGTGTGAGTAAAGGACAAACTCTGCATCGCGACTACCTGTCAAGTTGAATTAACTCTCTTGGAAAGTCTACACCTGATCAATGACTGAAATGTGTGTACAGAAAGAAATGAAGGAGATATGTACTGTTTCACTGAAGAAGCAAATCCAAAAGTCATCAAATGGCCGATATGATGTTAAGAGATATTGACAATTTATTAATTTCCAGCTTGTGGCACTGTACATACCTATCTGCAACTTTTACTAAATTTTTGTTTTAATTATTAAAGTGTACTGATTTACTTTATATATTGCAGTTAATTTATTTTATTTCAATTCCAGTTCTCATTTTTTTTTGTTCGTCAATGGAATTTAAAGAATAATTAATATTTTATTTTTAAAATCAGGAGGGATAAGTAACGAGCTGCATTTCACATCAACTTTTGGTAGAGGCACCCTTGGAGCATGGGATAGGTCTAGCGAGAAGTGAATTACTTCACAGCTCTCTATTACAGCTACCATCTAGAACTGTTTAGTCTCTCTGATTTGTCCGGTGCCGTCACTAACTCTAGTTAACCAGTTCTCTTGTCCAATTCTTGGAACTATTACTTTACTATCTAACTTTCATCTCGCCACACATGTACAAAAAACTTTCCCGACATTTACATCCATGCACAACAAACGTCCTTGACATTTGCCACCACGTACAACAAACTTTCCTGACGTGTCACCATGTACAACAAACTTTCCTGACATGTACCACCATGTACAACAAACTTTCATGACGTGTCACGATGCACAACAAACTTTCCTGACATGTGTCACCATGTACAACAAACTTTCCTGACGTGTCACCATGAACAACAAATTTTCCTGACATGTGCCACCATATACAACAAACGTTCCTGACATTTGACACCATGTACAACAAATATCAGGAAAGTTTGTTGTATATGGTGGCACATATCAGGAAAATTTGTCTCTATTTGACATGTCCCAATCTGTACTAGAAACTCTCCTGCCATCTACCACTTTGCACAGCAACATGTATTCGCATTTGGAACAACCTACAACCAACTTTTCTGAGGTTAGCAGTTAATTCCAATATCTTTCCGGGCATCTGCCACTGTTAACAAACAATTTTTCTGATAATAGCCACCACCCACAAGCAATTTTCCTGATAATAGCCGCCACTCACAAGCAATTTTCCTGATAACACTGACAAACAACATTTTTCTTTCTTATATAAGAATAAGTGTTCTTAGGTCAGTTTCTTGCGCTGATTTCAAATTTGAAATCCGTTTATCTCTATCACATCAGGTTCTTAAGATATTTGTGAATAAATATATTTTTGGGAAACCGTTATTTGCTCGATTCATTTTTTCTACATAACTTATTAAAAATTAATAAAATGCAAAATAATTCTACTTTTTATACTGCTAAAAGATGCATGACATATGTTACGCTATTTTTCAAATAGTTACTGTATTTTGAAATAATTCTGAGCGAAATATGGCTTCTAGAAGTTGTAGAAATTCGGCTGATCTGTTCTGTTACGTGTGCGGATATTTTACCGATCGTGTTCACCAGAAAAACTTTACACCATTACTAAAGAAAGCATATAAACTTTATTTCGATTCGAAAGTTGATGATGCAAATAAATCTTGGAAGCCAAATGCAGTTTGTTCGACTTGTGCAAATACATTGGCAGGTTGGTTACGAAAATCGCCGAAGCATAAGTCGATGCCTTTTGGAGTGCCAGTAATATGGCGTGAACCGACAAATCACGCTACTGATTGTTACTTCTGCTTGACAAATATCCATGGTTTCACTTTTAAAACTAGAAAGTCAGTGGTTTATCCAAATATTGAATCGGTTTCGAAACCAGTGCCTCATGATCCAATCACGTGTCCGATCCCAGTTCCACTAGAACAATATCCGTTGGACGTGAATGAACCATCAGAAAGTGATAGTTTACCTGCTTTAGAAACTAATTCTGACTCGGGTTATATACCGGTGAATGATGGTGTTCACTTAATTAACCATTCAGAACTTTCAGATCTAATACGTTATCTCGCTCTTACCAAAGGACAAGCGGAATTACTCGGTTCGCGACTCAAAGAATGGAATCTTTTAGCGCCCAATACTCCGATATCTAAATTTCGTCATAGACACAGAGAACTTGTTCAATACTTTGAGCTGGATGATGACATTTGCTATTGCAAAGATGTAAACGGTCTAATGGTGCACCTCGGTCATGAGCACATAGTCAACGAATGGCGACTTTTCATCGACTCTTCCAAGACTAGTCTAAAAGCCGTATTATTGCACAAATGGAAATTTATTTTCATCAATTCCAGTCACCTACTCTGTTCATATGAAAGAAACATATGACAATATGGCTATACTTTTGGCAAAAATAAAGTACAATGACTACCAATGGCGGATTTGTAGAGACCTAAAGGTCATTGCAATTCTCACGGGCATGCAGACTGGGTATACTAAATTTTGTTGCTTCCTATGTGAATGGGACAGCCGCAACAGACAGGAACATTATGCAAGAAAGGTGTGGCCTATCAGGGATCCTATGCAGCTTGGGCATAAAAATGTAATACACGAGCCATTAGTTAACAAAGATAGCATCATTTTACCACCGTTACATATAAAGTTGGGGCTCATGAAGAATTTCGTAAAAGCGTTAGATAAAACGAGCAAAGCTTTCACTTATCTTCGAGAAAAGTTTCCGCAAGTTAGCGATGCAAAGATAAAGGAAGGTATCTTTGTAAGACCTCAGATTAGGAAAGTTATTGCAGACAAACAATTCAAGAACTTGTTACATGGTAGTGAACTTCGCGCATGGATGGCATTCAAATCGATCATCGATAACTTTCTGGGAAATCACAAATCTGTCGACTATGTGCATATTGTTAAGCAGTGCATAGATGCATACAGAATTATGGGCTGTAACATGTCCCTCAAAATCCATTTGCTCGATTCGCATCTTGACTTTTTCCCCTGACAACCTTGGCGAAGTCAGCGATGAACATGGAGAACGATTCCATCAAGATATCGCCGTAATGGAGTCACGTTATCAAGGACGGTGGAGTGTGACCATGCTTGCCAATTATTGTTGGATGCTTCATCGCGATGTACCACATGCCATTCACCGATGAAAGTCGACTGTAAAGAATTTCAAGCCTACATAACTGTTATACTTCTTGTACGAATGATGTTGTAATACTGTATGCGTTGTTAAAAAACTTCAATTGCGTATTTCTAGAGATCCCGACCTGATAGAGAAAAACGGTTTGCAGATTTAAAAACAGCGCATTAAAATTGACCAGAAAACATAGAAATGTCAGAGAAAGAAAAAACAATTTTTTTTTTTGTTAGCCAGTGTAATAGCCGCTACTCACAAGCAATTTTTCTGATAACAGCCATTACTTATAGGCATTTTTTCTGGTAATAGCCACCACTCACAAGCAATTTTCCCGATAATAGCCGCTACTCACAAGCAATTTTTCTGGTAATAGCCTTTACTTACAAGCAATTTTTCTGGTAATAGCCACCACTCACAAGCAATTTTCCGGATAACAGCCGCTACTCACAAGCAATTTTTCTGGTAATAGCCATTACTTACAATCAATTTTTCTGGTAATAGTCATTACTCATTACCATCTTTCTTCTGGTAATAGTCATTACTCACTATCAATTTTTCTTGTCTTAACCACTGCTCATAAGCAATTTTTCGGACATTATCCATTACTTAAAGCAATTTCCCTCATATTAGCATTAGTAACAAAACAAATAGAGTAACGTGTTCCAACAAGAACTATGAATAGTCCAACTGACACAATCTATCTGAGGTAAAATCTTACTGTTGGTGCAGCCAAGGCTATAACGGGGTAAGTGTTATGATTACAACTCATAAAATATGAAACCATATCATATAAATCATATCATACCCCAAACATACTTACAGACATCTTCGCCTCAATATAAAAACCATAACGTAACAATGTACGTAACAATGGGGGCCAAGCCGGGATTTGAACCCGGGACCTCTCGCATGGCCAATACAACTGAAGAGGGAAAGACGAAAGATCAGGAGAACATGGGCAGACAACATGGACACTGACCACTGAGAGACAGAGAGAATCAAGATTAATCCTGTCAGACTGTATACAAGTCCATTATAAGTGAACACAAATAATATGAAACTGTAACATTCAACAATGACATTAAGTGGTTATTGTGTGGGTGTTTTTTTGTGTGCATACAAGCGATTCATCAACAGGTATGACTGGACAAGTTATAAAGTAATGAAGGTGTTGATTTTAAGGAAATTCCTGGAGTAAAGTGTGGTTATATAAATTCTTGCTACAAGAAACAACAAGAACACCTGGAGTAAATGTGGTAATATAAGAAAAACACCATCAACAAGGAAACTCGGGAGTAAAGTGTGGTTATATAAATCCTTGCTACAAGAGACAACAAGAACACCTGGAGTAAAGTGTGGTTATATAAATCCGTGCTACAAGAGACAACAAGAACACCTGGAGTAAAGTGTGGTTATATAAATCCTTGCTACAGGAGACAACACCTGGAGTAAAGTGTGGTTACATAAATCCGTGCTACAGGAGACAACAACAACACCTGGAGTAAAGTGTTGTTATATAAATCTGTGCTACAAGAGACAACAACAACACCTGGAGTAAAGTGTGGTTATATAAATCCTTGCTACAGGAGACAACAAGAACACCTGGAGTAAAGTGTGGTTACATAAATCCGTGCTACAGGAGACAACAACAACACCTGGAGTAAAGTGTGGTTATATAAATCTGTGCTACAAGAGACAACAACAACACCTGGAGTAAAGTGTGGTTATATAAATCCTTGCTACAGGAGACAACAAGAACACCTGGAGTAAAGTGTGGTTATATAAATCCTTGCTACAGGAGACAACAAGAACACCTGGAGTAAAGTGTGGTTACATAAATCCGTGCTACAAGAGACAACAACGACACCTGGAGTAAAGTGTGGTTATATAAATCCGTGCTACAAGAGACAACAACAACACCTGGAGTAAAGTGTGGTTATATAAATCCTTGCTACAAAAGACAACAACAACACCTGGAGTAAAGTGTGGTTATATAAATCCGTGCTACAGGAGACAACAAGAACACCTGGAGTAAAGTGTGGTTACATAAATCCGTGCTACAGGAGACAACAACAACACCTGGAGTAAAGTGTGGTTACATAAATCCGTGCTACAGGAGACAACAACAACACCTGGAGTAAAGTGTGGTTATATAAATCCTTGCTACAGGAGACAACAACAACACCTGGAGTAAAGTGTGGTTACATAAATCCGTGCTACGGGAGACAACAACAACACCTGGAGTAAAGTGTGGTTATATAAATCCTTGCTACAAGAGACTACAAGAACACCTGGAGTAAAGTGTGGTTATATAAATCCTTGCTACAAGAGACAACAACAACACCTGGAGTAAAGTGTGGTTATATAAATCCTTGCTACAGGAGACAACAACAACACCTGGAGTAAAGTGTGGTTATATAAATCCTTGCTACAGGAGACAACAACAACACCTGGAGTAAAGTGTGGTTATATAAATCCTTGCTACAAGAGACAACAAGAACACCTGGGCTACAAGAGACAAGAACAACACCTGGAGTAAAGTGTGGTTATATAAATCCTTGCTACAGGAGACAACAACAACACCTGGAGTAAAGTGTGGTTATATAAATCCTTGCTACAGGAGACAACAAGAACACCTGGAGTAAAGTGTGGTTATATAAATCCTTGCTACAGGAGACAACAACAACACCTGGAGTAAAGTGTGGTTATATAAATCCTTGCTACAGGAGACAACAACAACACCTGGAGTAAAGTGTGGTTATATAAATCCTTGCTACAGGAGACAACACCTGGAGTAAAGTGTGGTTATATAAATGTTTGCTACAAGAGACAACAAACAACACCTGGAGTAAAAGTGTGGTTATATAAATCCTTGCTACAAGAGACAACAACAACACCTGGAGTAAAGTGTGGTTATATAAATCCTTGCTACAAGAGACAACAGAACAACACCTGGAGTAAAGTGTGGTTATATAAATCCTTGCTACAGGAGACAACAACAACACCTGGAGTAAAGTGTGATTATATAAATCCTTGCTACAGGAGACAACAACAACACCTGGAGTAAAGTGTGGTTATATAAATCCTTGCTACAAGAGACAACAACAACACCTGGAGTAAAGTGTGGTTATATAAATCCTTGCTACAAGAGACAACAACAACACCTGGAGTAAAGTGTGGTTATATAAATCCTTGCTACAAGAGACAACAACAACACCTGGAGTAAAGTGTGGTTATATAATCCTTGCTACAAGAGACAACAACAACACCTGGAGTAAAGTGTGGTTATATAAATCCTTGCTACAAGAGACAACAACAACACCTGGAGTAAAGTGTGGTTATATAAATCCTTGCTACAGGAGACAACAACAACACCTGGAGTAAAGTGTGGTTATATAAATCCTTGCTACAGGAGACAACAACAACACCTGGAGTAAAGTGTGGTTATATAAATCCGTGCTACAAGAGACAACAACAACACCTGGAGTAAAGTGTGGGTATATAAATTCTTGCTACAAGAGACAACAACAACACCTGGAGTAAAGTGTGGTTATATAAATCCTTGCTACAAGAGACAAGAATAACACCTGGAGTAGAGTGTGGTTATATAAATTCTTGCTACAAGAAACAACAATCAACACCTGGAGTAAATGTGGTAATATAAGAAAAACACCATCAATAAGGAAACTCGGGAGTAAAGTGTGGTTATATAAATCCTTGCTACAAGAGACAACAAGAACACCTGGAGTAAAGTGTGGTTATATAAATCCTTGCTACAGGAGACAACAACAACACCTGGAGTAAAGTGTGGTTATATAAATCCTTGCTACAGGAGACAACAACAACACCTGGAGTAAAGTGTGGTTACATAAATCCGTGCTACAGGAGACAACAACAACACCTGGAGTAAAGTGTGGTTATATAAATCCTTGCTACAAGAGACAACAACAACACCTGGAGTAAAGTGTGATTATATAAATCCTTGCTACAAGAGACAACAACAACACCTGGAGTAAAGTGTGGTTATATAAATCCTTGCTACAAGAGACAACAACAACACCTGGAGTAAAGTGTGGTTATATAAATCCTTGCTACAGGAGACAACAACAACACCTGGAGTAAAGTGTGGTTATATAAATCCTTGCTACAGGAGACAACAACAACACCTGGAGTAAAGTGTGGTTATATAAATCCTTGCTACAGGAGACAACAACAACACCTGGAGTAAAGTGTGGTTATATAAATCCTTGCTACAGGAGACAACAACAACACCTGGAGTAAAGTGTGGTTATATAAATCCTTGCTACAGGAGACAACAAGAACACCTGGAGTAAAGTGTGGTTATATAAATCCTTGCTACAGGAGACAACAACAAACACCTGAGTAAAGTGTGGTTATATATAAATCCTTGCTCATAGAGACAACAACAACACCTGGAGTAAAGTGTGGTTATATAAATCCTTGCTACAGGAGACAACAACAACACCTGGAGTAAAGTGTGATTATATAAATCCTTCCTACGAGAGACAACAAGAAAACCGGGAGGAAAGTGTGGTTAGAGTAATTCGTGCTACAAGAGACAACAACAACACCTGGAGTAAAGTGTGGTTATATAAATCCGTGCTACAAGAGACAACAACAACACCTGGAGTAAAGTGTGGTTATATAAAGTGTGGTTATATAAATCCTTGCTACAGGAGACAACAACAACACCTGGAGTAAAGTGTGATTATATAAATCCTTGCTACAAGAGACAACAAGAATACCTGGAGTAAAGTGTGGATATATAAATCCTTGCTACAAGAGACAACAACAACACCTGGAGTAAAGTGTGGTTATATAAATCCTTGCTACAAGAGACAACAACAACACCTGGAGTAAAGTGTGGTTATATAAATCCTTGCTACAAGAGACAACAACAACACCTGGAGTAAAGTGTGGTTACATAAATCCTTGCTACAAGAGACAACAACAACACCTGGAGTAAAGTGTGGTTATATAAATCCTTGCTACAAGAGACAACAACAACACCTGGAGTAAAGTGTGGTTATATAAATCCTTGCTACAGGAGACAACAACAACACCTGGAGTAAAGTGTGGTTATATAAATCCTTGCTACAAGAGACAACAAGAACACCTGGAGTAAATGTGGTTATATAAATCCTTGCTACAATAGACAACAACAACACCTGAAGTAAAGTGTGGTTATATAAATTCTTGCTACAGGAGACAACAACAACACCTGGCGTAAAGTGTGGTTATATAAATCCTTGCTACAAGAGACAAGAATAACACCTGGAGTAAAGTGTGGTTATATAAATTCTTGCTACAAGAAACAACAAGAACACCTGGAGTAAATGTGGTAATATAAGAAAAACACCATCAATAAGGAAACTCGGGAGTAAAGTGTGGTTATATAAATCCTTGCTACAAGAGACAACAAGAACACCTGGAGTAAAGTGTGGTTACATAAATCCGTGCTACAGGAGACAACAACAACACCTGGAGTAAAGTGTGGTTATATAAATCCGTGCTACAGGAGACAACAACAACACCTGGAGTAAAGTGTGGTTACATAAATCCGTGCTACAGGAGACAACAACAACACCTGGAGTAAAGTGTGGTTATATAAATCCTTGCTATAAGAGACAACAACAACACCTGGAGTAAAGTGTGATTATATAAATCCGTGCTACAAGAGACAAGAATAACACCTGGAGTAAAGTTTGGTTATATAAATCCTTGCTACAAGAGACAACAACAACACCTGGAGTAAAGTGTGGTTATATAAATCCTTGCTATAAGAGACAACAACAACACCTGGAGTAAAGTGTGATTATATAAATCCGTGCTACAAGAGACAAGAATAACACCTGGAGTAAAGTTTGGTTATATAAGTCCTTGCTATAAGAGACAACAACAACATCTGGAGTAAAGTGTGATTATATAAATCCTTGCTACAGGAGACAACAACAACACCTGGAGTAAAGTGTAGTTATATGAATCCTTGCTACAAGAGACAACAACAACACCTAGAGTAAAGTGTGGTTATATAAATCCTTGCTACTAGAGACAACAACAACACCTGGAGTAAAGTGTGGTTATATAAATCCTTGCTATAAGAGAATCCAACAACACCTGGAGTAAAGTGTGGTTATATAAATCCGTGCTACTAGAGACAACAACAACACCTGGAGTAAAGTGTGGTTATATAAATCCTTGCTACTAGAGACAACAACAACACCTGGAGTAAAGTGTGGTTACATAAATCCGTGCTACAGGAGACAACAACAACACCTGGAGCAAAGTGTGGTTATATAAATCCGTGCTACAAGAGACAACAACAACACCTGGAGTAAAGTGTGGTTATATAAATCCTTGCTACTAGAGACAACAACAACACCTGGAGTAAAGTGTGGTTACATAAATCCGTGCTACAAGAGACAACAACAACACCTGGAGTAAAGTGTGGTTATATAAATCCGTGCTACAACAGACAACAACAACACCTGGAGTAAAGTGTGGTTATATAAATCCGTGCTACAAGAGACAACAAGAACACCTGGAGTAAAGTGTGGTTATATAAATCCGTGCTACAGGAGACAACAACAACACCTGGAGTAAAGTGTGGTTATATAAATCCTTGCTACAAGAGACAACAACAACACCTGGAGTAAAGTGTGGTTATATAAATCCGTGCTACAGGAGACAACAACAACACCTGGAGTAAAGTGTGGTTATATAAATCCTTGCTACAACAGACAACAACAACACCTGGAGTAAAGTGTGGTTATATAAATCCGTGCTACAACAGACAACAACAACACCTGGAGTAAAGTGTGGTTATATAAATCCTTGCTACAGGAGACAACAACAACACCTGGAGTAAAGTGTGGTTATATAAATCCGTGCTACAAGAGACAACAAGAACACCTGGAGTAAAGTGTGGTTATATAAATCCGTGCTACAGGAGACAACAACAACACCTGGAGTAAAGTGTGGTTATATAAATCCGTGCTACAGGAGACAACAACAACACCTGGAGTAAAGTGTGGTTATATAAATCCGTGCTACAAGAGACAACAACAACACCTGGAGTAAAGTGTGGTTACATAAATCCTTGCTACAAGAGACAACAACAACACCTGGAGTAAAGTGTGGTTATATAAATCCTTGCTACAAGAGACAACAACAACAGCTGGAGTAAAGTGTGGTTATATAAATCCGTGCTACAAGAGACAACAACAACACCTGGAGTAAAGTGTGGTTATATAAATCCGTGCTACAGGAGACAACAACAACACCTGGAGTAAAGTGTGGTTATATAAATCCGTGCTACAGGAGACAACAACAACACCTGGAGTAAAGTGTGGTTATATAAATCCTTGCTACAAGAGACAACAACAACAGCTGGAGTAAAGTGTGGTTATATAAATCCGTGCTACAAGAGACAACAACAACACCTGGAGTAAAGTGTGGTTATATAAATCCGTGCTACAAGAGACAACAAGAACACCTGGAGTAAAGTGTGGTTATATAAATCCGTGCTACAGGAGACAACAACAACACCTGGAGTAAAGTGTGGTTACATAAATCCTTGCTACAAGAGACAACAACAACACCTGGAGTAAAGTGTGGTTATATAAATCCTTGCTACAAGAGACAACAACAACACCTGGAGTAAAGTGTGGTTATATAAATCCGTGCTACAAGAGACAACAACAACACCTGGAGTAAAGTGTGGTTATATAAATCCGTGCTACAGGAGACAACAAGAACACCTGGAGTAAAGTGTGGTTATATAAATCCGTGCTACAGGAGACAACAACAACACCTGGAGTAAAGTGTGGTTATATAAATCCGTGCTACAGGAGACAACAACAACACCTGGAGTAAAGTGTGGTTATATAAATCCGTGCTACAAGAGACAACAACAACACCTGGAGTAAAGTGTGGTTATATAAATCCGTGCTACAGGAGACAACAACAACACCTGGAGTAAAGTGTGGTTATATAAATCCGTGCTACAGGAGACAACAACAACACCTGGAGTAAAGTGTGGTTATATAAATCCGTGCTACAGGAGACAACAAGAACACCTGGAGTAAAGTGTGGTTACATAAATCCGTGCTGCAGGAGACAACAACAACACCTGGAAATAGTGTTATCTAAATTCCGTGCGTGCAGGATACAACAACAACAACCTGCAGCAAAGTGTGGTTATAATAAATCCGTGCTACAGGAGACAACAACAACACCTGGAGCAAAGTGTGGTTATATAAATCCGTGCTACAGGAGACAACAACCTTGTTACACACCTGGAGTAACATGTGTGGTTATAAAAATCCGTGCTACAGGAGACAACAACAACACCTGGAGCAAAGTAAGGTTATATAAATCCGTGCTACAAGAGACAACAACAACACCTAGTAAAGTGTGGTTATATAAAATCCTTGCTACAACGAGACAAACGAACACACCTGGAGCAAAGTGTGGTTATAATAAATCCGTGCTACAGGAGACAACAACAACACCTGGAGTAAAGTGTAGTTATATAAATCCCGTGCTACAGGAGACCAACACAACACCTAGGAAAGTGTGGTTATAAAAATTCCGGTGCTACAGGAACAACACAACCCCTGGAGCAAAGTGTGGTTATATAAATCCTTGCTACGGAGGACAACAAGAACACCATTATTATTTTTTCCTGTTCGGTTTGTAATGAGGTCATATAACCAGCCCTGTAGTTGGTTCCCCCCCCCCCCCCCCCCCCGGCAGGCACCAAGCTGTCACGTGATCTGCAGTGGTGGGCTCCTGTAGCAATGTTTGACAGGAAGTGTTGGAAAGCTTCATGCACAACTCCTTGTAGTCCCCTCGTACGACATGCTTGAGGAGCGGATTCCTTCATATTCTGTCTCGGCCTCACAAGATAACCCCCCCGGGAACCACACAGGGCAACAGGGACATGTTGTTAGACAACATAAATACCGTACACGTAACATGTACACCGACTCAATAATGAAACAAACTTCTCCACAAATTATTTCACAATTTCTAGAACTCTCCGTACTGTCACTACACTACAGGATACTGGGTGTCTGCGGGGAACTGGATACTGGGTGTCTGCGGGGAACTGGATACTGGGTGTCTGCGGGGAACTGGATACTGGGTGTCTGCGGGGAACTGGATACTGGGTGTCTGCGGGGAACAGGATACTGGGTGTCTGCGGGGAACTGGATACTGGGTGTCTGCGGGGGGGAATACTGGGTGTACTGGGAACAGATACTGTCTGCGGGGAACCCACGGATACGACTGGGTGTCTGCTGGTTCGCGAAGAACAGGATACTGGGTGTCTGCGGGAGCAGATACTGAGGATCTGCGAGAACAATAATGTGTCTGCGGGAACTGGATACTGGGTCTGTCTGCGGGGGAACAAGGTTAACTGTGGTGTCCCCTGCGGGGACATAGATGATTAAAAATCCGCGTGTATTCAAGATGTAGGTGGGATGTAGAGTAATCTCAAAAATCTATCGTTTATGACTCCCCCCCCACACACCAAATAGGGACAACGTAACAGACGTTAAACGTTAGGCAGGACATACACTGAGACAAACTAGCTGGATAGCATTGTCATGTTGTTTTATTCTGGAAATTCCCAAGTAAGATCCAATCCTAGAGGCACACAACTGCCAAAAACAACCAAATTTGAACGGGCATGAAAGTGATAAAAACAACCTTGGCAAACAACTTGACAAATCATCCCTTTCAACTCAAATGTCAATGTCAGTCCTTATTGCTAAAACTGTGGAACGGGAGAATAAGCACAATAACAACAACCAACAAGTTACCGACTGTCGTAATGGGTGCAAGTGTAGAAAAAAATAGAGAGGAGATTTGATGATGGCTACAACAAGGCACGTGTGTAGAACAGAAGGAGAAGATGTCGTACTAACCAAGGTCCAACCGTTGTGTGGAACTAGAGGAGGAGAACCGATGTTGGCCATGCATAAGACACAACATTGAGGACTACTGTTGATAGCTTCATCCCAAGCAATTCTTGCTTTTTTGAAATCACCAGCGTAAGTGGAACTGGAGACCAGACATTGACAGGATTGAGGAAGACTTGACAAGCCGCACTCATGCCACCCCGCCGCCAGCTCACATGACAGGATGAGGAAGGCATCGACAGGTCCATGAGGAAGACATGGACAGGAGATGAGGACGACTGACAGGAATGAGGAAGACATGACAGGGAATGAGCGAAAGCCTAGGATAGGGGACATGACAGGACCCCCCCCCCATGAGGAAGGGACTTGACAGGGAATGAGGGAAGCGACATGAAAAGGACATGAGGACACGCCGGACATGTTGGAATGAGGTACGACATGGTCAAGGAAAAGGAAGGACATGAATATGAAAAGGACATGAGGTAGACATGTTAGGAATGAGGACAGACATGAAAGGGAAGCGGAAGACATGATCAGGAATGAGGATAAGAAGACATGACCTGCGAATGAGGGTCCGCCAAGGACTCATTGATAGGAATGAGGAATATATGATAGAAATGGAGGAAGGATCACTCGGTAGGTCCCCCCCCCTTCCCGCCAGGAATGCCATCCCCGCGACCAGGAAAATGAGGAGACATCCGAAAGGCAATGAGGAAACGGGACATCGAAAAAGGAATGAGGAAGACATGAAAGGAACTGAG